>SJXQ01010749.1:107763-133139 GCA_006408695.1 Aepyceros melampus
TGGCCTTTGCCAATGACTCACTCTTTGCCCTTGTCAAGCTTCCTTTTTAAGTCTCAGTTTTTCTTTCAATAAAACCTACTTCACAAGGATTCTTCCAGTGTGAAAAAGAAAATGTATTGAACCTCCTTTGGTGAGCTCAGAAATGTAGTGGGGAGTATAGATTTCTGTTTACCCTGGAGCTTACCTGTTTCTTCCTTATGGCTCTGCTTCCTGTAATGGCCTCTCTACCAGTGAAATTTTAAAAGGAGGTGCCTCATCTCGGAGTCCGCTCAGGCCTCAGGACCCCATCCTATTTAAGCGAATGGTTTCCTTTTACCAACATTCTCCATTGAAGTCTCCCTCAACTTTCCTTTAAAATATATTTGAAAACAAAATGAAGAATTGGGAAGCATTTTTGTTCATTAAAACCTTACTTAATGTGAGAAAAACTGGAGAAAGTGACTATGGAAGCAAAAGGAGAAAGGAGTGAAATATTTATAGCATTGAAAGAAAATCAGCAACCTAGAATTCTGAGTCTAGCAAAATTATCCTTCAAAACCAAAGGAGAAATAAAGACTTTTATAAAAAAACAGAAACTGAGGGAATTTGTCTCCAGTAGACTTGCCTTATAAGAAATTGTTGAAAGATGTTCTTTAGAGAGAAGGAAAATGCTATAGGGCAAAAACTCAGATCTACATAACAAAAGAGAGTTTGAGAAATAAAGTTAAAATAAATCTTTTATTTTTCTTATATTTTCTTTGCTTTTTTTTTTAGCCACGCTAAATGGCATGTGGGATGACTAGATGCAAGGAATCTTTAACCACTGGATTGCCAGGTAAGTTCCTACTTTTCTTATTCTTAACAAATTAAACAGTTAACCGTTAGTTCAAAGGCATAACAGCAACAATGCATTGGATTATTACAGCTTATGGGTAAATGAAGTGCCTGACAGCAGTGTTACAAAAGACGGGAGGGAGGTATTGGAACTATTCATCACACAGTACCTGCACTGCCATGAAATGGTATAATGTTATTTGAAAGGAGACTTAGATTAGCTTTAAAAGTATTTTGCAAACTGTAGAGCAATGACTAAAAAGAATTTTAAGGAGATATATTGATATACAAAGAAATAAAACTGAGTCATACAAAATGCTTAATGAAAACTGGAGAAGGCAGGAAGAGTAGACAACAAAAAGGAAACAATGAATGACAACAATGAGCAAAAACAGCTATGTATATGGTTGTATATCTGACTGATACTAATACAGCTGTATCAGCAGTCACTTTAAATGTGAATGGTCCTAATATGCCAATTAAGAAACAGAGACTATGACCCAGCTATATGTTGTCTATAAGAAATCCAATTTAATTACAAAGACACAGCAATTTCCCTCGTGGTCCGGTAGCTAAGACCTTGTGCTCCCAATGCAGGGGGCCCAGGTTTGATCCCTGGTCAGAGAACTAGATCCCACGTGCTGAAACTTAAGGTTTCCCATGGCACAATTAAGGGTTTGCATGCTGCAAATAAAGATTCCCCTTGCCACAATTAAGACCCATGCTCAGGCAAACAAATATTTTTAAAAAAATTTTTTAAATAAATAAATATAAAGACTCAGATCAAAAGTAAAGTGATGGAGACAGATAAACCATGCTACACTGATCAAAAGAAAACTGCACTAGCTAAATTAACGTAGACAAATCATCCCCTGCAATGTCTTGGAATATAATCAAATCAATATATGGTATATATGGGCATGCCAACCAGGTCTATAGCTCTAGGAGAAGTGTTTGAGAAAAGTCTGAATGTTTTTAGTATGTTGGCTGCTTTTTTCTGCCTTTAGCTAAGGTCTGTGAGAGGGATAAGTCCAGGCAAGAGCTAGCCAGTTGGAAGGTAAAGTGGAATGAAATACATTTCCACTAAGGAGGTTTTGGAAAGTCTTTCTTGAGTGCTCTTTACCAGACAATGGGAGCCAGACAGATTAATAAAGTTTGGTTCCTTTCCAACCCAAGCCTATTGCTTCACGTGGCCTCAGGGTATCCATCATGATACTTCAAGTGTGGGTTTGTGCCATGTGCCAGCCAGTGAATCAAAGCAGTGATTCCTCTGGTTTAAGAACTTTTCCCTGACAAGATTTATGGCTATGGTTACAAAGGAACCTTTGGACCAAAAAACTGAATATAAGGAAAAACACTAGAAACATGTTAAGAGTCCTTCAGGAATCTGTAATTCTTTAACCCCCTAAACCAAACCTCAGGGTCCTCAAAACTCAACCTACACGAGAGCATACTCTTCAATACCACTTCAAGTGTAGTCTCAAGGAGGATAATTGATGGAAGAACCTTCCAGAGGCAAAACCAAAGGCCATAGACGATAATGAACAAGGAAATTCCTTGTTCCCCTGGCTCTGCCAGGGTCTAATGGAGAGACACACTTTATTGCTGGAGCAGAGAGTCTCAGTGGGTATTACATCATTGCAGTGGTCCAGTGATCACTGTTTCCCTCCCTTTTTTTCCTTTTCTGGAAGAGCATTTTTATGATCCTGCTCCTCATTTGTTGTTGTTCAGTTGCTAAGTTGTGTCTGACTCTTTGTGACCCTGTGGACTGCAGCATGCCTGGCTTCCCTGTCCTTCACCATCTCCCAGAGTTTGCTCAAACTCATGTCCATTGAATTGGTGATGCCATCCAGCCATCTCATCCTCTGTCATCCCCTTCTCTTCCTGCCCTCAATCTTTCCCTGCAGCAGGGTCTTTCCCAATGAGTTGGCTCTTTGCATCTGTGGCCAAAGTATTGAAGCTTCAGCATCAGTCCTTCAAATGAATATTCAGGGTTGACTTTGTTTAGGATTGACTGGTTTGAACTCCTTGCTGTCCAAGGGACTGTCAAGCGTCTTCTCCAACACCGCAGTTCAAAAGCATCAGTTCTTCACCTACTGATACTGAAGGGAAAAGTTCTTAGAAAAGGCTGATGTCACCCTCACAGATAACCTGCTACATGCTAAGTCACTTCAGTCGTGTCTGACTCTTTGCAAACCCATGGACTGTAGTGCCCACCAGGATCCTCTGTCCATGGAATTTTCCAGTCCAGGCAAGCAAGAATACTGGAGTGGCTTGCTCTTTAACCTAGGGGTCATTTAATGTATGATGAATTTATATGTCTATCCTCTGGATTATCTTTAGTTGCTAAGGCTCTGGAGAAACAGGAACTCCTATTCATTGCTGGTAGATATGCAAATTGGGACAACCATTGTGAAGTGGAGTTTGGCAATATCTAAAAAAACCACACATGTGTTTGTTTTTGACACAATACTTGCCCTTCTAGGAAGCTGTCCCAGGAAACACCTTCAATTATGTGAAAATACTTTAGCCCAAGATTGTTCACTGCAATATCATTTGTATAAATAATTGCACTCTGAATGTCCAAACATAAGAAAGTAACTGAAGTATGATATTATTCATATGGTAAAATATGATAGAACTATAAAATAACAAGAACGATCTCCATAAACTCAGATAAGAATGATCTCTATAAACTCAGTTCAGTTCAGTCACTCAGTTGTGTCCGACTCTTTGCGACCCCATGAACTGCAGCACACCAGGCCTCCTTGTCCATCACCAACTCCTGAAGCCTACCCAAACTCATGTCCATTGAGTGGGTGATGCCATCCAACCATCTCATCCTCTGTCGTCCCCTTCTCCTCCTGCTCTCAATCTTTCCCAGCATCAAGGTCTTTCCAAATGAGTCAGCTCTTCGCAGCAAGTGGCCAAAGTATTGGAGTTTCAGCTTCAACATCAATCCTCCAATGAATATTCAGGACTGATCTCCTTTAGAATGGACTAGTTGGATCTCCTTGCAGTCGAAGGGACTCTCAAGAGTCTTTTCCAACGCAATTCAAAAGCATCAATTCTTCGGCGCTCAGCTTTCTTTATAGTCCAGCTCTCACATCCATACATGACTACTGGAAAAACCATAGCCTTGACTAGATGGACCTTTGTTGGCAAAGAAATGTCTCTGCCTTTTAATATGCTATCTTTAAACTGACAAAATATAATTGCCAGAATATATTAAGTGAAAAAAGGAAAATCTACCTGTAGTCAGTTCAGTTCAGTCGCTCAGTCGTGTCTGACTCTTTGTGACCCCATGAATCACAACATGCCAGGCCTCCCTGTCCATCACCAACTCCCTGAGTTCACTCAGACTCACGCCCATCGAGTCAGTGATGCCATCCAGCTATCTCATCCTCGGTCGTCCCCTTCTCCTCCTGCCCCCAATCCCTCCCAGCATCACAGTCTTTTCCAGTGAGTCAACTCTTCGCATGAGGTGGCCAAAGTATTGGAGTTTCAGCTTCAGCATCAGTCCTTCCAAAGAGTATTCAGGACTGATTTCCTTTAGGATGGACTGGTTGTATCTTCTTGCTGTCCAAGGCACTCTCAAGAGTCTTTTCCAAGACCACAGTTCAAAAGCATCAATTCTTTGGCACTCAGCTTTCTTCACAGTCCAACTGTCACATCCATACATGACCACAGGAAAAACCATAGCCTTGACTAGACGGACCTTAGTCGGCAAAGTAATGTCTCTGCTTTTGAATATACTATCTAGGTTGGTCATAACTTTTCTTCCAAAGAGTAAGCGTCTTTTAATTTCATGGCTGCAGTCACCATCTGCAGTGATTTTTGGAGCCCCCAGAAATAAAGTCTGACACTGTTTCCACTGTTTCCCCATCTATTTTCCATGAAGTGATGGGACTGGATGCCATGATCTTCATTTTCTGAATGTTGAGCTTTAAGCCAACTTTTTCACTCTCCTCTTTCACTTTCATCAGAGGCTTTTTAGTTCCTCTTCACTTTCTGCCATAAGCAATTCTCAAAATGTAGTCCACACACACCTTGAGGTCCCTGAGACATTTGCAGGTGGCCCATGAGATCAAAACTATTTTCCTAATAATATGAAGCCACCATTTGCCTTTTTTCAGAGGTGACATTTACATTGATTGTATAAAAGCAATAGGGCAAAACTGCAGGGACTATCACGAATCAAGTCTGTGCCATATACTCTCTACTAGCACACTCTTGGTTAAAAAAAAAAAAAAAAAAGACAATTTCCCTTAAGAATATTTGGATGAAGCAGTAAAAATTAGTCATGTTATCAGACTTGACATGAACTCAAGTAACAACTTCCCTGGTGATGCAGTGGATAAGAAGCCCCTGTCACTGCAGGGGACATAGGTTTGATTCTTGGTCCAGGAAGATCTCACATGCCTCAGAGCAACTAAGCCAGGGCACCACACTACTGAGCCCACGTGCAGCAGCTACTGAAGCCCAAGTACCCAGAGCCTGCACTTCGCAATAGGAGAAGCAACTGCAATGAGAAGCCCACAGACTGCAGTGAAGAGTAGACCCCACTCACCACGGCTAGAGAAAGCCTGTGGGCAGCAACAAAGACCCAGCACAGCCAAAAATAGAATAAATGAATTACCAGTCCGTGTGACTAAATGGGAAATACCCGTGAAGCACTTCTGACACACACAGTACAATAGTTACCTCAAGGAAAAGTATTTCTGCTATTGTTTGAGTCACAAGCTGAGCTAGCCACTTTCTCATGGAACACCATTTTTACCTGAAAGAATACCAGCCAGACAAACTTGTTATTCACACATGGGTATTTGAGAATTGTTTTTACTTTTCTCAAATGTAAGTGAGGTGAGCCTCTCTCTTCAAGGAAACAACTGATAGTATATGCTGCCAATGGTAAAACTCAAAACTCTCAAATCAGAATGGGAATTTTGGGGAAATTTCTATCTACCACTGTAGGCTCTTTGGGTTCTTAATACTTGAAGACTTTTCATTGGTGTGAGAAAGGATATATTTTTAATATATTTTAATTTAATTTTATTTATTTGGTTGCACTGGGTCTTAGTTGCAGCATAGGATCTCTATCTTCATTGCAGCATGTGGGATCTAGTTCCCCTACCAGGGATCAAACCTGGGCCCCCCTGTGTTGGGAGCTTGGAGTCTTAGCCACTGGACCACCAGGGAAGTCCTCAGATGTGATAATATATCAAATAATTTTTGATACTGTGTGACGAAATGTGTCTACATTAGGAAGACCTTCATACTTCAATTAATCATCATTTTCCAAATGCACAAAATCCTGCATGGCTAAAGATACAACCAAAGTATAAGAAAGATCAATGGATTATAATGTAACAGAACTTTTAAAAGTTTATTAATATGCTTTCAGAGTCCACACTGCAACTACCTTTTAAGAAACTGAGTTTTAGGGTAGTACACAAGAACATACACAATTTTCTGAAAAGACTGTTAAAATACTCTTCTCTCTTCTAATTACATATCTGTTTGAGGTCAGGACTCTTTATATACTTCAATGAAAATAATACACTGCAAGAGGTTGCATAAAGCAGATAGAGAATTTAGCTGCATTTCATTACGTCAGACATTGTAAATCCATGCCTTCTTTCTTTCTATTCTTTTTTGTTTGAGAAAATGGAGTTCTTTTTCATAAAAATATATTTATATTTCAGGAGCTTATTACTGTTCATTTTAATCAAAATATTAAATAAATATTTTTGACAACTTATCAGAGTTTTTTGTTTGTTTGGCTGAGCCATGAGGCACGTGGGATCTTAATTCTCCAACTAAGGATTGAACGTACGTCCCCTGCATTGGAAGCTCGGAGTTTTAACCACTGGACCACTGGGGAAGTCCCTCAGTTTTAATTTCTAATGCAGTAAATATAACAGAGAAAGCCCACATACACAAAAGCTCTTTCACTCTTCAATAATTTTTAATTGTGTGAAGAGGCCCTGAGACTAAAAAGTTTGAGAATTGCTGATCCATGGTGTACCCCTATTTTATAACAAAGAAACATATATCTATCTGCTTTTTTTCTTTTTTGGCAAAATAGATACAGGAACGGAGAAGGCAATGGCACCCCCCTCCAGTACTCTTGCCTGGAAAATCCCATGGATGGGGGAGCCTGGTAGGGTACAGTCCATGGGGTCGCTAAGAGTTAGACACGACTGAACAACTTCACTTTCACTTTTCACTTTCATGCATTGGAGAAGGAAATGGCAACCCACTCCAGTGTTCTTGCCTGGAGAATCCCAGGCACGGGGGAGCCTGGTGGGCCGCTGTCTGTGGGGTCTCACAGAGTTGGACACAACTGAAGCAACATAGCAGCAGCAGCAAATACAGGAAGTAAAGACTAGAAACTAATGATCCTGCAGGAATTCCCTGGCAGTCCAGTGATTAGGAGTTAGTGTTTCCACTGCAAGTATCACAGGTTCAAACCTTGGTTGGGAACTAAGATCCTGAGTGCATCTCTGCATGGCCAAAACAGAAAGAAACCAATGATTGTGGGTGTTAACAGAGATTACCTATAAGGTGGGAGGGATCAGCAGGAATCAAACCTGCCATTTAGTTTTGATTTTGTAATCATGCTGTTTTGCATACCAAAAAGGTCATTATCACCATCTTAATGATAAAATGAAACAAATGTAGGACAACCAGAGAAAGGAATATAAATTTAATAAATGAACCAAAAGAAAGAAAGAATAAAAAATGAACCTAAACGTATTTCAAAACAGTAACAGTCATATGGAAGGAAGAGCTGACTCAAGTAACTTCTGAACATGGTATTTTGACCTTACACACTCAGACTAAAGAGAACAAAGACAGGAATATTGAATTATAATAGTCAGTTTGTTCTTGTAGAGGCAGGGTTGGTATATTCTAGGATTGAACAAGTAGTCATTATCTTGAGGGTAATGAGAAACAGGTTCCTTACTGTCAGAGAAGAGTTGCAACCATGAAGAACAAGAAGACTGAAAAGAGTCTATGGTTGAATTGAAATTGGAGCTATCAGTATAATTCATGGTTTTCAATTGGATGCAGTGTGTGTGTCTGTGTGTTCTTCCTCTGTCTATTGAGAGGACCTAGAAGCAATGACAATCCAGTAGTAATATGCACTTCACACATTTAGAGCCCAGATCTCAGTGTCTGTACATCTTTTTCTACCGAAAATGACCAGGGCTTCTTGGAGAAATGGTAGATTCTAGGGTTGGGCCCAGAGAAGGCAATGGCAACCCACTCCAGTGTTCTTGCCTGGAGAATCCCAGGGACGGGGCAGCCTAGAGGGCTGCTGTCTGTGGGGTCGCACAGAGTCGGGCACGACTGAAGCGACTTGGCAGCAGCAGGGTTGGGCCAGGAAAGCTAATATGAGCCTGGAACAAAAAGTTGTACCAGAAAATAAGAAAATCCTCAAAGAGTGATGGAGTAATAGTATCTCAAAAGCACCCTCTCTAATTTATTTATGTAAGTATTTCAGTATGCTTGAACTTCTTCACTGGAGGGATTTTTGAGAGGCTGCAATTCATAAATGTGAAAAATATTGGAAAGATAAATATACAACATTCATATCTCTTTTGCACCTACTCTGGGCTTCCCTGGTGACTCAGACAGTAAAGAATCTGCCTGCACACTGTTTATAATAGCCAGGACATGGAAGCAACCTAGATGTCCATCAGCAGATGAAGGGATAAGAAAGCTGTGGTACATATACACAATGGAGTATTACTCAGCTATTAAAAAGAATACATTTGAATCAGTTCTAATGAGGTGGATGACGCTGGAGCCGATTATACAGAGTGAAGTAAGCCAGAAAGAAAAACACCAATACAGTATACTTACACATATATATGGAATTTAGAATGATGGTAATGATAAACCTGTACGCAAGACAGCAAAAGAGACACAGATGTATAGAACGGCCTTTTGGACTCTGTAGGAGAGGGAGAGGGTGGGATGGGTTGGCAGAGTGGCAGTGTAACATGTGTGATATCATAAGTGAAACGAATCGCCAGTCCAGGTTTGATGCAGGATGCAGGATGCTTGGGACTGATGCACGGGGATAATCCAGAGAGAGGGTGTGGGGCGGGAGGGGGGAGGTGGGGGTCGGGATTGGGAGTTCGTGTACACTCGTGGCTGATCCATGTCGATGTGTAGCAAAACGAATACAGTATTGTAAAGCAAAACAAACTAAAAAAATAAAAATTAAAAAAAAAAAAAAAAGAATCTGCCTGCAGTGCAGGAGATGCAGGTTCAAGCCCTGGATCAGGAAGATCCCCTGGAGAAGGGAATGGCTACCAAGAATACCCCAGTATTCTTGACTGGAGAATTTCATGGACAGAGAAGCCTGAGAGGCTACAGTCCATGGGGTCACCTGGGAAGCCCCAATAAGACCAGGTGCAGCCAAATGAATAAAGAAAAATAAATATTTTAAAAATAATAAAATTAAAAGTTCCAAAATAAAAGTAAATGAGAAAGTAACAAAATTCTGACACTTTTTAAGAGGCTGGGACCATGAAGACATCATTCTGAGTAAAATCAGCCATACTCAAAGGGACAAATACCTTAGGATTCGACTTAAATGAGGGACCTAGGATGGTCAGATACATAGAGACAGGGAGTAGAATAGGTTACCAGTGGTTGAGGAGAGAGGAGAGGATGTTTAATGGGTCGGAGTTTCAGTTTAGGAAGATGAAAAAAGTCAAGGAGATGGATGGTGGTGAAAGGTTGCACAACAATGCAAATGTACTTAATGTCAGTGAACCATGCAATTAAAAATGGTTAAAATGGTAAATGTCATGCTGTGTATATTTTACCACACAAACAAACAAACAAAAAAAGAGGGTTGATAACCCCAGCTTCAAACTGAGGTTTCATCTACAAAAGCAGTTAAGGAACTGACTCCTTCCCATCAGAGAACATCTTGCCAATCAAGGTGAGAAACAGCCTATTTAAATAAAAGTTATGAGCAGGCCCCAGGAGGCAGGCTTAATCACCACAGTCATTAGCCAACAGCCAGTTTGCAGGCTGACACCTCCTAGGGATGTTTGGAGAAATCCAGCCTTTTCCAAGCCTTTCACACCCTTTGACCTCTGCAGTGTGAACAGGAAAAATAAAGTCGTGTAAAACAGCTGACTTATGCATTCTGAATTGTGACTCCTGCCTGAAAGCTGGCTGTATCCTGGCCTGAAGGGGTTCCCATTCTCATCTAGTTACTCATTATTTTTTTATAGTCTAAACAATGGTAAAGTGTTTTCTATATTTTAAGTGTTTGTAATAATTGCATGTACAGGCTCAAATAGGCTCAGTAAATCTTATTTTTAGAAACTTAAAGTACCAGGCAAAAAAAAAGTTCCCATTTTCATAGGCACAATGAAATTTCAGGCCTTTAATCTTTTAAAACCCTGTTCACTGGGAGCTTTGCCTCAAACTTGTTCCAGAGAAAACAGCAAACTTCATCTCCCTGAAGTACAGCCAAATGTCATCATTTTCTACAGAATAAGGCCTGACCCGACCTCAGGCTCATGCGTGCTCACTTTAGTCGTGTCCAACTCTTTGCAATCCCATGGACTATAGCCTGCCAGGCTCCTGTCAGTGGGATTCTCCACGCAGGAATACTGGAGTGGGTTGCCATTCCTTTCTCCAGGTGATCTTCCCAATCTAGGGATCAAACTCGAGTCTTCTGCTTTGGCAGGTGGATTCTTTGGCCTCTCAGCCACCAGGGAAGCCCTGTCACTGGCTTTAAACAACAGGCCTGTGTGTGGGTGCTAAATTGTTTCAGTCGTGTCCGACTCTTTGCTGCCCTATGGACGATAGCCCTCCAGGCTCCTCTGTCCATGGGATTCTCCAGGCAAGAATACTGAAGTGAGTTGCCATACCTCAAATTCCTGCCAACTCTATTCCTCCAATTTTTTCTTTTAATGTTTATTTACTTATCTGGCTGTGTTAGGTCTTCTTTGCTTTCCATTACTTTCTATTACTCCCTCTGCTGCTGCTGCTGCTAAGTCACTTCAGTCGTGTCCAATTCTGTGTGACCCCATGGACAGCAGCCCACCAGGCTCCCCCGGCCCTGGGATTCTCCAGGCAAGAACACTGGAGTGGGTTGCCATTTCCTCCTCCAATGCATGAAAGTGAAAAGTGAAAGAGAAGTCGCTCAGTGGTGTCCGACTCTTCGAAACCCCATGGACTGCAGCCCACGAGGCTCCTCTGTCCATGGGATTTGCCAGGCAAGAGTACTGGAGTGGGGTGCCATCGCCTTCTCCTATTACTCCCCCTGTATTTGCCAAATCAGACCACCAAACCTCAGAATAAGCCCCCCTAAGTGTAGCGGCTGGACTAAAGGGTACACCCCTTTCTAGTACATCTGTACTTTGCGGAGTGGCTGTCACTGGGTTTATTTATTTTTAGAAAGATTTTATTATTTTTACATTTATGTATTTTACTGTGGGCTGTGCTGGTTGAGTTTTTCTCAAGTTGCGGTGCGTGGGCTTCTCACTGCAGCGGCTTCTCTAGTTGTGGGCACAGGCTCTAGGATGTGTGGATTTCAGTAGTTGAGGCACACAGGCTCGGTAGCTGTGGCTTCTGGGTTCTAGAGCACAGGCTCAGTAGTTGCATGGGCTTAGTTGCTCCCATGGCATGTGGTATCTTCCTGGACCTGGGATTGAACCCACATCTCCTGCCCTGGCAGATGGATTCTTTATCATTGAGCCACCCAGGGAAGCTCTGTCACTGGCTTTAAAAAACAGGCCTCCTTTCCCTCAAATCTCTGCCAACTCTACTTCCTCCAGTTTTTTTCCTTTTAATATTTATTTATGTATCTGGCTCTGTTGGGTCTTTATTGCATCATGTAGGAATCTTTTGTTGTGCTGTGTGGGCTCAGTAGTTTTGGCACAAGTTCTTAGTTGCCCCAAGGCATGTGGGACTTTGTTCCCCAGCCAGGGATCAAACCCGCGTCCCCTGCATTGTGAAGCAGATTCTTAAGTTCCTCCAATTCCTCCAATTTTTGAGATGCCCTGAACAACTTATCTTTTCTCATCCTTTCTCCTCCTGGACACATTCACCTGTTGTTCTTTCTTATTTATTTTCACACCAACCAGCTTTAAAAAAAAAAAAGCAGCTTGACACCTAGCAAGGACACAGGAATAGCTGTCAGTCTTCATCAAATGAATCACTCAGTTCACATGAGAGCCACCTGTAATTGTGTCTGTACTGTGGTGTTAAGGGTAGGCAGATTAAAAAAAAAAAAACTTAAAAGAGAAACATCACTTTTTATGATGATTAAAAAAAGTAAGAGAATCCAAGCTCATTGCAGAAAACTTGCAAAGAGAATGGGTAGGCATAATGCCACCAACTCAGGCACAGGCATTGATACTTAAGGTGACAAATTGTCAAATTTTGCAATAGATGAAGCTGAATCCTGAATCCTGAAATTAAAAGACGCTTACTCCTTGGAAGAAAAGTTATGACCAACCTAGATAGTATATTCAAAAGCAGAGACATTACCTTGCCGACTAAGGTCCGTCTAGTCAAGGCTATGGTTTTTCCTGTGGTCATGTATGGATGTGAGAGTTGGACTGTGAAGAAGGCTGAGCGCCGAAGAATTGATGCTTTTGAACTGTGGTGTTGGAGAAGACTCTTGAGAGTCCCTTGGACTGCAAGGAGGTCCAACCAGTCCATTCTGAAGGAGATCAACCCTGGGATTTCTTTGGAAGGAATGATGCTAAAACTGAAGCTCAAGTACTTTGGCCACCTTATGCGAAGAGTTGACACATTGGAAAAGACCCTGATGCTGGGAGGGATTGGGGGCAGGAGGAGAAGGGGACGACCGAGGATGAGATGGCTGGATGGCATCACGGACTCAATGGACGTGAGTCTGAGTGAACTCCGGGAGTTGGTGATGGACAGGGAGGCCTGGTGTACTGTGATTCATGGGGTCACAAAGAGCGGACACAACTGAGCGACTGAACTGCACTGAACTGAACTGAATCCTGAAAGAGAGGTATAATTTTAGTTTAGTTTTGTTTCTATGGACATTTAATTAAGGTCTGGAATGGGCGTAGGTTAGAGAGTAGATCTGGAGACCCTCAAGGTAAAGTCCTGGAGGTAAGAATATAAACTCTTCTTGCAAAAAAAAAAAATAAACTCTTCTTGCATATCTTACAAACCTTCTCAGCTTTTCTTCTGGAGAACAGTTGATAACTGGGACATCTGCTCTGTGAGAGGGGTGGAGGTGAGGCATTCTAATCCCACAGCTAATCAAGGAGGAGTGAGTGTAAACTTCCCATTCCAGGATTTTCAGTTTGTTTTTTTCCAGCTCAGCCCACCTGTTACCAGATAAGGATTCCTTAACAGCAATTTATTCAAATCTTCTTAACACAACTCAAAGTCCAGCAAACACAATTTACAGTACTTTTTCCCGGATTAAAGTTGATTTTTGCATTTACTGAGCAGCAATGATTGGACTGTGGCACTTTGCAAAACAGTAAGAGAACTATTTTCTGGATGAGTGAGGGAGAAATGGGAGGAGCAGGTGTATGTGTAAGTCACATTAGAGACGAAACTTGGCCTAAACACCATCTGTAGTATGAAAAATGGGTAGGCTATTTTGTGAACTGGATTTCAAAGCTCCATGGAGGGGCTTGTATTTCAGACTTGGGATAAGGTGCCCCAAAAACCTCTCCCTTCCGTCAGTTTTTTTGGAGGCTCAACAAAGTGACAGAAGGCAAAGCATTGTGGTTACAGAAGCATTAATCCCTTTGGTAAATGCACTTTGTGAGCAGACAGATAAGTGACAAATGACTAATCAAATAGAAGCTTGTGGAGGTTTGGCTTTATTCTTTCCCATAAAAAAACTGGTAGGAGGAACATGTTTTATCACATGAAGGCAAAGCATTCCTAACTCAAAAAATCTAAACTCCGTTTTTAATTGGTTTGTTTAGTTTTAAAAAACTAAATGGGATTCTTATAAGTATAAATATTTAGGACTAATTATTGTTCTGTGATTTCCAATGAGGGATAATGTGTCCAAGGATTATGAGGGATTGGGAGGAAAGGAAGGAAGGAGAGAGGGAAGGGGGAGGGAGGAAAAGTCATCAGATAAGCTATGAGGATTCTACTTTTTTCAAACCCAATGGTCAGAATATTATGTTTTAAAACTTTGGAATAAGGCCTGTTTGTGTTTTAATGTTACATATGACTGTTCTGGCTGAAGAAAAACTGGATACTGGAAACAAAACTATAAACAAATCTTTCTAGACTTTATTCCCTCATCTTCTATTCATTTCTGTCTGTCTCTCTTATACACACACACACACACAAAAAGGAAATAATTTGCATTTAAGGGCTTCTCTGGTGGCTCAGATGGTAAAGCGTCTGCCTGCAATGCAGGAGATCCGGGTTCAATTCCTGGGTCGGGAAGATCCCCTGGAGAAGGAAATGGCAATCCACTCCAGCACTCTTGCCTGGAAAATCCCATGGACGGAGGAGCCTGATAGGCCACAGTCCATGGGGTTGCAAAGAGTCGGACACGACTGAGCGACTTCACTTTCAAGTCCATTGTAGCCATGACATTTTTTAAAGTCATGTTTTTCTTTATAGTCAGTAAAGTAAAACAACATTTCTATAGACCTCAAAGAGAGATACTGATTTGGTGAATGTGCTCTCTGAACCAAGGGAAAAAAAGAATCAGTGCACATTGTCTGACAAGTTCAAATTGAAGAAACTGATATAAGTGTTTGAGGGTAGGACTGTCCAAAAGAGAAAATGTATCACAGTTACTGCTCTAACAGGGGCTAGCAGAACTAAAAGCTTTAAAGCCGCATCTAAGTATAAATGTGGGGCTTCCCAGGTGGCCCTTGTGATGAAGAATCTGCCTGCTAATGCAGGAGACGCAAGAGATGCAGGTTCGATCCCTGGGTCAGGAAGAACCCCTGGAGGAGGGCGTGACAACACACTCCAGTATTCTTGCTTGGAGAATCCCATAGACAGAGAGCCTGGCGGGCTACAGCCCATGGGGTCGCAGAGAGTCAGGCACAACTGAGTAACTCAGCACACACACAAACATAAGATGTAATTGCTGTCTCTGGTAAGAAGAAAATGTTTAACCATAGGAGCAGAAATAGCTAGAAAGTAAAATACAATTGGGCATAATTCTGAGACTTCTTAGCCCTTTCATAAACAAACCATTTAGCCCAGAGAGGAAGGAGTTACTGCTGAGGCAAGCAGAGAATTAACTCTAAGCTTCTCCAGAAATGCCTGGGTGTCTGGGATTGGCTTCGTATTAATATAGGAGAGAAGGAAGTCAGTGAGGGTATAGATGAAGCAAGAGTGGCCATGGGTTGATAATTGTTGAAGCTGGGTGATTAGTATTTGGGGATTTATTACACTAGGACCGCCACTATTATATTTACATTTTTACATTATTTTTTTTTTAAAGATATTCTAGGCAGGACAAAACCCTTGTTTTTGAGACACCTGGCTATTTTTAAGACTGTTTTTTTTTTTAAATAAAATATATTCAGGACTTCCATGGCAGTCCAGTGGTTAAGACTCCACACTTCCAACGCAGGGACTCGGATTCAGTCCCTCGTCAGGGAACTAAGATCTCACGAGCCACATGGCGAAACCAAAAAAAAAAGTATTGGAGACTAGCAGACATATGTATGAATTTGTTGCCAAGTGCAAGCGGAGGGGGAGAGACAAACAGGGACGGATTTAGACATTTATTTCGCTCTGCTAATCGACCCTATAAGTGTGTTGCTGAGGAGAGCTTCCAAGATGGACTGGAAAAATAAAAGTTGTTTTTTTTTAAATTATTTTTTTATATAAAAACGTTTATTTTTTTAATGTAAGTTTTAAAAGTGTATCCAAGTAGCTTGGCAGTAAATGTGCTTTCCTCCCTTTCAAGGGAATACAGAATAATCATTTTGGCTTTTGCATGACATCCTGTGGAAAGCTGATGAAACACTTTAGGAAATAACTTGTCCCCTGTACTAACACACCCACCAGTAGAGAGAAAGCCTTCACTTGAATGATCCATGCCATTTACCGAGTATGTGGACTCCAGCCCTACATCCACAACTTTTGCTCATTTATTTTGAGAAAAGCATCTTACTCTCTTCTTACATATTATAATACTTGGCCAAATTTTGTAAAATGTGCTTGCATCAGGATTAAACTTTCCAGTTTTGCACATCTGGCCATCCAATTCAACAGGGTAAATGGTTTGACACCCTTTGATACTTCTTGGAAATAGCAGCAAATAATGAAATCCCAGGGTGTCACTGGGGGTTATTTACACTTGCTAATGATTAACTGTCCCTGGTTCATGGACTGCAGAATCAGACTTTCAAGGCCCCAAATACAGCTCATCCTATTTTAGACCCTTGCTTAGGTTTTTATAGAAGATCTTCAAAAATCCCCTCTAGCTCAAACCAGAACAAAACCTGTGTCCAATAAATGGGGTTTGGTACATAAATTATATCCATAGTTACAATGGACTATTATTTAGTCATCAAAAATGATAGACCCACCTTGTAAAAAAAAAGGTTAAAAGAAATTTTTTATTTTGAGGGCCCATGTAGCATGTGGGATCTTAGTTTTCCAACCAGGACTCGACTCCATCCCTGCAGTGGAAATGCAGAGTCTTAACCACTGTCCACCAGGGGATTTCTAAAAGGAATTATTTAAAGAAGGAAAATAAGTCAGAAACTCAGATCTCCATAAAGAAAGGAGGAGCTCGGAAGAAGGAATAAGGTAAGATAAACTCAAATGATGATGACCAGTCGAGACTGGGCACCTGCCTTCTCCGACTTCATCTCGTACACTTTATCTCTGTCTCTTATATATCAGGTTTGTACAAAAAAGTATAAGATGAAAAACAGACCCTCCTTATCATGCATCTCATTCTCTTCCCCTCTTCCTCCAAAGGTAGACTTTGTTAATATTTCCCTGAGTATCATTCCAAAAAACTACACATAAAACATTGTACACAAAAGGAATACTGTTATAATGTTTTGTACTTTGCTTAAAAAAACTTATATATATATATATTATCAACCTTCCTCTATCAGCGCAGTCTAATTTACTTTGCTGTTATAATGACTGCACACTAAACTTTTCATGTTTTTTTTTATGTTTCTGTTTATTTGGATTCTTTTTTTTTTTTTTTTTTTAATGTGAACTGCTTGTCTATAGAATTTGCCCAGCTTTTTAAAAACAGGACTCTTTTTTTCCTCTGACTTATATGAGTTCTGCATAAGTTCGGTAAATAGATCTTCTGCCTGACATGTGCTGACAGTATTTTTTCCTAGTCATTTTGCTTTTGAAAATTTTATGAATTTTCCCTCATACACAAGTTTAAAAAAAAAATACAATATACTTATACACATGTGTATCTTTTACTGTGTCTTGGATTTTCTGTCTTGGTTACAAAGGCCTTCCCTACTCCATGATTGTATTCTTGCCTCCTTCCAGGACAAGTTGTCTCAGCCTTAGCACGACTGACTTTCAGGCAGGATGATCTTTCCCTGGAGGTCTATCTTGTGTGCTTTGAAATGGCAGCACCCTGGTCTCCATCTGCTAGAGGCCAGAAGCATTTCCTCCCCTCCAACTGTGACCACTGGCATTGTCTCCAGACATCTTCAAATATTCCCTGGGAGGCAAAGATGCCACATGTATTCCGCCTGGAGAACCACTGTTCTAGAACATACAGAGATGCATTATTAATTATTCTAACATTTCAATCTTGATTCAGATGAGTTTTATTTTTGTTAGAAGAGTAACAGCCAGCTTCATTTTTTGTTTGTTTGGAAGATACTTGCTTTACAGTGTTGTGTTGATTTCTGCCATACAACCACGTTGAATCAGCCAAAAGTATACATGTCCCTTCCCTCTTGAACCTCCCTCCCACTCCTCCACCAGTTTGATTTTTAATGAAAAGTAGTTCATTGTCCCAATTCATCTCTGATCTGAAAAGTCACCTTTACCAAAATTGAAATGTCCATATCATAGTCTAAACTGTCGCCTTGTTTTTGTGTCCTCATTATTTAATCTCTTATTAACTTCAAAATACACTTTAATATTTGAAGGGGCTTCTGCTGCCCTCCTCCCATCCCTAACTTGTCTTTCAGAATTTCCCTGGCTTTCTCCAGATGCTTAATTTTGATGAAGTGTAGCAATGAAAGAAAAAAAAAACAAACCTGTTGGTATTTTAATATAAATTGCTTTGAATTTAAAAATCAGTTCAGGGAAGATAAACATCTTTATGCTTTTGTTATTGAATCTTGCTGGAAGGGATAAATTACATCTTTTATTTTAAGTCTTCCTTTATGTCCCTCAGTAGGGTTTTAAAGTTTTCTTCGTAAAACTTGCACTTATTTCTTGTTAATTTTATTCCTAGATATTTCATCATTTTATTGCTGTTATAGGTCTTCTATAGCTTTCAGAAGAGGTAATGGTGATAAATGGAAACGTGTGAGTGGATTAACCCTTTGATGGAAAGAGGAGAAAGGGACTAAGTTAACAGGTAGGGTATTCTGAAGGTCTTATTACCTCATACATTTGGTACTTATTCCAAACAATATGTATGTATTTTTTTCTTTTTTTAATCAGGACACATTTTCCCCCGTACTCAATATTGGTCCATCTAACCCTGTTCCTTTAATTCTCTGTCAAATGGTTTTAGGCTTATATAAAAACAGGTTGGTTCTTACAATTTTAAAAAGAGAAGAAAGGGAATTCCCTGGTGGTCCAGTGGTCAGGACTTCACGCTTTCACTGATGAGGGTCCCACTTCAATCCCTGGTCAGAGAGCTAAGATCTCCACCAGCAGTACTGGCAAAAAAGAGAGAAGGAAAAAACCCAACAGAATAGAAAACTTGATGAAAGTTATAAATAAATGAATAGAATAAATAAATAAATACACAAAAACGCGCTTACCCTCTCAAACCAAGACATGTGAACCTTAAGAAAAAGCTGCCATTTATTTGCCTAAGAGATTGGCAAATATGAAATTCATTTATTTATCTTTCGACTGCTGCACCACATGTGAGGGGATCTTAGTTCCCTGGGTTGGCAGGTAGAGCCTCAACCACTGGGCTGCCAGGGAAATTGATTGGTAATATGCAGTGTTAGGGTGCAGAGAAAGAGGTTTTCAAATACGTAAGAAGATTGGGTGGGCAATTTGGCAACATCTGTGAAAATTCTGAATGCATAGACCTTTGACTCAGCTAGGGACGCCTACAAATATACTCTCGCAAGCCCCTGAAAAATCTGCATATAAGCTGACATCCTGCTCACGCATTCTGGTTCAGTTTACAATCTGAAGGAGCTCTTGGGATTGGTTGGTGTCTATGCTCTATCAGTTGTTAAATATTTTAAACATAATTGAACTATCTCTTAGTGCTTAGGTACAAACTAGACACTAGACCCTTTTAATGCTTAACACTAAAGAAACTGTTACATGAGTGAAAAAAGCAAATTGCAGAATATCATTATTGTTTGGATCAGGAACCAGGGGTCAGAACAGGGTGGGGATGGAGGGGACGAAAGATTGAACTGCCCTTCTTCACCTGGCAGCTAGGGATGATAATAAGTTATGCTTCTTAGGATGTTGTCAGGAATAAAGATAAAATATGTGAAATATTTAACACTGCCTGGCATGCTATTTACAATAACGGATTGTATTCTTATTAATGATTCTTACCATCTCATTTTCGTGTATCATTTTGTTTGATAAATATTTATTGAGTCCCTATGATGTGTGAGGCCCTGTACCAAGTGCATGAAGATTTAGTAATGCGCACACATTTTAGTAGGGGAAAAGTGAAAGAAGTGCTAGTCACTCAGTCATGTCCGACTCTTTGCGACCCCATGGGATTCTCCAGGACAGAGAATCCACTGGAGTGGATTGCCATTTTCTTTTCCAGGAATCTTCCTGACCCAGGGATTAAACCTGAGTGTCCTACATTGCAGGCAGCTGTTTTACCATCTGAGCTACCAGGGAGGGCCTGGGGGTGGAGAGTTGTCAAAGGACAAGCACATTAACAGTCAAATAAGCAAAATAATTAAAATTGTGGTGTTGTGGAAAAAAGAAAGGGTGAGTTAGAGCTATGGTTCTCAACCAGGGGTCTTCCTGCCCACCCCAATTTCTGTCCCCTCTGGAGGACACTGGGAATGTCTGGAGTTTTGTTTTGTTTTGTCACAAGCTAAGGGGAAGGTGTTATCAGCCGGATTGGTTAGCCACCAGGGAAGCCCCCTACAACCAAGAGTTTTTGTTGTTGTTCAGTTGCTAAGTTGTGTCCGCCTCTTTGCAACCCCATGGACTGCAGCATACCAAGCTTCCCTGTCCTTCACCATCTCCAGGAGTTTGCTCAAACTCATGTCCATTGAGTCAGTGATGCCATCCAACCACCTCATCCTGTCACTTCCTTCTCCTCCTGCCTTCAATCTTTCACACCATCAGGGTATTTTCCAATAGTTGGCTCTTAACAGGTGGCAAAATGTTGGAGCTTCAGCTTCAGCATCAGTCCTTCCAATGAATATTCAGGATTGACTTTCTTTAGGATTGACTGGTTCGCTCTCTTCACAGTCCAGGAGACTCTTAAAAGTCTTCTCCAGCACCACAGTTCAAAAGCATCAATTCTTTGGTACTCAGCCTTCTTTAACTCTCACATCTACACATGACTACTGGAAAAATCACAGTTTTGCCTCTATGGACCTTAACTGCCAGGGAAGCCCTCTACAACCAAGAATTATCCAGCCCTAAACAGCAGTTGAGAACTCCTGAGCTAGATGGTGGCAGCAAGGGTAACTAAATTTAGGTGAAATGGTTACAGAAGACTCCTCTGAGAAGATGATATTTAGGCCAAACTTTGGGCTTCCCAGGTGGCATTAGTGGTAAAGAATCTGCCTGTCAATGCAGCAGACCTAGAGATGAGTGGGGAAGATCCCTTGGGCATGGCAACCCACTTGGAGAATCCCCATGGACAGAGGAGACTGGTGGGACAGAGGAGTCCATAAAGTCGCAAAGAGATGGACAGGACTGAATCGACTTACCACGCAGGCAGGCCACCCTTTGGTGAGAAATGTCAGATATGCAGCCAGTCCTGTGCGGCCATCCCGGCAGAGTGGACTTGAAAACAACTAATAACAATGAAAAACCCCTTACATTTGTATGTAGTATACATATGCGCATATGGAGAGTAAAATAGTCAATTAAGAGGTTTTTCCTATTTCACTTTGTATACTTTTCCTGCTTGTAGTTTTGAAAACAAGCTTCCTCCTCTTTTTGCTTTTGTAAAGAAAAAATGAGTGGTTTAAAAAAAGGACGAAATGCAGGTCGATTGGAAGGGAGCTTCTGGTAAACTCCACATAGATTTCAGAGACGAGGCAGGTTTTAGAGTAGCCTTCCACGTGTTCAGATGGCTCTTGTGTCATAACCTATGGTCAGTTTCTGCCTTATACTGCCTTCTTTATCCACCAGACCTTCCACCAGACATGCCCGAGAACACTTGGTTTACAAGTCCAGGCTTTCCTGGTGACTGAGTGATAAAGTATCTACCTGTAATGCAGGAGACACTGGTTCGATCCCTGGGTTGGTAAGATCCCCTGGAGAGAAGGAAATGGCAACCCACTCCAGTATTCTTGCCTGGAAAATCCCATGGTCAGAGGAGCCAGGCAGGCCACAGTCTGTGAGGTTGGACACCACTTAGCAATTAAACAACAATTTATGTCCAGTACTTGGTTTTATACCTTTTAGCCTGGTTATATTTGGATGTGCTATCTTGACTTTAGGGAAAAACTCATAATTATCTACCTTATTAAATGAGTATTAAATGAGGTCATTTAAATTGTTTCTTAAACTGTAAAGCACAATACTACTCTTGGTCTTAGCCAAAAGGGCAGAGAAGCGATGGGGTCACAGAGTTGGACAGGACTGAGCGGCTGAACTGAACTGAAGGCACAATACAGAAAAACGATGTTCAGAATTGAAAGGTTAAAAAGAAAAAAGAGAAAAGAAAAAAAGTAAAAAAAAAAAAAGAGTAGAGAGGTTAAAGGCTGTGCTCAGCAATAATCTTTTTTTCTTTGTCCTGATGAATTCAAATCCCCTCTAGGTAAAAAAAAAAAAAAAAAGAGGCGGTCTTGGCTGCAGAGATAGAAAGCGGGGCTGGGAAGGGGAATGCAGGCTTGGAGAAAAGTGATTACTAACAGAAGTAGTAGCACAAGTTAACTATTCAGGTAACTGAGGGAGGAGAGTTATCCTGATAAGGCTGATAAAATCACCACACTGATGGGTTGTGGGTCCTTGAAAAGACAATGCGTGGCTTCTCCTTGAGCAGCCCAAGACCCTCTGACCTGAGATGTGAAGAGGTGATTATAGAACCCTTATGTGGAGCCCAGCAGTCTGCGTAATTTCATTCAAAAAAAAAAAAGAAAATCTGTCCTCTAGTGAGGAGACACAAAAGGGATCCGGTGACTGTGAGTCATCCTTCCTCCACCTAAGACAGTGCTGGGTGGAATCAGGCTTTATTATCCAATCACTTGATAGACCAAGTATCAAAATAATAACACAGAATGTACTGATACACTTCCCTGGCTTATTTGCCTTTCCAAGTTTCATTTTTGAGTTTTTGCCTTTAAAGAGTTTGCAGCTATGAAAAGTAACGTAAGTCTATGTCTTGTCTTGGCCTTGAGGCAGCCTGGGAAGCTAAGACACCACATGGAACTATGTGTGCTTGGAGGGGGAAAAAAATAATGATGTAAAACGTGATCAAGTATCTCCTCTTCCTTCTCACTCAGGCAGCTTTCCAATATAATTAATATTCATATGAAGTTAGCAAATAATATGTAGTCAATGTGAATCCACATTTCCCCTCTCAAACACGGGAAAGAATCTTTTTAAAAGTCACTGGATCAGTTTTAAAGAAGCCCTGCCTGGTACATGAAGGGACTCACAGAGCCAGAACTGAAACTTGTTTTTCCACCTTGAGAGACGCAAATACACAAAAATATCCTAAGCAATTGCTGGCTCTTCAAGCCCGCTCCGTGGGGCTGTCTTCTTGGTCTGTGTCACGCAGACTCCCGGCACTTTCTTCCAGAATGCACCAAAATTCCAAATCTAAAGACAAGTTTGGGACAGGCTCTGGTGTGGGAGGGCGGGCGGGGGTGTGTGTGCCGTGTATCACCCAGAAGGGTTCCCGGGTGCCTCTCAGGGGCGTCTTGCCAGCTTTAGTGACTGCTTCAACCTGATTCGCTCGAGCAAAAAGGTGAGCATTGCCCGGATCAAGCCGGACTTCCAGCGAGAGAGGAAAATTTGACTTTTTCCTCCTCCTCCTCGCAGTTTCAGAGAGACTCTTAATCCTCTGCGCTGCTCCCCCCTTCCCCTGCAAAGTTGGTTTTCTAGCTGTAAACTCCGTTCCCATCTCGGTTGCCTAAGAATCGCCGTCAGGAGCTAAGCTGACTTGGCCGGAGAAAAGGACACCTTTGTGCACGAAGGAGAGCCCCCGCGTGGCCGAGCGGAGCCACGCGGAAGGAGGAGGCGTTTCGGGCGCGCGCCGGGCCGGCGGCCGGGGGAGGGCGAGGCCCACCCGGAGGCCCACCCGGAGGCAGCATGTTTCGTGGAGCCGCTTCGAAAGCGGCCGAGGCCGTCGGAACGGCTTTCGAAGTCAGCAAACAAAGCGTCTCCGCAGTAACCGCCCGGCTCCGGGGGAGGCTCCTGCCACTCAGGCGGCGGAGGCGCAGCGCAGGCGCCGGGCTCCTCCTCCCGCGCCCCTCCCCCCGTCCAGCTCCCGGTCCCCAACGGCCGCGAGCCGCCAGTCCCGGCGACCGGCCGCCCTTCAAACGCCTAGAGCGCCGCGGCCGCGGAGCCGGCGGCCCCCTACCCGCCCCGGTCGGTGCTGCGCGCGGGCGCGGCCGCTGATTCGTCTCCAGGCGGGCAGGGAAGAACCCGCAAGGGGCAGGGGAGCCTCCGGGTTGGTTTCCCCCCGAGGCCTCGGTTCCCCTCTCGGCCGTTTCAGACGCGTGTTCTCTTAGGTGCCGAGCCGTCGGCACACCGCACGGGGAGGGAGGGGAATCGAAAGGTTGCCGCCTTTTTAGAGTGACGCTATTTTCCTTGTTTATTCATCTTAAGTCCTGTAATTGGGAAAAAAAAACACGCAAGCTTTGTAAACTCTGGCCTTAAGTCACTCGGGGGGTGGGGTGAGTGGGTGGGTGCCTTGTTTTGGGAAGGGTGAGTGGGTGGGAGGCTGGCTTTAATTTTCAGTGTAATCCGACAACAGAGGCTCCAAAGTTCTAGTCAGTCATGGTTTGGCCGCCTTATTTCTTCTTGGGTTGAACCTTATTTCCACAGAACTTCTGCCGGTTCTTCATCGAGGTTACAAAACAAAGACAGTGCAGAGCACAAGGTGGAGGCAGACTCCGGCGCTGACGTCTCTACCGGGCTTATTTACGTTTGGGTTTTTTGTTTGTTTTAATGATGAGGAAAGTCTTAGTGTGGCATGTGACAGTTCGTTGATTCAAAACAACGGGACAGACACGCAAAAACTACACCCAGAGGAGAGGGCGGAGAGGGGGCTGCATTTCTTGAAATCAGCTTAAAGCATCTGGACTTTTAAAATGGGTAATTTCATCCAGGAACTCCGGCTGGAGCCCGCCTAACTCTCAACCAAAATAAACCAACAGGGACATGTGTTTACTTAATAGTTTCTGTTTGAAATACTGGGGCGTGGGGGTGGTGGGGGAAAGGGGGTCCCCTACTAGGGTAAGTCCTGAGTAGACTGTTTACCGAAACAGACGTGGGGTCCGAGGATGGGGTGTCAGGCCGAGTCTCAGGCGGGGCGGGCGCGTGTCCGGGCCATCCCCAGGCACCGACTTTTAAAGAGCATGTGAGCATGACAAGTGTCTGTCCGCAACATGTCAGATTTCGAAACTGCCTTGCAATCCAGTCCGGAACTCGCAGCTTTAGCCGGGGGCAACAGACTTTCGCCTAGGGTGTCTGGGTCTCATCCTCCCCCATCCCTCCGCCCGCCCCCCACTGTTGCTTTGGGAGGAAGAGCCCCAGGAGGAGAAGGGTGCGTCGCTCCGCGCCCGCGGGTGTCAAAGGCAGCAGCGCGTCCTGGAAGAAGTTGGTTCTTTTCCCGAATACTTTTCTTGCGCAGCCCCGCCCCTTGAATCAGCAGCGGCTGTCTACTCCTGCAGCCCGAGTCGGGCCGGTGGAGTTGGGGCAGCTGTCAAAATCGAAAGGGGAGGCTTTTTCTTCACTGAGGTGGAGGAGGGAACGGCATTTTCCCCCACATCTGTTGCAATTTCCTAATCAAACGCACCCTCTCTTGACCCTGGAAGAAAGGCCCAAGGGAGCAACTCAGGGCACTTGGGTGATGTCGCCGCCGCCAAGCCGGGGATGCGGGCGGCGGGCGCGCGGCGGGGATAAGGGATCGCGTTCCTGAGCTCGGCCGTCCCCACGAGGGACCGGTGACAGCCGCCCCAGGGGCGCGGGGTGAGGCGGCGCGGCCGGGCGCTCAGAGCGGTCCTAGGCTG
>SJXQ01010749.1:137093-149751 GCA_006408695.1 Aepyceros melampus
ACTGGCTCCTGCTCCACGTTCTTCCAGACTCGTCCGGCGAATACGGTTCAGGCTCAAGTTAGAGCGGGGCAGCCCCGGACCGAAACCGTGTGTCCTCAGCCACTTTGGACTTAACGTTCGATTGACCCCGGGCCGGTGACTCAAACACACGGAGCCCCGCACGTCCCGCTTTACAGGCGGGAGTCAAACTCAACGTCCCCGGGGTGGGGTAGTTGAGGTTGGACCAACTCCCCGCGTCCCCTCGCCAGGGACCTGGGGGGGTCGGTTAAAGGTATATGGACGTTTAACTGGACTGGGCGAGAAAACACGCGCGGGGAGCACGTCGGGGGCGGAGGTATCTTGTCAGTTCGGAGAGGGCTGACAGGTTGAGACCGTCCCTGAGAGGGAGGCGTTCCCTCCCTCGTGGAGAACTGCCGGGGATAAGTTGGGGGAAAGAGCAGGGGTTGGCTTGCCCCATTGTTCGGGTTCTGGCGGGGCGGCAGTGATGATCCTTCCCGGCTACCCCCGGGCTCGGGCACCCCCTCCCCACCGTCCCTCCCGTTCCGCTTCCCTCGTGGCCCCCTCCCCCAGCCGGGGCCCAGCAGGCACCCGCCGGGCCCTGAGGAATCTGGGGGAGCGCTGCCCCGGGGCGCGCGGTCCTGCCGCGGCGCGCCGACTCATGGAAACAATGGAAGGTGACGTGTTGGAGGGGAAACTTCGCCGACTGGTCAGAGCTCGTGCGGGGGAGCAGAGGCTGCCGAGGTGGCCCGGCTTTCTTTCCCTTTTTAGGTTTTTCTGGCAAATCCTCCGCGGGTGGGCAGGCCCCTCCGGACGTTGAGATTCACGGCCCGGTTTCTAGTTTCTTCTTGTAATCTGAAACTCCTAGGCCTGGGCGAGCTCTCTCGCTCGTGAGCTCGGAGGGGCGACTCCGGCGGGGGCCGAAGAACTGGCGGAACAAAAGCCTGCGGGCCGGCGGGGCCAGGCTCCTCCCTCAGCTCGTTCCGCCCGGCCCTGCCTGCCCCCGCCCCGGCCTCCGGCCACCTGGGGGCCCCGCGCCCAGCGGCCTCCGCCGGGGCTCCGGAAGAGACCTGGCCCCGCCGGGTTCGCCGAGTCCAACTATTGTCTGTCTGTCTTACGAAAGTGTGTGAAACTCTCTTCAAGTTTTGTTGAAAATAAAAGCACTTTAAAAAAAGTCAATCGTGGAACCGGGGAGTTGGTTAAGACTGGTTAGTGATAATAGTGTCCCGCCTTAGAAAACTGAGGATACCAAAAAGATCTCCCTAAGTGTCTTTGCTCCCGGCTCCTGACGGGATGGGCTCCTGGGATCTAGTGTCTGGGATGTTAAGTAGGGTTCCTGTCGCTTCTCCCGAGATGTTAAGACCCGGAAACTTGTTAGGTTTGCTTTTTCCTAATAATACACTTATAAGTTCCCTTTGGTTATTCTTATTCTGAGATCCCTTTCTAGCCTCTTCCAGATTTTTTTTAAGTCCAACTTCACAACCACTGTCTCTGACCCTTCTCCGTGCTCTGCCGCTCCCTCTGTTGCTATTCGGGGGAGAGGGGGAGTTCTTTTTAGGGTTATGGGATCCATAGGCCATCTTGTGGCTTTCTAAACAACATTTCCTTGTATGTGGATGGAGTAAGAGGCTTGTGATCCCCGCTTCCCGCCCAGCTCCCCCCACCTCCCATCACCACATTTTTTTAAAGCGTGAGCAAAGCAAGACGTTTGGAAACAAGTCGTAACCGGGAAGCGTTCAAAAGTTCTTTTACAATAGGAAGTGAGTAACGTGGAAAAGTCTTTTTGTTTTTCCAAGTTGAGCCACAATCCGGAGGGAGAGTTTTAATGGAAACAGCCCTGACAGCCGCAAACGTGGTTTGCTGTAGTGAAATACCAGCTGGGGCAGCCGAGGGACTGAAGTCTTAACTTCCTGTTCCTTCAGCTTTGTTAAGACGTCCGGAGGCCTGGCACTCATTGATTCGAGTGAACTGAGAGCAGAGTAAAGTCACTGCAGTTTGGTATTGCTTAACTGGTATCTACCTTCTGTCACTCGCCTGTTTTGAGAGTGATGGCTTCTTGTCAAACCAAGTAAGCAAAGGATACACTTTAGGGGTTTTTTGTTTGTTTCAAGCTACTTGTGATTATCAGTTTACAGTTGGGAATTCACTGTTCAGTGTGCAGATTTTCACACTGTTTTTAAGAATGTAAAAAGTTGAGGGGGGTGGCCTGTGAGTTGGGGTGGTAGTAATAGCCTTAGGAAGAAGATCTGGCTTTTCAGACTTTTTGATGAGTTTAAATAAATTGCTTTATTCAAATTAGTGTTAGTCATTCAGTTATTTGATACGTTTTTTTAAAAGTTTTTTTTTATTTTATCAGAGCAGTTGTAAAACAGGAACATTTATAATTTCTTAAGAATTTTTTGGTCAATACATCTTCACCCAAATTTTAACATGGGTTTTAAAAGGTTTTCATCTGCTCAACAGTGAAAGCACTTTCAGTTTTAAATGTGCCTCCTTTTTTTGAAACTCTTTTTTTTTAAACAGTTTAATGAAATCTTTTGGGGAAAGAGACATCAGATACGTGGCAGGGGTTAAAATTTAGGATTCCGGGGCCTTTTACTGATGGCTGTTTGTTCATGAAGCCTTGAGCTGAAGTGAATTTGCAAGATCATCCTCCTCTTTTGTTTGAACTTGCTTAGAGCAGTTGTAAAACAGGAACATTTATAATTTCTTAAGAATTTTTTGGTCAATACATCTTCACCCAAATTTTAACATGGGTTTTAAAAGGTTTTCATCTGCTCAACAGTGAAAGCACTTTCAGTTTTAAATGTGCCTCCTTTTTTTGAAACTCTTTTTTTTTAAACAGTTTAATGAAATCTTTTGGGGAAAGAGACATCAGATACGTGGCAGGGGTTAAAATTTAGGATTCCGGGGCCTTTTACTGATGGCTGTTTGTTCATGAAGCCTTGAGCTGAAGTGAATTTGCAAGATCATCCTCCTCTTTTGTTTGAACTTGCTTCACTTTGTCTTTGGAAGTTTCTGCGTTTTCTGCGGACACTCCCTCTGGCACCTTCTGCCCCCTACCGTCCAAAACTGAAAATGTGTCAGCCAGTAGAGTTAGATTCATTTAACTGGTGGGCTCTCTCATCCATCAAATGCTTTGAAAGGAAGAGTTTTGGGAAAAGTTCCTTTAAAAGCCATTGAATGGTTTATCACTCTGAGGAATATTCTGTTTTTATTTCCTACCAAGGTAAACTACTTGAGGTTCTGTCAACAAGTTAATGAGAATTTTTTACATTTCATGCTACTTTAGTTTCTTTTACATAGAAATACTGGTTTTTAAAGCATACTATAGTATGCTTTAAAAACAAGGTTTCATTTCTTTAATCAGAGTAGCCTTTTATAGTTTTGAAAGGGGAAAAGTTAAAAGTTCAAAATTTTGGGGCAGTGTCTTGGTTAAGACTCCAAGCTTCCAATGCAGGGGGTTCAGGTTCTATCCCTGGTCAGGGAACTAAGATTCCATATGCCTCGAGGCAGGGCCGGAAAAAAAAAAAGTGTAAGTTATCTTTAAATGTCTAAAAGGGCCAAATTTGAATTTTTGTGGAACCCAGTCTATGTGTGATTTAAATATTCTCTATGGTGTGTGAATTTTTAAAATTTCTGGTAGGATTAAAGTGCTTGTAAACGAGTTTCCTTTGGTAGTTGCATATTCAAGTTTTCTTTGTCATGTAATGATTTAAAGCCAAATCCTGCTTATTGATATGTAGTATTCTAGGTTCAGATTAAGCTGGCAATTGAAATTTATAGAAATTTAAAAATATACTCAGTATTAGGCATCTTTTGAGGTCTTACATAAGTACTAAAAGTAGAAAAAACTTTTTATGCAATGAAACTTATCAGTGGTTGTTTGTATTTAGTAAAAAGTGACTAGTGCTGTCCATTAAAAGTAGATGTCTAGTTTTGAATAAAAGGAAGCAGCAGTGAAAAGGAAAAGAAACTGGCAGAAGATTCTGGCATGCATTTTATCTTTTGAACACTAACTGAGTTAAGAGTGTAATTTTCCTTCTTTATATCAGTGGAAGAAAATCTTTCATTTTATTTCAAAACCTTCAGTGGAAGAGGGAGGAAGAACAGAGCTTGAAACATGCATTAAGATACTGGCTGGCTTGTTTTTCCCAGTTAGCAATGACCTCACCGAGGAGGTTGTCAGACACATCCCGTCTGCTGTGCCACCTTTCCTGTTTCACACGTGGCACGCTATTCGCCTTGGGTGCAGCTTTGTCTCGTTTGCTGGATTAGCTTTTCTGAGCTTCATTCAAAAGGAATGTGAGTCGTTGAGTCCTATAGGAAAGTGGGTACAAAGGGGAATCTGACCGT
Source organism: Aepyceros melampus (assembly GCA_006408695.1). Taxonomy (NCBI): domain Eukaryota; kingdom Metazoa; phylum Chordata; class Mammalia; order Artiodactyla; family Bovidae; genus Aepyceros; species Aepyceros melampus. Next base: position 141,447 of record SJXQ01010749.1, read on the forward strand.
GGGCTGGGGATCTGGAATACGCTGCGAGTTGAATTACCCTGCAGATTTCAGACAAGCTCTGGTGTTTCGGGACAAAGAAACACCGGTGCTTCCCTGGGCTCTCAGAAGTTGAGAAAATGCGGTTGTGCTGAGTGTTTAAAAGAGGTGAGCTTTGCAGTAGGTGCTCTGCTGATAAAAGCAGCTGATAGCTGGCCTCTGTCCTGTCCTAGGTGTTGTGGCCGCGTCTGGCAGTGAGACTGAAGATGATGACAGCATGGACAGTCCCCTGGACCTCTCCTCTTCTGCTGGCTCAGGCAAGAGAAGGCGGAGGGGCAACCTGCCCAAGGAATCCGTTCAGATTCTCCGTGACTGGCTGTATGAACACCGATACAATGCCTACCCCTCAGAGCAAGAAAAAGCGTTACTGTCCCAGCAAACACACTTATCTACACTACAGGTAAGGGGAAGGCATTCCCAGGGGTGGTGGGTCCTCCCCCCCCACCCCAGAATCACTTTACAGCATTCCTGTATAGCAAGTCATAAACTGCCTCCTCACTCAAAGTGGGGGGAGGCATATCTTTTTCTTGTAAAGTTTATAGTGCTAACAGCTAATAACTGTTAGCTATCTAGAGAAACAGAAACACTTGACAGTCATCTGTCAAACAGCGTTTCCTTTAACGCCTAAAAGAGCCTTCCTTTATGCACCAAACATAAAAAGGAGGTTAAATCTTACTCTATTGCCCAGGAAACTGGTTTGATATTTAAACAAGGACAGCCTTAAGTGAGGTAATTCATGTCCTGTCTGTTGACATAGTCATTTGAACTGGGAAAAAAATCAGTAACTGGGAGGAGTGGCTCTTTTCATACAGGAAGGTTTTCCTGTAGTTGATTAACTTCAGTGCTGGGCAGTAGATAATAGGTTAATATGGGGAGAGTTAAAAGGTAAACTTCCCTCTCTAAAATCATTTCAGACATTTGAGAACGTATACTTTTTTGGGGGGGGATGCTGAAAGGGTTTAAGGATGATGGGAAGCCAAAAGGGGAATTTGTATTAGAAAAGGAGGTGGTTTATGACAGGAAGCACCTTTCCTTTCTTGGCTGGGCTCAAAATACCTGGAAATAAATTGGTAGGTTCCTATAAGCCTTTTCATGCCTTCTTTAATGCAAAGAGAGAGACCCGTTAGGCATCCCCCAAGAAGGTTCTGGGTAAAAGAATCCACCTGCCAATGCAGGTGACTTGGGTTTGATTCCTGGAGGAGGAAATGGCAACCCACTCCAGAAGAATTCCATGGACAGAGGAACCTGGTGGGCTACAGTCCATGGGGTCACAGACAGTTGGACACTACTGAGTGATTCAGCAACAAGAAAGAGGTTCTCAGGCGTGTTGGCAGACTGTTAACATGTCTAAAACATCCTCGTACAATTTCAGGTCTGTAACTGGTTTATCAACGCCCGGCGCAGGCTCCTCCCTGACATGCTGAGAAAAGATGGCAAAGATCCAAATCGGTTCACAATTTCCCGCCGTGGGGCCAAGATGACCGAAGCCAGCTCTGTGGAGTCAGCAGTGAGCATTAGGAACCTCATGCCAGCTCTAGAGGAGAGCCCGTTTCACTCCTGTACAGCTGGGCCCAACCCAGCCCTGGGGAGGCCACTGTCTCCTAAGCCGTCCTCCCCAGGATCCGTTTTGGCTCGTCCATCAGTGATCTGTCATACCACCGTGACTGCGTTAAAAGATGTGCCTTTCTCTCTCTGCCAGTCAGTTGGTGTGGGACAAAACACAGATATACAGCAGATGGCCAACAGCAGCTTTACAGACACCTCCCTCATGTATGCAGAGGACTCCTGTAAATCTGGACCAAGTGCAAACACACAGAGTGGTCTTTTCAACACTCCTCCCCCTACTCCACCGGACCTCAACCAAGATTTCAGTGGATTTCAGCTTCTGGTAGATGTTGCACTCAAACGGGCTGCAGAGATGGAGCTTCAGCAAAACTTATGGCTTAACCTCCCCTTTTTTTTTCCCAAGCAAAACAGTTCTCAAAAAAAAATGTTATGATTGTTGGGATGATAGCAAAAGATGAATTGCATTATTTTATATATTTTTTTATTAATATTTGCACATGGGATTGCTAAAATGAAGCTTCCTGTTACTGAAATGTCGTCAATGGAATACAGTCATTCCAAGAACTATAAACTCAGAGCTACTGTAGAAACAAAGGGTTTTCTTTTTTTAATGTTTCTTGGTAGATTATTCATAATGTGAGATGGTTCCCAAGATCATGTGATTTATTTTTTTTTTTTTACCCCTTCCCTTCCCTTTTTTTTTCGTTGGTGTTTTTTTCAGACTGTGCAATACTTAGAGAACCTATAGCATCTTCTCATTCCCATGTGGAACAGGATGCCCACATACTGTCTAATTAATAAATTTTCAATTGTTTTTTCAAACAAGTATGAATCTAGTTGATTGATGCATTTTTTTCATGACATAATAAAGTATTTTCTTTAAAAATTCCTGTAATACAGAGTATTTTGTTGAGGGAGGCATTTCTTAAAAATGAGTAGGAATATAGCACCCCAGTGAGCAGGAAGTTGGGGGTAGGGTGGAGTGTGAGTTGGGGGGGTGTCACTAACAACTGTGGACAAGCCAGTCTGTATAAACAGGATGTGTGATATTTACTCTTGATAGGAGGCATAGCAGGCCCTTAAATCTTTACTTAAAACTGCATGACAAATTGAAATGAATCATTTCCATCAGTGTTTAGCTAACCAAAAATCCCTTGGTGGTCTAGACTGCATATTTTAAGCTGTGACCCATGTTGAAAAGGAAAGTCTCAAAGCACCAGATTGCAGCCTAAGTTGTCAGAGGTAAACAACAACCCAAGCAGCTCTTAGTATTGACTCTGTCATGTTAACTTTCTAAAATAATTTTTGTTCAGTGGTCCAGTTAGGTAAGGCCTTTATGTTTAATTTTTCAAAGCACTGTCTAAAATGGTTAAAACAACAGAGTTGGTCTCTCACAACTCTGTTAATTTATTAGGTTGCCAAATAATTGTTAATTTATTAGATTTCTTTTCTAAGGTCATGGTTTGTGAAAAGTAGTGCCTGACACAAGTGGAGTTTGTTGGAATAGGCAATTCTTTATGAAGCCAGGATGGCTAGAAGGGGATTGGTGGTGTTCCTTTCACTTACATGCTTGAGCGGGTTTGTCACATGCCACAAAACCATTCTTCGTAGTCATGCTTAGTATGAAGTTTCTTTGTTATTATAGTCATGTTCTTTCCAGCCCTGCCCCACTATGAATTGTCCAAGTTTGAGGGAGCATTAGAGCTTCAGTATTGTTTAAAGAATGTAGAAAAATTCTTGCAAACTCAAAAGTTTGTCTAATCTTGAAATTCTGTTCAGAAGGTCCCTACAGTAAAAAGAGCTAAACTGTTTTCTAAGTGTAAGAGAAAAACTGATGAGGACAACTAAGAGTTGAAAGAAAAACAAGAGAGGAAAAGGCAGATGCTCTAGTCTGAGAGGGAGGCAATAATGAAGGGCATGTCAGTCTGATGTAGCCTAGGCCCACCTCAGAGTTGTGGAAATACACAAAACCAAAAATGAAATAAAATATATAAAAGGAGCAAAGTAAACAAAAATGAAATAAACCACAGACAATTAAGAATCATTACTGGCTTTAATAGCTAGATCAAAGACTGGAATTCTTTGAGTGCAGATAAGGGAGGCCAGCAAATCCTGAAAGGCTTCCCTTGATAAAACATTTCATTAATCATACAGTGGGGGAAGCAGGAGGGAGCAGTCATATGAGTGATTTAGAAGAAAAATAAATGTCAAAGGTCAAATGAAACCCAAACATTAAAAAAGAAAAATCATCTCAAATAGATCCGGGTGGATAAATAACTGGTATATAATAAACATAACTGGAAAAATACATGTAATAAAGTATTTATTCAAGTTGGAGACAAATAGAAAATAATTTTTATGCTTAGTATCTGAATGGTATATCTTGTTTATTTTTAATTCATGTTTAAGCTCACCTCTTAACAATCTCTGCCTTTTACTTTGTGTGTTTGGTTGATTTATATTTAATATATTATTGATATGTTTGGGTTGAGTTTACCATTTGGATTTTTTTTTCCCTCCCCTTTTCCTGCCTTTTTTGGGGTTAGTTGAATATTTTACATATTTTGTTGTAAGTTTCCTATTTTATTTCAACCCATATTGTTTTTAATGGTTGTTCTTACAGGATTATAATATATATCTTTGATTTATCACAATCAACTTGGAATTAACATTATACAACCTCATACAAAATATAGAAACCTGCAACAGTATATAGTTCCATTTACTATCTTCTCTTTTTGTTGTTTTTTATATATATTTTAGCAGTAACTGATCAATCCAACAGTATGTCATAATTTTTATTTGAAACAGGACTATGTCTTTTTTCAAAAAATAAGAGAAAAGAGAATGTATACAGGCATACGTTGGAGATATTGTGAGTTTGGTACCAGACCTCCACAATGACATGAATAGCACAAAATGAGTCACACAAATATTTTGGTTTTCCAATCCATATAGAAGTTATGTTTATATTGTATTCTATTAAGTATATAGAATCATTAATCCAATAAAAAATATATAACAATTTAAAAATACTTTATTTGCTAAGAAGTAACTAACCATCATCTCAGCTTTCAGCAAGTCATAATCATTTTATATTTAATAACATCAAAGATCACTGAGGAAATTCCCTGGTGGTCTAGTGGTTAGGACTCTTTTTACACTGCCAAGGGCATGGATTTGATCCCTGGTTGGGGAATGAAAATCCCATAAGCTGCAGAGGTGCAGCCAAGGCAGGAGTAAAAAAGATCAGTGATTACAGATCACTATAACAAATATGATACAAATGAAATAATTTGAAATACTGTGAGGATTACCAAAAGGTAGCACAGAGACATGAAGTGAACAAATACTGTGGCATTGATGGACTTAACATAGAAAATACATCTGCAAAGCACAGTGAACCAAAGTGCAATAAAAACAAGCTATGCTGTATATAGTAGTTTTTATATTTCAGTCCAGTTCAGTCACTCAGTCGTGTCTGACTCTTTGTGACCCCATGGACTGCAGCACGCCAGGCCTCCCTGTCCATCACCAACTCCCAGAGCTTACTCAAACTCATATGAGTCGGTTGTGCCATCCAACCATCTCATCCTCTGTTGTCCCCTTCTCTTGCCTTCAATCTTTCCCAGGATCAGGTTCTTTTCAAATGAATCAGTTCTTCCCATCAGGTGGCCAAAGTATTGAAGTTGCAGCTTCAGCATCAGTCCTTCCAATGAATATTCAGGACTGATTTCCTTTAGGATGAACTGGTTGGATTTCCTTGCAGTCCAAGGGACTCTCAAGAGTTCTCCAGCACCACAATTCAAAAGCATAAATTCTTCGGTGCTCAGCTTTCTTTATAATCTAACTCTCACATCCATACATGACTACTGGAAAAACCGTAGCCTTGACTAGACAGACTTTTATTAACAAAGTAATGTCTCTCCTTTTTAATATGCTGTCTAGGTTGGTCATAACTTTTCTTTCAAGGTGCAAACGTCTTTTAATTTCATGGCTGCAGTCACTATCTGCAGTGATTTTGGATCCCAAAATAAAGTCTAACACTGTTTCCACTGTTTCCTCATCTATTTGCCATGAAGTTTGGGACTGGATGCCATGATCTTCGTTTTCTGAATGTTGAGTTTTAAGCCAACTTTTTCACTCTCCTCTTTCACTTTCATCAAGAGGCTTTTTAGTTCCTCTTCACTTTCTGCCATAAGGGTGGTGTCATTTAAACATCTGAGCCATTTCTGATATTCTTCATTCCTTGTGAGTTGAAATGTCATGTCATTTCTCTTCAGCTTGAATTTTCTGGAGAATTGTGCAGGGCTGCTGGTGACTAATCAGTCTTTTTTTGTTTGCTTTTTTTTAATTGAAAATGACTCTTACTTTCATCTTTGAAGGATAGTTTCACTAAAAATAGAATGCCAGGTTGTTTTTTATATCACTTGAAAGGCATTTATTGTCTGGTTTCATGGTTTCTAAAGAGACATTAGTTTTCACTTGTATCATTGTTCTTTTGTATCTAATGTCTTTCTCTGGCTCTTTCATCTTTGCATTTCTGTAGTTTGGCTATGATGTGGAAAATTCTTCAAGAGATGGGAATACTAGACCACCTGACCTGCCTCTTGAGAAATCTATATGCAGATCATGAAGCAACAGAACTGGACATGGAACAACAGATTGTTTCCAAATAGGAAACGGAGTACATCAAAGCTGTATATTGTCACCCTGCTTATTTAACTTATATGCAGAGTACATCATGAGAAATGCTGGACTGGAAGAAGCACAAGCTGGAATCAAGATTGCTGGGAGAAATATCAATAACCTCAGATATGCAGATGACACCACCTTTATAGCAGAAAGTGAAGAAGAACTAAAGAGTCTCTGCATGAAAGTGAAAAAAAAGAGTGAAAAAGTTGGCTTAAAGCTCAACATTCAGAAAACGAAGATCATGGCATCTGGTCCCATCACTTCATGGGAAATAGATGGGGAAACAGTGGAAATAGTGGCTGACTATGTTTTTGGGCTCCAAAATCACTGCAGATGGTGATTGCAGCCATGAAATTAAAAGATGCTTACTCCTTGGAAGGAAAGTTATGACCAACTTAGACAGCATATTAAAAAGCAGAGACATTACTTTGTCAATAAAGGTCTGACTAGTCAAAGCTATGGTTTTTCCAGTAGTCATGTATGGATGTGAGAGTTAGATTATAAAGAAAGCTGAGCACCGAAGAATTGATGCTTTTGAACTGTGGTGTTGGAGAACTCTTGAAAGTCCCTTGGACTGCAGGGAGATCCAACCAGTCCATGCTAAAGGAGATCAGTCCTGGGTGTTCATTGGAAGGACTGATGTTGAAGCTGAAACTCCAATACTTTGGCCACCTGATGGGAAGAACTGACTCATTGGAAAAGACCCTGATGCTGGGAAAGATTGAAGGCAGGAGGAGAAGGGGACAACAGAGGATGAGATGGTTGGATGGCATCACCGATCAATGGATATGAGTTTGGGTAAACTCCAGGAGTTGGTGATGGACAGGGAGGCCTTGTGTGCTGCGGTTCATGGGGTCACAAAGAGTTGGACACGACTGAACTGAGTGACTGAACTGAGCTGATGAGGGGCCTAGGTATAATTGGAAAAGACCTCGATGCTAGGAAAGATTGAGGGCAGGAGGAGAAGGGGGCCACAGAGAATGAGGTGGTTGGATAGCATCACCAACTTGATGGACATGAGTTTGAGCAAACTCCGGAAGATAGTGAAGGACAGGGAAGCTTGGCGTGCCACAGTCCATGGAGTTGCAAAGAGTTGGACATGATTGAACAACAAAAGGTATAATTGTAATTATCCTGCTTGGAATTGCTGAGCTTGAATCTGTAAGTTTATCTTGTTTTTCACCAAATTTAGGAAATACTGGCCATTATTTCTTCAAAAATCTTTTTCTCTTCTCTCCTAGAATTCCAGTAGATTTATATTACATTATTGTTTTAGGTTCTGTTTTTCTTTAATCGTGTTTCTCTTTATTCTTCAGATTGGATAGTTTGTATTAATTTTTAATTCACTAACTCTTCTACTGTCTCTAAAGTGCTGTTAAGGCCATCCAGTGAATTTTAGTATTAGTTATTCTATTTTTCACATACAGAATCCCAGTTAGTCCTTTTTTTATCATTGCTATTTCTCTGCCTAGTTTCCCCATCAGTTTATTAATTATGAATATGTTTCCTTATAAGTTATTTACTATAGCTTTGTTAAAGTATTTGATGCCATTTTGCCTCAGTACGAGTCATATGTTGATGCTCTTTTGCTTGTCTGATGACATTTCATTATACAGTAGACATTATGGATGACATATTAATAAGGACTACTTGTGAACAGGAGCTAAAAAGCCTCTTGTTGAAAGTGAAAGAGGAGAGTGAAAAAGTTGGCTTAAAGCTCAACATTCAGAAAACGAAGATCATGGCATCTGGCCCCATCACTTCATGGGAAATAGATGGGGAAACAGTAGAAACAGTGATTTTGGGCTCCAAAATCACTGCAGATGGTGACTGCAGCCATGAAATTAAAAGACGCTTACTCCTTGGAAGAAAAGTTATGACCAACCTAGATAGTATATTCAAAAGCAGAGACATTACTTTGCCAACTAAGGTCCGTCTAGTCAAGGCTATGGTTTTTCCTGTGGTCATGTATGGATGTGAGAGTTGGACTGTGAAGAAGGCTGAGCGC
>SJXQ01010749.1:149827-160480 GCA_006408695.1 Aepyceros melampus
GTGTTAATTTTTGTTCTGGCAGCCAGTTTGGCTGGACTGCAGGCTCAGCCTCCTGAGTAGTAGATAGTAGCTCAGATCTCTTGATCAGTTCTTTCAGCTTCCAGGTGCTGCCGTTCAGTGGACTCACTGGGATCTCCCTGCACAAGCTGACCGAGGATTTGGACAGAGTTTAGGTTCAGAGTTTGAGGTTTGCTCCTTCTGCAGCTCCTTCCTTTCCAGGATTCCTCTCCTAACTTTCCATCTGCTTCACCAACCCCAATTCTGTCCTTGACATCTCAGGTCAATAAGGCTGTAGCTCTCTGCCACCCTTAGTCTTCTGAAGAGTGAGGTATGCCCTAAGGCAACCAGGTATACACTTGCACATCTTACCCCCCTGAAGTTCCTTTCTTTTGAAAGTAACTGATTCTTTAATTACTTTTAAACTCTAAGTTAAGGTTCTCAAATTTATCTGCACATTGGAAATATCTAGAAAGGTTTAAAAACAACTGGGTTTGGGAATTTTTTTAAAGATCCCTTGGTGATTCTAACGCACAGACAAATTTGGGCACCATTGCCATATTCTTTAGCCATTATTTCTCTTCTTAAGTAGAACATTGGAAACTGACAGTTTATTCTTTTTCCAGACCTAGAAAAATTTGTGTGTCCTTTTGTTTTTGTTAAAACAAAAAACAATTTACTGTAAAATTATTACCAGGTCAACTTGGTCAATGAGAGTTCCATTTGGGCTAACACTATGGTATACATATTTTGTATACTATATGGTACATATTGTATACATTATGGTATACATATTGTATAGCCTATAAAATATATAAAACCAAGACACTAACAGATAGACCTAACACTGCAGGAAGGTAAACATGCATTTGGATCAAACCAAAAAATAAAGTTTATATCTGGAACCCAGCCAGAGAGTAAAAAGCAATGTTCAGAGATCAAGTTTTAAACAGTCTCACTGAGAAAAAACAGATTCTCATCTGAGATGATTTGATTCTGAGATTGAAAACAAAATATTCAATGGATGCTTGTGGCTGATGAAAAGAAGTCACTTAAAGTTGATGGTCACAATTGGACAGATGACAAACAAGGACAGCATGATCAAGAGATGGAGCCCACAGTAAGTACTATGAGGATTTCACCAAATGTCAAAGAAACAGTTTTTGAATGAAATGTTTCACAGACACTGAAAAATATACAACCTTTGAAGCACCAGGTCAATGACTTACAAATGGAATAAAAGCCCATGATAGGAATTTACTCAGACTTGAAGAGAACATGCCTTTAACATTCCCATACAGACAAGGAAAATGAAGCCATAGAGAAAACTACAAGGTAAATTGTTTTTCTAGAAGGTAAATTGTTATCCTAGGAAGCCTTGCCAGTTAGGGTTTTTTTGGTTAATATTCCAAACTTGTCTTTATAATTAAGATGACTGAAACTTGAACATGGTCACATTTGATTGGATCACTCAAATTTACGGTGGTTTGGTTGCTAAGTCGTGTCCAACACTTTCCAGCCCATGGACTGTTGCCTGCCAAATGTTCCTCCAGGCAAGAATACTGGAGTGGTTGCCGTTTCCTTCCCCAGGGATCTTCCCGACCTAGGAATCAAACCTGGATCTCTTGCATTGTAGGCAGATTCTTTACCAACTGAGCTACGAGAGAAGCCCCTCAAATTTATGATCTTAAGACAAATTCAGATTTTCTATCTTGTCTCAAATTATTGGCAATTATTGCTAATATATATATTTAATACTCTAAAGGCATATATTCTTATACATTTTAATAGGATAGGGCTTTTAGAGACTATAAATAGATTTAAATACAGTACAAGATAGTCTTTTAACTTTCAATGTAAACTTTAAATTAGTTTGTGTTAACTTTTGTCTCATTATCTAATCTGAACACTAATGTTTTATTGCTTTAGTGATTTTTTTTTTTTCTTTTAAACTTATTTGGCTACACTGGGTCTTAGTTGTGGCATGTGGGATCTAGTTCCCAGACCAGAGATCGAACCACCCAGGTCCTCTGCATTGGGAATGTGGAGTCCTAACCACTGGACTACCAGGGAAGCACCTGATTTTTGTTTTGAAGTTTGATTTATTCATATGAGTTTGTGAAAAGCCAGTGTGTGTGTGTGTGTGTGTGTGTGTGTGTGTTAGTTAGTTAACTTTTCTTTTCCCCTAGCCTAAAATGCAAAAAAGCAAAATGGCTGTCTGAGGAGGCCTTACAAATAGCTGTGAAAAGAAGAGAGGCGAAAAGCAAAGGAGAAAAGGAAAGATATAAGCATCTGAATGCAGAGTTCCAAAGAATAGCAAGAAAAGATAAAAAAGCCTTCTTCAGCGATCAATGCAAAAAAATAGAGGAAAAGAACAGAAGGGGAAAGACTAGAGATCTCTTCAAGAAAATTAGAGATACCAAGGGAACATTTCATGCAAAGATGGGCTCGATAAAGGACAGAAATGGTCTGGACCTAACAGAAGCAGAAGATATTAAGAAGAAGTGGCAAGAATACACGGAAGAACTGTACAAAAAAGATCTTCATGACCCAGATAATCATGATGATGTGATGACTAATCTAGAGCCAGACATCTTGGAATGTGAAGTCAAGTGGGCCTTAGAAAGCATCACTACGAACAAAGCTAGTGGAGGTGATGGAATTCCAGTTGAGCTGTTTCAAATCCTGAAAGATGATGCTGTGAAAGTGCTGCACTCAATTTGCCAGCAAATTTGGAAAACTCAGCAGTGGCCACAGGACTGGAAAAGGTCAGTTTTCATTCCAATTCCAAAGAAAGGCAATGCCAAAGAATGCTCAAACTACCGCACAATTGCACTCATCTCACATGCTAGTAAAGTAATGCTCAAAATTCTCCAAGCCAGACTTCAGCAATACGTGAACCGTGAACTCCCTGATGTTCAAGCTGGTTTTAGAAAAGGCAGAGGAACCAGAGATCAAATTGCCAACATCCGCTGGATCATGGAAAAAGCAAGAGAGTTCCAGAAAAACATCTATTTCTGCTTTATTGACTATGCCAAAGCCTTTGACTGTGTGGATCACAATAAACTGTGGAAAATTCTGAAAGAGATGGGAATACCAGACCACCTGACCTGCCTCTTGAGAAATCTGTATGCAGGTCAGGAAGCAACAGTTAGAACTGGACATGGAACAACAGACTGGTTCCAAATAGGAAAAGGAGTACGTCAAGGCTGTATATTGTCACCCTGCTTATTTAACTTATATGCAGAGTACATCATGAGAAACGCTGGACTGGAAGAAACACAAGCTGGAATCAAGATTGCTGGGAGAAATATCAATAACCTCAGATATGCAGATGACACCACCCTTATGGCAGAAAGTGAAGAGGAGCTAAAAAGCCTCTTGTTGAAAGTGAAAGAGGAGAGTGAAAAAGTTGGCTTAAAGCTCAACATTCAGAAAACGAAGATCATGGCATCTGGCCCCATCACTTCATGGGAAATAGATGGGGAAACAGTAGAAACAGTGTCAGACTTTGTTTTTTTGGGCTCCAAAATCACTGCAGATGGTGACTGCAGTCATGAAATTAAAAGGCTCTTACTCCTTGGAAGAAAAGTTATGACCAACCTAGATAGTATATTCAAAAGCAGAGACATTACTTTGCTGACTAAGGTCCGTCTAGTCAAGGCTATGGTTTTTCCTGTGGTCATGTATGGATGTGAGAGTTGGACTGTAAAGAAAGGTGAGCACCGAAGAATTGATGGTTTTGAACTGTGGTGTTGGAGAAGACTCTTGAGAGTCCCTTGGACTGCAAGGAGATCCAACCAGTCCATTCTGAAGGAGATCAACCCTGGGATTTCTTTGGAAGGAATGATGCTAAAACTGAAGCTCCAGTACTTTGGCCACCTCATGCGAAGAGTTGACTCATTGGAAAAGACCCTAATGCTGGGAGGGATTGGGGGCAGGAGGAGAAGGGGACGACCGAGGATGAGATGGCTGGATGGCATCACGGACTCCATGGACGTGAGTCTGAGTGAACTCCGGGAGTTGGTGATGGACAGGGAGGCCTGGCGTGCTGCGATTCATGGGGTCGCAAAGAGTCGGACACGACTGAGCGACTGAACTGAACTGAACTGATTTGTACAGTCAGTCTCCTCAACCTGGACCATCATATATTTTATATTCTTGAATCAAAAGTCCTTTCAACTGTAACATGGTTTTCTTGGTAGCATCTGCAAATCTAGTATTGAAATGAAAGCTGTTAGACTGATTTGGAAAAGAAAAGATATTTATTGAACATTTTGTTATATTATTATCAAATAGCTCTTGAACACTTTGGGTATATATCTCATTTAGTCCTCACAGCCCGGATGAGAGATATTATTCCCACTGTGTAGGTGAGGAACTAGACCCATCTGAGTTCAGTTTGTGTGTGGATACCAGCCATAATAAAGCCATGTTCCCTAGGAGATTCTGCAAGTTCACACTTTTAAAAAAAAATGTATTTACTTAGTTGGCTGCACTGGGCCTTACCTGTGGCACAGAGGACCTTCAGTCTTCCTTGTGGCATGTGGGATCTAGTTCCCTGACCAGGGATCGAACTCAGGCCCCCTGCATTGGGAGCTTAGATTCTAAGCCACTGGACCACCAGGGAAGTCCCAAGTTCACACTTTCCACACAATATGCCTAAAATGAAACAACTGGGAACCGTCCTGCTTTTATCAGGCTGTTCAGTAAAGCTTTGAGGATGACTTGGCAGACAATCATATACAAGTTTTCTCTTTCAAGTACCTGCACTTATGTTTCTGCTCTCCAGCACCTCCTCCCCTCCCCGCTCCATTTCCTCTTGGCTGCGTCTGCTTCTCTGGGAGACTTGCAGGATTTGACACATCCTCTTGATTTCCTAAACTGTATGACGAGCCAGGGCCTGAAATAATGAACTCTCCAAGGCCAAGAAATCTGTTTTGTAGTTTCTCTGTGTAAGTCTTAACACTTAATCTTCTATCCAACGCGTTTTGTTTCCTTTTCTAAGTATCGACTTTCTGAGCCTGCGACCTTGGCCTACTACCTTGTTTAGTACGTTTCTGCGTTTTATTTTGACTGAGAATCTTTAGACTTATTCTAGTGGCTTCAGTTACTCTGCCCTATTTTCAATTTCCTCTGTTAAAAAAAAAAATGCGTCTTTTATGCTATATTTCCCCAAGTAAAGATGAAGTAATTGCTCTGGGACAAAGCTACACCTTCATCAAATAACACAGTTTTTTCTTTTTTTCCTTTTTGGCCACTCTGCACAGCTTGGGGCATCTTAGTTCCTACACCAGGGATTGAACCCAGGTCCTCAGGAATGAAAGCTCAGAGTCTTAACCACTGGACCTCCAGGGAATTCCTAATACTTGAAGTTTTAAAAGGCAGGTAGAGATTTATGACAGTGCCTCTCCACTCCTCTCTTCCAAATCCCCAAACATCCACCTTTGTGAAACCAGGCTGTGTAGTTGTTAGAGCCAGAGGGCTTAAGCAGTATACACCATGTGGCAAAGATCAGCTTTAAAATAAATACTTCTATGGGAGAATAGAAAGCAGAGCAGTATTTTCCCTTCTGAGGCCTAAGACGCAGCAAGAGTAAATTTAGCCTGTGTACATTTTCTAAAAGGACTGCCACCTCCAAGTTTGACTAAAAGATGAACTCTCCACGGTGGGATGTGTTGCTGTTTGAAGGCTGGTGCAGTCCTGATTCGCCAGCTCCCTGTTAACCTGAACCTGCAGACGCACCTTTGATCGCCCGTTTAGAGCCTCACTGGCTTCCACAGTTGGCTCAGAAAACATCAAAAGAACCATAAAGCAGACTCTAATCTCAGCCTTCCTGTTTCTCCGTCTGCCCACTGTGTTCACTCAACAGCACGTTTTCTTCAACTGGAGGGCATTTTCCACGATAATACTCGGTGTCACAATGTTAAACGGACAGGTAAATGGGGTTGGGGGTGTTCTTCTTTGTAACTCAAATCTCTGCCAGTGGAGGATCAGGGCTCTTAAGCTCACTTGCAAGGACATGCATGCAGGTACGTAAATTAATGTATGCTGGCCTGATGCTCTGTAGACCGGAGAAATTCAGTTTAGGGGAACTCTTAGTAGTACAGTAGCTACTAAGCACTGTATATTACATCTATCATGACGCCCCTCAGATAACAAGTGTGGGTGAGTTAACTGGAACTCTGGCAGTGGAAGTTCTGAGTTACAAACATACAGCAATGTTCCTTATCAAGACACAGTTATATTTTTTCCAGCATTTTCAGTCAATGCTTTAATTTCATTTAATATTTCCAAACGGATATAAATGCTCCTGGAACAAAAAGCAAAAAGGACAAATGAGTTACTAAGCTATGCAAAGTGTGAAAGTGTTAGTCGTGTCTATTTGAGACCCCATGGGCTGTAGCCTGCCAGGCTCCTCTGTCCATGGAATTCTCCAGGCAAGAATACTAGAGTCGGTGGCCATTCCCTTCTCCAGAGGATCTTCCAGGGATCAAACCCAGTTCTCCTGCATTGCAGGCAGATTCTTTACCAGCTGAGCCACCAGGGAAGCCCCTTCTCCTCATTCCTCAATCACCCAGTTCCCTTTCCTTGAGAAAATCTTTATAACCAATTTCTTATTCATTTTTTTCCAGGGCCAAGACGCAGTTATATTTAAGGGTGATAGGTTAGATAATATTGAGTCTTTTAAAAATTTTTTAATTAAATTCTATAGTTAATTACAAGTCAATACTACTTAAAGCTATTGTTTTTCCAGTGGTCATGTATGGATGTGAGAGTTGGACTGTGAAGAAAGCTGAGCACCGAAGAATTGATGCTTTTGAACTGTGGTGTTGGAGAAGGCTCTTGAGAGTCCCTTGGACTGCAAGGAGATCCAACCAATCCATTCTAAAGGAGATCAGTCCTAGGTGTTCTTTGGAAGGAATGATGCTAAAGCTGAAACTCCAGTACTTTGGCCACCTCATGTGAAAAGTTGACTCATTGGAAAAGACTGTGATGCTGGGAGGGATTGGGAGCAGGAGGAGAAGGGGATGACAGAGGATGAGATGGCTAGATGGCATCACCCACTCGATGGACAGGAGTTTGGGTGAACTCCGGGAGTTGGTGATGGACAGGGAGGCCTGGCGTGCTGCAATTCATGGGGTCGCAAAGAGTCGGACACGACTGAGTGATTGAACTGAACTGAACTAGTCCTTGAGTTTTATTATTTCTCTTTCAAGGCTCATCCAGTGTTGCCTTCCAGGATTTCATGCATCTGTATTTGGATTTTAAAAAATGCTTTAGGCGGTTCCTTGGTGGCTTAGTGATAAGGATTCTGAGCTTTCAGTGCTGTTGCCCTGAGTTCAATCCCTGGTCAGGGAACTGAGATCCTGTAAGTCTGAGATCCCACAAGGTGAATGGCACAACCAAAAAAAGAAAAAGAAAAAAAAAAAAAGGGCTTTATTTTTTATATTGCTCTGGGAAGTATTTTAGAACTGGAGGCATAGGTGAAAGAGATCTGAATTTATATAGCCTCAAGCAAGTTATTTGTCCTCTCTAAGCCTGGCTGCTTCTTCTCTAAATTTGGTAAAAATGAACCCTAAATCCAAAGTTCTGAGAGGATTAAATGAAGTAATGAAGGGAAAAACGCCTTAAAAGTTTTACAGCAAAGCAGATTGATCTACAAATGTTGTTGTGCCTTAGGATGAATCTAGCTCCACACACCCACCACTGCCTGGCCAGGTGCAGAGTCCTGCCTGACGCAGCGACCTGGCAGGTAAATGTTCCAAATGCAGTTTCAGCCTTTGATCTCGTCCTGCCAGGCCTGGCCTTGCCTGTTCTTCCTGCCTCCAGCCTGTCTTCACTGAAAGCAACGGTTCAGGTCTCCCCCCACCCCCACCACCACACCCGCCCCTCCCCGGCCCTATTGCTGTGTCCACTGCTTTTCCTCTGAAGACGGTCTACCAAAAAAAAGGGGTACGAGGACTTCAAAACAGGTAGTAGGTTGGAGACGGTGGTGGCCATTATGCTCAAGGCTAGGGAATCATCATCTTTCTGGAACTAGCTATTTCAGTTTTTACCACTGGCATCGTTTCTGCGAAGTTCAAAATAGCATTGCTTCTTAGTTACTAAAGGCTTCCCTGGTGGCTCAGATGGTAAAGAATCCGCCTGCAATGCAGGAGACTTGGGTTCCATCCCTGGATTGGGAAGATCCCCTGGAGAAGGGAATGACAACCCACCCTAATATTCTTGCCGGGAAAATCCCATGGACTTGGAGCCTGGTGGGCTACAGTCCATGGGGTCGCAAAGAGTTGGGACACGACTAAACAACTGAGACTTTAGTTATTAAAAGGTTGACCATCTAGAGCCTCTGACTTGCTCTCTCCTTCATGCTCTGGGCTCACGTAAGAGAACTCCTCTGAAGAGATCTCATTTTGCCTTTTGTTGTTCAGTCAACTCAGTCCTATCTGACTCTGCAACCCCATGGACTGTAACTCGCCAGGCCTTCTGTTCTTCACTATCTCCTGGAGTTTGCTCAAACTCACGTCCATTGAGTCGGTGATGCTATCCAACCATCTCATCCTCTGTTGCCCGCTTCTCCTCCTGCCCTCAATCCTTCCCAGCATCAGGGTCTTTTCCAATGAGTCGGCTCTTTGCATCAGGTGGCCAAAGTATTGGAGCTTCAGCTTCAGCATCAATCCTTCCAATTAATATGCAGGGTTGATTTCCTTTAGGATTGGCTAGTTTGATCTCCTTGCAGTCCAAGGGACTCTCAAGAGTCTTCACCTGTACCACAGTTTGAAAGCATCCCTTTTTTGGCACACAGCCTCTTTATGGTCCAACTCTCACATCCGTATATGCCTTTGGTGATATATTTTTTTAATTAGAAATATTTTTTGTTTTTCACCACTCCATTTGGCATGTGGGATCATAGTTCCCCAACCAGAGATGGAACCCAAACTCCCTACATTTGAAGCGTGGAGTCTTGACCTCTGGACTACCAGGGAAGTCCTTTTGGTGATATTTTTTTTTCCTGTTCTTCTGAAAAATGTTAAATTTATTATGACTGGAAAATTTTTGATTTCTTCTTGGAAGTAGAAGGACTTTGGGGGATCAGTTAGATGAGATAAAAAACTGAATTTGTCTCAACATTTTTAAGTTACTTACTTCTCCAAGCCTCAGTTTCCTCATCTCTCAGTTTTACTCTCCAGAGAATATTTTTCACATAAGAGAGTTTTTACCAGAAATAAGAACTGGTTGAAGACAATCTACCTTGTCTGTTCTTGGATGTTTTGCCTTTATTTCCTTCCCTTGTTACTAAAGAACAATTTCTCTCCTTCAACTCTTCCTTCATTCTTTGCCCTTTTTTTTGTCTTTCTTTACCTTTTTAAAAATTCCTTTACCAGTTTGTTACAAAGGAGACTTAAAAGATACAGCAGCCAGATGAAGACATACGTTGGGCAAGGTCCGGAAGGGTCTCCAAGGAACTGGATGCTGCACCCTCCTTACTTGTGGATGCTTTCATGAACCCAGGAACTTTCTGCCTTCTGTGGAATGGATACACAGTTGGCCCTCTGAATCTGCAGGAGTGAACCCCAGGACACTGGACACTGACTGTATTCACTGTATTCAGTGTATTAAGGGGCCACTTTATATGAGACTTGTGCATCCATGGACCCTGAAACCAATCTCCTATGGACGCAGAGGGACTGACTGAGAAACTGTGGGTAACTACTGGTTTAATCCATTTCACCTGTAACCTGCCTTTGCTAATCAAGATCGGTTCAACTGTTGCTGCAAAAAGCCTGCTTGTCCTCTAAGCAGCAGCTGCTGCTGCTAAGTTGCTTCAGCGTGTCCGACTCCATGCGACTCCATAGATGGCAGCCCACCAGGCTCCTCTGTCCATGGGAATTTCCAGGCAAGAGTACTGGAGTGGGGTGCCATTGCCTTCTCCCTCTAAGCAGCATGGTGTCTAAATAACAAGATGTTCTCCAGGAACCTGGATCAGCTGTGTCTAGCTGGAGCTGAGCTGGTTAAGACTGGGAATTACTACCCACCCTCCACCCAGGCTTGTGTGTCACTCAGTGACCTTGTGACAGTTAGAGGGCTGGAAACTCCACCCTCAGACCTTGCCAAGCGCTTCTTTTTTTTGAACTTGCAGATGCTGCGGCTGAGCTGCGCCTGTGAAGAGCAAAGAGGTCGCACCTCTTTCTCATCACCTTTCCCCGAGAGCCCCATGTACCTGAGCCTGGGGACACCAGCTCATCCCATAAATACCTTACCCCCTTCCTTACGGGAGGTGCATCTGAGACTTTCTCCTTCCATTTCTACCTTAGGCTGCCTTGCACATAAACCTCGTCTCTGCTGCAGAGCTTGGGGTCTCAGCATTTGGCTCGCTGGGTGTTGGGGAAAAGAAATCTAGTTTGGTGACAACTTTACAACTGAAGGTGCCGCCTGGTGCAGAAGGAGAAGCATTGAACTGTACTTCAGAAGAACTAAAAATGATACTAGGCCAGCATGATAGCAACTTCTCCATGCTGGTTTTCTCACCAGTAAAGCTAACAGGTTGGGCTAGATGATCTTTCTCTTCACCTCTGAAAGCTCTGACTTTCTAAGGACATGAGTACTGATACATACAGATCTGATAACAGTGTAGGTTGCTTGAAAGACGGGTCA
>SJXQ01010749.1:160669-183424 GCA_006408695.1 Aepyceros melampus
TCATCCTAAGTCTAAATAAAAAGTCTACTGTGTGACAGGATGCAAGTAAAAAGTTTAAAATATAGGGGTTCTCCAGAGGTGGGATGAACTGGAAGGTTGGGATTGACATAGATATACTGCTGCTGCTGCTGCTAAGTTGCTTCAGTCGTGTCCGACTCTGTGACCCCATAGACAGCAGCCCACCAGGCTCCCCCGTCCCTGGGATTCTCCAGACAAGAACACTGGAGTGGGTTGCCATTTCCTTCTCCAATGCATGAAAGTGAAAAGTGAAAGTGAAGTCGCTCAGTCATGTCCGACTCTGGCGACCCCGTGGACTGCAGCCTACCAGGCTCCTCCATCCACGGGATTTTCCAGGCAAGAGTACTGGAGTGGGGTGCCATTGCCTTCACCAATAGATAGACTACTATGGATAAAATAGGACTTCCTAGGCAATAAAGAATGTGCTTGCCAGTGCAGGAGACTTAAAAGATGTGGGTTTGATTCCCTGGGGTGGGAAGATCCCCTGGAGTAGGAAATGGCAACCCACGAGCCTAGCAGCCTACAGGCTACAGGGTTACAAAGAGTCTGACACAAGTGAGCTACTGAGCAGATGTATAAAATAAGTAACTAATAAGAACCTACGGTATAGTACAGGGAACTCCACTCAGTGCTCTGTGGTGACCTAAATGAGAAGGAAAAAAAAAAAAAAAACAGGGGCTATATGTATAGGTATAGCTGATTCATTTTGCTGTACGGTAGAAACAAACACAACATTGTAAAGCAACTATATTTGACTAACAAAGT
Source organism: Aepyceros melampus (assembly GCA_006408695.1). Taxonomy (NCBI): domain Eukaryota; kingdom Metazoa; phylum Chordata; class Mammalia; order Artiodactyla; family Bovidae; genus Aepyceros; species Aepyceros melampus. The sequence continues at coordinate 161,453 of SJXQ01010749.1, forward strand.
TTTAAAATATAGGGATCTCAAAATGATGAAATGATCCCTTTCTTTGGGCAAAAGTATCAAAAGGGTGACTAAATTTTAGGGATGATGCTTCAGTCCAGACAAGAGAGGAGTGTATGTTGAAATATTAAATTGGAGAGTCCCTTGGTGTTTCACTTCAAGAAATAATGGGGATTGACGAGGGGGATACAGGGTGGGGGAAAGTAAGAAGAGGGGAAGATGGGGTGGTTCCAGAAGATGGAGATGGAGGTGGGAGGGGGTGCCCTGTGGCTTCTTGGCTGCGGAGTGCCAGTCGGTCCTGCCAAGACCAGGTGTGGTGGTCTTCATTGGAGACAGAACAGGGGAGCAGCTCAGGGGCCTCTGGGATTTCTTGAGGACAAACAGGGCTCCAGGAAAACCTGGAGCTGATTAGGAAAATGACTGTAATTGTAAATGTAGAAATCAGAAGGGCATCTGGAAACCCGAAGGAAAGAACCTTATGATTCCAAGGAAGAAAAATGTGTAGCCTCTGAAGTCAGGATGGAGTACATTTAAAACTGAGCAGCCTTTACAGAGTAGCTGGGCAATCATATGCTTAACATTGAGGACATCTGAAGAATAGTTTAAGTCCTTTTTGAGAGATCCGCAGCTATGCAAGGAGATAATTTTCGTGCTTGAAGAATCTTGTGTTCAGGATTTTACTGGCCCAAGGGGAGAGGGGCAGGGTAGATGGAGGAAGAGAACCCTGGGAAGCCTTTGAAATAGAACCCAGCATCTAGATTCTGGCCACATCAGGATCTTCCAGAGGGAGGCTTTCAAATACAGATGTCTAGGCTCCATAATTCAAATTCTGGGCTGGCTCTGTAATTTGCAGGGCTTGGTGCAGAATATACAAGCATGAGGCCACTTCAAGAAACAGGAAAAAAAATGTCATTAGAGGTACAAAGATGTGAAAGATGTAAAGCTTTTCCCTTGTGATGATATTTTCTATTATAATTTTCAGGAAAGGCTATTATTTTGACTTAACAGCATGAATTTTTACCATCCATCTTTATATTGTGCAATGCCAGTTTAAAATACAATGGCATGTAACACATACAAAATCAGCCAAAGGACACACTTTTTATTTCAAAGCTTGTACCTGCACATAACAAAATATATGTATGTGTTCTTCCTAGAACAGTGGGAACAATACATGAAAGTAAACTTAATTTTTTTCACTCAATATGCTCACACCCTACCAGCATTTTCCATCCTCAGTTGAGTAGGGAGGGCTGGGAGGGAGGAGGACCCATGGCTGCCCTCTCTCCGATTCTGTCGTCCTTGTTGACATAAGTAGTTGGTAACGCAGGGAAGTCATGAGGGCGGGAATAAATGTGATAGGATCCCTTGTGTGTGTTTCTTAGAATGTCACTGCTTTCTTTCTCTAGGAAAGCACAGCTTCTCGGCACCATCAGCTCCTTTGATGACGGTTGTAGGTCTAGCACTTCCCTGGCGCCCACTTTGAGCTCACCGATGCCCCAGGTATCGCCAGTCCACTGGAACCCTGTGCTCACGAGCGTGGGTACTACAACCCGAGGATGAGGTTGCCAGAAATTGCCGCAAACATACACGCATGTGCACACACATGATGCGCGTCCCTGCTCCGTTCAACACAAGTCCACCCCCGGACTTCACTTACAAAGCACATATTCGAGGGTACAATGATTAACACCTGTAAGAGGGTGCTAGCAGAGTGTTACACTCAGCACAGGACCCTCCAGAGTGTGGAGCCCTGCGGACCACATGTTATCCTCCCCCGAACCGCCTTGGCTCCGCGTCGGTACTTCCCACCCCAGACTTACCTTTTTGCTGGTAAATGATCTGGGTTCCAAGCCTCAGGCCTCTGAAATGAAGGCCAGGTGAGGGAGAGGGAGGAGGAGCCAGGCCCCATAGGTGATGCTGAAGCTTGGGGTGAAGACAGAAGGAAAAGGAACTCTGGGTTGCTTTGTTGTCCCTGTCGTCAGTGCCAATGGACATNACAGACACACAGAGATGTACTCAGCAGGGTCACCCTGGAGGGAGTTCCTACCCTTGGGGGTATGGAGTCAGCTCCTAAAACATCCTACTGAACCATCACGAATTAGGGGCCTCGGGGTGACCCTGGTGGCCCTGAAGGCTATTTCATCACAGGGACAGACATGCGCCATGACGACTGAACACAAGACTGAAAGAGTTCATTCCTGCTCCCCTCCTCCACACCCCCAGCAGCAGCAAACTAGAAACTGGTGGGCTATTTTTAAATGCCACTGCAAAAACAGACAAGTCATTCATAACTTAGACTGGAAAAAAAAAGTATAGTGGAAAAGGGAATCTAAATCACAAAGGATTTTTAGGAAAAAGTTTTCAGGCTGCAAAAAGGTCCATGTGAATCTGATGATTTCATCTTTTAATAAAATACCTTAAATTCTCATAAACCTAAATGTTAGAAGTATCTTAAAATATGGATTCCATGATTCTCCAAAGGGCACTCCCTGTGTTCCTCCTTTGCGGGCCTTCGTGGAGTGCCTAGTTACCCTTATTGCAGTGGAGTTGCCCGCTGGTTGTTTAAGGTGGAGTCTCGTGTGCATTAAAAAAAAAGGAAGCACAGAGTGCAAACCGTATTCCACCAACTCTGATTGTGTTTGTTCATTGCTTCCTCTCCAGTTCATGGGTTGAGGCAAAGCTCTGATCACAGATACCATGCATGAAGATTTAGAAATCAAGTTAATAATGATTTACAGTATAACTGTCACTAGGTACCATATATCAATTCTTAGCTTCACTCCTTTTGGACATTTAAAATCTTCATGATTGGGACACTCAGTAGATACTTTTGAAAGTACGATTGTTGAAAACTTTTTAGTCATATTTTCCTTTCCTTGCATAGTTTATTTTTTCACAACAATTTAAAAAAATTGATGAATAAGTAATTAGAGGGATCAGCTCTAGAAAATCAGTTACCAGAATGTGTGTACATCTGTAATGTTTTCTTAAAACCAGACCAATTTAAAAGCTTGTTTAGCAGACAGTTTTAAACCCAGATTAAAGAAAACTAGAATGAATGCAAATGTTTGGCTACCCCAGTGAGAGGCCACATACGCATCAATGGTACTTTAATGTTTCATACCAAAACCCGCCAGGTGGATGGTAACAGAATTAGAGAAGAGGGACAGTGACGAGAGTGTGGCCCCTTCAATTATGCACCGGCCCTTAGCACTAGATTTCTCCTGGGAGCCCAGGGACTCCAAGAACTCTGATATTATGATGGGCAGCAGCAGAATGGACTGGATTGATAGGTGAAAGGATCAGGAAGAGGCATCACAGAAATGGCTGTGCCTGACATCAGAAGCTGAACCTCTCAGAATCATTTGACCTCAGGCTGTAGGAAAGCAAAGGGTTAAAAATGTCACGCATCTCCGGTCAGCCTGAGAGGGTGGACATTGGATACGTGGGCAAGCCTGGTGGAGCCACTGGAATCAAATGTGAAAAGTGCAGTTTATTAATTCAAGTAAAAGAATCTGAGTCTTTATTTCTAAGCTCTTGCATGAGGAACCCAGTGAGCAATACTCCCCAAGGCAAGTCAATCAAAGGTAAAACCTTTAAAAAAAAAAAAAATCCCAACATTTATGACTATACGGTGTGTATATTTTTAGACTTGAACAACAGTGGTTTCTTTATTACTATATTTATGAAATGATTATCAAAGTCGGTTAGTTTGCAGGGCTTCCTATTTTCTCGGCAACACGTTCTAGGGGTGTAAGGAAGTTGTACTCTTGCTCTATGTAATCATGCACTGAAGATGTCATTTATTTTAGTTTAAAAAGCAAAATGGAGGCAGTTCCTTCCAGTGACTAAAATGGTTTAACTTAAAGTTTAATTAACAAAAAAAAAAAAGCCACATTCCCATTTTCCAATTCACAGACAGGTTTTTCTTTAAAAATATGCCTGAAACATATTACAGATAATATCCCAAATGATTACTATGTAAACATTGTCATTACAATGAAATTAATATGATTTCAGCTCCATTTCACATTGTAAACAGCAAGACTGAGAGCAGAAGCCTATTTAGACTGTCCAGTGTTTGTGCAGGTTTTTAAATGAACCATACAAAATCTACATTGTTCTACCTTCTTGTCAAGAGGATCCATCTGTTTCCAATTATTGGCCTTTAACTGATGAAGTTCATCAAATTTCATACTAATTTTTCTATGGACAACTGCAGCATGTCCCAGAACCCCGCCAGATCCTGAGAGGTGGGCCTTGGATGAGCATTGGGATTCTGTGCAAGAGAAAGAAAAACAGTCATGCTTTAGAAGCGATGTGTGTGACAAGCCCAGGATCAATGCGGCATTTTCAAATACTTCAAATAACAAAAGGAGGATGAGTTCCTTTTAGTTTTCAGATAGAAAAGAAAAGTGGTTACTGATGGTGCCTTGCGGTCCTGTGCTTAGTCGCTCAGTCGTGTCCGACTCTTTGCGACACCATGGATTGTAACCCGCCAGGCTCCACTGTCCATGGGGATTCTCCGGGCAAGAATACTGGAGTGGGTTGCCATGCCCTCCTCACTGATGGTACTTTTATTTATTTATTTTATATTTTATAGGTATATATGTTTTATGGGGCTTCCCAGGTGGCACTAGCGGTAAAGAACCCACCTCCCTTGGCAGGAGACATAAGAGACAAGGGTTCGATCCCTGGATGGGGAAGATCTCCTGGAGGAGGGCATGAAATCCACTCCAGTATTCTTGCCTGGAGAATCCCATGGACAGAGAAGCTTGGTGGGCTACAGTCCACTGGGTCTGAAAGAGTCGGACCCGACTGAGCATACATTATATATATATATATATATATATATATATATATCTCCATATATTCACCTTTATTAAGGACTAATTGACAAATAAGATTATAAGATATTTAGAATGTACCCTGTGATGATTTGATATAGACACACCTTGTGTAAGGACTTCCCATCGAGTTAAGCAGCACATCATCACCTCACATCTTTATCCTTTGGTGTGTGTGTGTGAGAACATTTATCCTCTACTCTTTCTTAGCAAAGCTCAGTTAGACAATACAGTGTTATCAACCATAGTCACCATGTTCTAACTAGATCCTCAGACCTCATTCATTTTATAGCTGAAAATCTGTATCATTTTACCAACGCCCCCTCCATTTCCCCTACCCCTGAGCCCTTGGCAACCACTTTTATACTCTCTCTGTGATTTGGCTTTAAAAAAAAAAAATTCCACTACAAACAATAGTTTTATACAATCATTTTATACACATTTGAGTCAGTGTTTCTCAATGTCAAGGTAAAATTCTTTTGTAATACAGCATCTATCAGTATGGTATGGTGGGGAGTCTAAACATTTGGAAAAAACCCAGAATGTGTGATGTATGCCAAAATGCATTTAAAACTATATTTAAATGAAAATACCATATTACCAAAAAATACAGTCTATTGTTATTAGAGTCAGTATTTGACTCCATGTGATCCAACATACTCAGAGAACAGATAAGGAATCTAAAATAAGATTCATTTTAATACTTACCTTGAGTGAAATAATAGGTCAAACAAATGATAAGTAATAAAAGAATTAGATTTTCAAAGTATTGTGTGTTTAACAGTTAAGATATTTCTAATATTGGCAGTCATTTTATCATATAAGTACTTGGACATAATCATTTGGAAATGAATTGGTTTTAAATTGACCATAACATAATATGGCAAATGTGAGAACACTTGTCTGTATGTACACATAGATTTCTGTGCATTTGCTAGATAATATTAAACATTCTTTGGTGTGTGGATTGACTTTCTTTGCCCTCATTCACATATCCCTGACAAGCACTAGAGAGTAGGAATTTCTAATTTATATGATCTGAGACAGAAAAACCATAACTAAGAGACTGAAGGTATTACTACTGGCAACAATAGCTAAAGGTATTCATGGGCAGATAGGTGGGGCTCATACTTATCAGAGGTTTCTATTGAGGTTCCACTTGGTTACCTCTGGGTATCCCAGGCAATTGGAAAGACTGTGAAATCTCATGCCATATAATAACCTGAGGCCCGTTCTTACTTTTAAAACAACCCTAAAGAAATGACATCATCAGAATTTCAGAAAGCACAGGGTCAGTGACCATCAAAGTTAACAGACTGGAAAAAATACTTTTTAGCCTTTTGATGGATGAGTATTATTGGTCTGACTTCAAAATAAATACAAGAATGTATTTATAAACTATACTTTTAAAACTACCCATAGTTCATTGGAATAATTAAATTCTAAAATTTGTAAGTATTTAGTTCACTGTTAAACTATTCCAGTGACACCTGAATTAACAAGAGGGCTTCTCTGTAGCGTTTTGATATAGTAAACTCCAATGTTTCTTAATATCTAGGTTCAGAATAGACAGATAATAACTTTGACAAAGTACTTGTCAGCTGGAGTTTTATGATCTCACAATATATTACCTTATCTTATTTGTAATTAAAAGCTAAATTGCTCATACCTTGAAGTTCACTAAAGCCTTCTAGGTCACAAGCCCTGCTGTTAAACTATGTTAGTGCATTAATAGATAGAATGATAGCATTTAACTCTGTAGTGACATGGGAAATTTGTTCCTTTCCCACCAAGAATCTCTTTGCCCCCTCATCATCCAAGGGAAGAATGGGGAAGCAGAGAGAAAGAGCCTGGGTGCATAGCCAGTCTCTTAATCAGTGGCTCCTGTGACACCCAGCACAAGCAGTAGTTGCGAAAACTGCTTCAGTCTGAACCAGGTCATTTGGAGGTCAGAGGTGACAGAGGATGAGAAAGATAAGGACGGCCAGTTTGAGAAATATGGCTTTATATGAACTTTTTAATTTAAAAAGTTAAAGAATAATATGAATTAAGATCTGTGACACGTGAGCAAGTTTACAAATTAGAAGGAATTCTGTACCTGACACATAGTGAAGCTCAATAAAATATTTGTTAAATCACTGATCAATACATTTACTAATATATATTATCTCATAATTCAGAATAGAATTTCTGAGAAGGTGAAAGAAGGGCCAGGTCATTTTTGCTGAGGAAGGGGAAAACAAAATATAGGTATGGGAGGTCAGGTGCGGAGGCAGGAAAGAGAAGTTTCACAAAGAAAAGCCTGGTGAAGGGGGATAAAAGCACTGACTTGTGTAGACTTTATATCTGCTGTTGGTTGAGCCTTGTCTAAACAAATCCCATTCAGTCTGTATTTGTCCTTGTTAACAACAAGATGTGGTTGAACGCTAAAAAAATAATAATAATAATAGTTTGGGTCAATCAGATCACAGATGATTGTGTTTTGAACTTTCCAGAAGATTAAAAGAATTTCTTTTCATTTTCTTCATTTTAAATGCAGTTTCCATCCCTGGGTTGGGGGTATCCTATGGAGGAGGAAATGGCTATCCACTCCAGTATTCTTGCCTGGAGTATCTCATGGACAGAGGAGCCTGGCAGGCTACAGTCTATAGGGTCGCAAAGAGTTGGACGCAACTGAGCGACTGAGCACACAGATGCAGCTTGATCATTAATTGGCCAATAAAAGCTATTTTTGTGGAATGACACTTGTGGAGATGGCAGAATTTTAAAAAAAAATGTGAGGAAGTTTTTACTAAATGTTGTTGCTGCTAATACTGGTTGTCTGTTTGTTCTGCTTTATTTTATTTCTGTGTGTCCAAGAAAGATGAATGATTCATTGTTCTCATGGAGATCAAACCTACACTTTCTGACACCTTCCACTTCCAGTTCTTGAATTAAAACAGAGCACTCTGATAAGGAAAAAGGCCCCAATGGCTACTTCAGAAAGAAACTTGTTATCCAAAATGATTTTTTTCTGAAATATTATTTTTGAAATATCAGGCTGCTCCAATTGGGTAAGAATAATAAAATCAGGGGGCCAGGAAAATAGAAAATCTTCAGCAACCAGAAAAAAAAAAAGGAAATGGAGTTTTAACTTGATAACTTGATTGGATTCTTTCTTCGAAGATTATTTAATATTTTTTATTATTTTAATAGATAAATATTTTTAATTTTAAGAAAAGCAGGAAATATATGATTCATCAGAAAATTCTCTTTTTCAGGTTAAGAGAGTCCAATGAGCCCTGGCTTGGTTCTGCTTTAGTTGGACTGATCTTGACCACATGGTCTTCTCATGGGGAGGAGCAGGGCAAACTAGTATTGACAGGGAAAGGTACCTACCAGGTTTTCTTCACACAGTTCTCTGAACTGGTAGAATTTCTGGGCCATAAGAAGTTGGGCACTGCCACTGCGGTTCGGATTTTCCCTAGAACTGAAAAAAGCAAACAGAAAAGAAGTTTACACATGATGTCTCATTGTTGAGACTTAGTCTGGCAAAGCAAAGAGGAAGTTGCGCTGTAGTAATTAGAGAAGACCGCATGCAGAACGCACGCTCGCGCGCACACACACACAGCCAGGTCGTGCCGTCGCTCTGCGCGTCTATGCAACAGAGACTCCGGAGTTAAAGTAGAAAACCAGCTTGGAAAAACCCACATGCTCACCAGGCATCTTTCTTAGGGATAACGGAGTTTTCCATCACAGCCCGGGATGTTACCAGGAGAGGAGGCAAATAGTTCTGCTTTGTTTTTCCCCTTTTGCTGCAAGGATGCATTTCCAGTGTTTACCAGTCAGGTTAGGGATTTATTTGTGTCAGTAGTCACGGTCTGCTAGCTTGTTTTTCTAATCCGAATCCAAACACAAGGAAAGCAGCCCTGACTTGCAAGGGGTAGGGATCTCATGGCACTCACCAAATCCCATCCACAGCCTTCCTTATTTTTCCGGAGCTCAGCTACTGGGACTGTCAGGAAAGAAAGCCTGGCCAATTGAAAGATTTTGTAAGGAGTGAACATTTTCAGCCCGTTGCCTAGGGAACGCTAGCACTGTCCCAGCTTTTACACTCCACGTACCAGCGTTATTGTTCAGAAAGGTTTAATTCCCTGTGCACTGTGCTGAAAATCCTCCCCTTTGCAAGCTACTTCTTGCCTTGAGTGAAGTCGAAGTGGAGAACCTTCCAGCAGTGGGAGAGCTGAGCGGGGCGGAGCCTCTGCCCGGAGCATCTCTGAGCATCCCAAGCTCCGGATTATCCCAGAGGCGCTCGCTCTGCCTGGTGGGAACTGCGCGGCTGGAGCCCAGCCACCGGCCACCGCCACCGGGCAGGAAGGAAGGGGAGAGGGCGGCTACAGAGAAAAACAGAGCAGGCGGGCCTCTCAGGGGCGCCTGCCCACTTCAAGCTATTCACTGGGGCCGGGAGGGATTTTATGAGACTGAACAACGTTTTTGCTGCTGTAGTTTGGTTCTGACTTTACCGTGTCTGAGACTCAGAGTGGAATCATATCTCCTTTTTTTGACCTCATTCCCCACAAAGACTGAGAAGACAACAGAAGGACAAGCAATGTCGTTTGGCTCAGAGTTTCCCAGTCTATTGCTTCTCTGTTAGTTTAAGGATGCAAGGCTGGATAATGGTTCCTGTGGGCCACCACTGCTTTCTACCCAAATAGTTCACACACGTTTCTGGGTCAGGAAAATCCTCTGGAAGAGGGCATGGCAACTCACTGCAGTATTCCTGCCTGGAGAATCCCCATGGACAGAGGAGCCAGGCAGACTACAGTCCATAGTCACAGAGACACAACTGAAGTGACTGAGCACGCACACACATGTAACCCGGGCATTTCTGGACTTGAGAAGTCACCAGTCACACCGTGAGGCTGAAGTGCAGAGACCACCTCCCTAGGGAGAGCTGGGGTCCCCTTTGAGAGCATCTGGCACAATTCTTCAGGCCTAAGTGTTGGATTTTTTTCAGTCTATCTGCTTTTAGAATCTTTTGGGATAGTTGCATTTTCCTCTTTAATTGATCCATCATGTCTGTGAGGCCTTCCTCCCTTTTCTTTTTTAATTTAAAAAATTTATTGGAGTAAAGTTGCTTTATATCCCCCTTTTTAGATTACTTCCCATTTCAGGTCACCAAAGAGCACTGAGTAGAGTTCCCTGCACTATGCAATAGGTTCTCATCAGTTACCTATTTTATACATAATGTCACCTCCCTCTATCTCTCAACACCCCAAAGCAGAAAGGTCATGGGGAAACAGGGTACTACAGAAGCTAAGGGTCAGGCCCTGAGCTGGCTGAGGGTCCTCTCTGGAAAACTTAGCATCCATTACTCTGGACAGGTCACCCAATCTCTGTTTTCTTATATGTAAAATGGGATCAAACCCAGGTCTCCTGTATTGCAGGTGGGTTCTTTACTGTCTGAGCCACCGAGGAAGCCCCATTTTTTTAAAAAACTGTATGTGGTGGCAATTAACTTTGCAGGGACTGGGCTGACCCTCAATAAAGAGCACTGAGTAGAGTTCCCTGCACTATGCAATAGGTTCTCATCAGTTACCTATTTTATACATAATGTCACCTCCCTCTATCTCTCAACACCCCAAAGCAGAAAGGTCATGGGGAAACAGGGTACTACAGAAGCTAAGGGTCAGGCCCTGAGCTGGCTGAGGGTCCTCTCTGGAAAACTTAGCATCCATTACTCTGGACAGGTCACCCAATCTCTGTTTTCTTATATGTAAAATGGGATCAAACCCACGTCTCCTGTATTGCAGGTGGGTTCTTTACTGTCTGAGCCACCGAGGAAGCCCCATTTTTTAAAAAAACTGTATGTGGTGGCAATTAACTTTGCAGGGACTGGGCTGACCTCAAAGCCAAGGCCAAAACAGCCCCAGAGGAGGCTGCAAAGATATGTGGAGTTTCCATAAAAGCTGGTGCAAGGACAGTCCATGAGGAGTCTGGGAACTCAGTCATTCACTTACAAATACTGGGACTGGAAGCAGTCAAACACCCAGTGCTTCCTAACTATGCCAGCTCCCCCATCAGCATGTTAGAACTCAGAAACAGAGCAGAGGACTTCCCCCGTGGTGCAGTGGATAAGAATCCACCTGCCAAAGAAGGAGACATAGGTCCCATCTCTGGTCTGGGAAAACTCCACATGCTGCAGAGCAGCTAAGCTTGTGTGCGCCACACTGCTGAGCCCATGTGCTACAACTACTGAAGCCACACACCCTAGAACCTATGCTCCACAACAAGAGAAGCCACAGCAACGAGGGGCCCAACCAGCACAATGAAGAGTAGCCCCTGCTCGCCACAACTAGAGAAAACCCGCACAAAGCAACAGAGATCCAGCGCGGCCAAAAATAAATACATAAATAATTAAATGGAACTCACTTTGAAATAAAGAGAGAGCAGAACAGACATATTTTTAATATCTTCAACCTGGACACTACCTATCAATTCAAAGGAGTCCATCTGGCTGTCCCATCAGTGGTGAAGGTTCTATAGTGGGCAGACTAGGTGAACACCTCCCAGACCCAGCTACCTATACCTAATTCAGCTGGTCTGCTTCCTTGCCTGTCTAACTTCCTCTGTGTAACATAGCAGAAAAAGCATAGGTGCTGGAATCTGAAATGCCACTTATCAGCTATAGATCCTGGGAGAATTTATTGTACTCAGACTTTGCCCTCTTTATCTGCCGAGTGATCATACTACTATCTTCCTAGGATTGTAGTGTGTAGATATGATGAAATCATGTATGAAAATCCTTAGGCTGTAGCAGGAATTATAACTCCTATATCCTTTTGACATGCTTAGTCATTTACCGGGGAAACAAAAGGTGATATATTCCCAAACGGGATTATTTCTCCTGCGAATCTTCACACTCCAACTCTCTTCCCAACAGTGTGGCCTGATTGAATGTCCTCTTTTTTGGTGGCTGCCATGCAGGCAGACCTACACAAGTGTCAAGGAGTGGGTAAACCATGTCTTTAATCATGTCTCTGTGTATATAAGGAATCTATAACAATTCTTCAGGGCCCCAGGTTTTCGTCCCTATCCCTAGAGTCTGGCATAGCTCCCCACCTATCAGAGCTAGAACAGTCGTAAACTGACTGACAGAGACACACAGAGGAGACAGGACCTTAACCAAGGATGCCTAGACCACTCTGTTGGAGCCTGTGCAGAAAAGCAACTTGCAAAATCAAAGATCAGACTCTCCCCGGGAGCCACAGTTGCTCCAGGCAAACAAGGACCATCTTCAGGTACAGAGCAGACCAGATACATTCTGCTGGCCTGCAGAGTGCAGGGCCCTCCCTTCTCGCGGAACAGTGTTTCGCCACATGGTTTAGAGCCATTCACATCCGTGGGATCCAAACTCAGTGTGTCTCTTGCTGTTGATCATTAGTCCTTGGAGATGGTCTTGGTCCACTCCCTCCCTGACTCTCCTTTTCTGACTCTCATTCACTGGCAACTGAATCCCTGCTCCCTTGTCTTCAGCAAAAACCTTGTCTCCTATGAGATGAAAACGGAAGGAATCAGGCATGAATATTCTCAGTGTTCTGCCTCTCCTGACACTTGCCCACCCCCATGGTCCCCTAAAGCTCTAAAGAGGGGAGGTTTTGCATGATGGATGAGCAGTGATGCGGCCAGCATCAGAGATGTCAGGTGCCCGAAGTACTGCCATTCATTCCTGATGGAACCAGCTCAAGACTGACAACCACTCCTGTGCTAAATAGCTCTCCACATCCACCCCTCCCATCTCCCTGTATCCTGATCCCACTCCCTCATGGTTGCTCTTCCATCTCAGCCCCTCTTGAGAGCTTTACCTGAGAGACCTGGGAGCTGCCTCAAGTCTCTCCCATCCTAAGGGAAAAGTCCTCCCCCATCTCGTAAGCCCCTCTAACTAACAAAAATCCCTCTCCTCCCCTGTTATGGGCTGACTTCTGTCCTCCCCAAAGTCATCTGTTCAAATCCTAACCTCCAGAACCTCTAATCAGGACTGTATTTGGAAATGGCCTTCAAACCTGTACTTAAGTTAAAGCAAGGTCATTAAGGTGAGCCCTCATCCAATATAACTGGTGTTCTTATTAGACAGTGGAGTTAGGATGTAGATACACACCGAGGGAAGGCCAAACCAACGGGAGAGGCCTCGGGAGAAACCGGCATCTTGATCTCAGCCTTCTAGTCTACAAAACTATGACAAAAAAAAATTTCTGTTGGTCAGATCACCAGGTGGTACTTTGTCACGACAGCCAGAGCATGTGAATACATCCTGGTAGATGCTGGATTCTTCAAAGGGCAGACTCCTTTGCTCTCTGCATCCTCAGCTCCCAGTGGTCCTGCCTCCCTTCAGTCTGCCTCTCCTTGCCCTTCCCCCACTTCTGGTCCTCTGTGTTTGGCACAAGGGAATCTCAGCCCCCTGGGTACTCACAGGGCTTTCTGGTCCTGGCCTGGCTTCCCTCTTCCCCCTACCTCTGGAATGTTGAACACAAAACTCAGTCCTGAGTCTACTTCCCTTGACTCCTGCGAGAGATCTCATCCATGCTCCTGGGTTCAGCTATTCTGTAAAAGAGGCTTATTTTGCTCAAATTTGTAACTGGGGTTATACCAGCCCCTGGTGTAGCACATCTGAGCACTTGCTAGACACCTCTTTGGATTTGTGTCCCCAAATCCACATCCCCTTCAGGCGACTCTAGTTGCTTACAGTTAGGGCTAAAGGCTCCATCACCCCTCCTTGCCAGTTTGGAAGTTTGGCTTTGTTGAGGGAGCCAGGGGGTGTTCTTATCTCATACAATTCTCATGCTTAAAACTGTTCTGTACTCCTCTATCATCCCTGAGATAAGCGAGAAACTCCTTTTAATGGGCCACCTGTTTAACCTCACCTCTGCCCACTCTTACGATGCCTTAGGGCCCCAATTTCCCAAAGCTGGTTCTCCACAATGCCTTTGCTCAGGCTAAACACTGAACTGAGGGTGCCTCCTGCCTTGGGCGCACATTGACTCTGCCACTGGCCCCACCCCTTGAACCTCTCCCTGTCTTTGTGCCTCAAATTCCTGTGCACAGCTCTGTCTCTGCCCTCTCCAAATTCTTTCCAGCATCACCTATTTGTCTGGCTTTCTAACTAGACAGGAGCCCCTCGATGGCATAGACTGAGCCAACATAACTCCTGATATCCTGTAGAAGGTGTAAGTTTCGAAGTGAACTGACTCATCTGTGAACTTTATGTTAACCTGAAAAAACAATGGTAAGATTCCAGACCTTAAGCGTTCCACTTCTTTAAGATTTTACTGTGCCCAGCACCACTTTTTCATTACAATCTTGATTAATTAATTAGCTAATACAGTCTTGGTTGGGTTATTGTTCCTCTTGTGTGCTCAGTAGCTTCAGTCATGTCTGACTCTTTGCAACCCTATGGACAATAGCCCACCAGGCTCCTCTGTCCATGGGATTTTCTAGGCAAGATTGTTCCTCGTGGTTTTCTGTTTATAATACTAGTTGTGCAGACTCTGGCTGGAAGAGCCAGGCCATTTGGGATAAAGTGGAACATGCCTCTGGATGAATTAAACCTCCTTATCGTAAACTTTTGACTTCTCTTTACTCACTTGGCCTCCCGCCACCATGGTTTAAACTTTAGGAGCGAGGAGGAAAAAGGAAGTTTTAAAAGAGTGGATCCACCCACGTAGATGGGTGGATTTGTCAGACCCAAATCTGTGTGATTTCAAGTCAGATTACCCACGCAGAGACGTTTTTATTTACAAGTGTGTCCTCGTGGAAAAGAATTTTGCCAACCAACTGCCCAGCTGTTTCTCAAATACATTTGTGATCCAGAGCTGCTGTCAATAAAAGGTCTACACAGAAAACATGGATCTGTTTCATTCCTGGCTGACAACGGCTGCTCCGAATGTAACAAGAGCACTTTTTTTTTTTTCCTTAAAAGAGCCAAAACTTAAATGATAAAGAATGATGAATTTATTAAAGGTTAATGAACAAAGAATAGAATTCTCAAGTAGAAATTATCTCATGGACTAAAACCAGAGCTTCCATGGGGCTAAGCCCGGGGGGAAATATTATTTTGTTTGTAAGGAGCAAGTTTTCAAACACTCAGCTAATTTTATTTTTCCCCAACTCTTACTCCAGGAGTCCTACTTGTAAAAGATGCTTATGTTCCCATCCATGTCTCCATTTACATCAGCCATGAACTAGTAACAGCATCTGCATCATATAGACAGATACAGTTTTTGAGCCTGTGAAACTGGAATGAGATGAAATGAGTTAACATTTCCCTTGGGAATATGGAAGGACTAAAAACTGCATTTGAAGTCCATTCCAATGATCTTCCACAGAAATAGTTTTGGTTAGAGAAAGCAATGGGGAATTGTGCTCTAGGAGGCAAGTCCTCTCTCTGCAATCTCTGCCTCTCTGTTGAGTAGAGACGTCTGGGACGTTGAGAACAGCACTGGCCCAGGAACCAGAGCAGCTGCTTCCAGTCATGGTCCTGCCTCCCTCTGCCCATCTCTACCTCTCCCCGCCTTCATGCCTCTGAGCCTCTCAGCCTCAGACCGCTCCTAGTAAAACACACCTGCAAAAGGATGCCCAGACCAGCACCAACACCTTCCTCTTTGTGCCCAGCACTGTGCAGAGCAAAATGCACCCAGCATTCTGGAAGGTTAAACATAAGACACATTGCACCCAGTTTTCTTTTCATTACTGCCACTTCCTTTGTGGTCACTAATTTCAGGTTGGTCAGACCTTAAAAAACATGTAAGCCTGTGTGTGTATGTCCATGTGTGTGTGTGTTGGGGCATGGAGGTGGGGAAGGGCCTTTTGAAGGTCAATTCAAAGGAAAGATGAGACTAGAACCGGAAGGAGCTAGGATGCACCCACCTTACCCACTAAGAAGCACTCAAGGCTTGAGGCAGCTGATCTGAAGAAATCACAGCATGCTCCTGTGCCTGCCACCCACCAGTCCTCAGGCGCAGAGAGGCCACAGGAACCCTGGGCAGAGCAAGCTTGGGATGGCACCCGTCAACGGTTGAGGCAATGACTGTGCACAGCTTCCCCACTGTAACTCAACCTGAAACCTAGCAAACCCCATTTCAGGTTTCATTACCGGCCCGACGTTCGCTGCCAAGGCTCCCAGGCCTTCTAGGGGACTCAAGGTAAAGTTTCAGTAACCAAGGATGCTATTACCAGGCAAAATGAAAGTGTTACTAATCTGCCTCCCTCCCACACATGCTTTGGGTTTATCCATTCATTTCAGATAAAGCCTGAAAATTCCACATAGAAGTTGTCCACAGTTGAGGAGGCAAAGCTAGATTTCCAAGCACAATCAACCAGTATATTTCATGCGGGGGCCACTGAAACCTGAGCCCATGTTTGGAGCTGGTCGTGCTGGACTGCATTCCTGGTGGGAGCCCTGCACTCCATCTGGGCGTTTCGTCCTGGTCAGATAAAACCAGATGGATCCCTGTAACATGCAGTCCCTCTCCAACAGCATGAGGGAGCATCTCCCTGGGACAGCTGTTTCACACAAGGGCCCATTGTCTGAGACAAGCTCGGGTCGGTTTACTTCGAGAGCTGCAGGAACATTCTGTCAGCTGCTACGGCTCCCTTGCTCACTGCAGATTTCTTTTAGTTTGTTATTGAGCCAGAAACCTACCATCGACTATTAGGGAGGAAGGTTTAACCCAAGAACCAAAGTCTTCACACTGCTTTCATTTTATCAGGAAAAAGGATAGCTCCTCACACCCGAAGAATTTATAGCTTGACTTTTGGAGAGCCGTGACTGTAAGTGTTTGTTTTCTTTCTGGACTTCCTTAAGTACATTTGTCCACTTTTGGGGAAAGCAGTGTTTTCCAGTCCTGGAAGGTCACAAACAAGATTCCTAGGAAGCAGAATTAGGATAACAGTGGCATAAAATAACTGATCACTGAATAATTACTGCAAATTGGATGACTCTTTTTTTTTTTTTCTTCAGGGCTTCCTTGGTGGCTCTGAGGTAAAGCGTCCTCCTGCAATACAGGAGACCCAGGTTTGATCCCTGGGTCAGGAAGATCCCTGGAGAAGGAAACGGCTACCTGCTCCAGTATTCTTGCCTGGGAAATCCCATGGACTGTGGAGCCTGGAGGACTACAGTTCATGGGGTCACAAAGAGTTGGATGTGATTGAGCAACTATCACTTTGCTACTTTGTTATATCACTCTCCTATAGAGAAGGGTGACTGCAACAAACCCAGGCCCCAGATCTGAATCTCAGGTTCCTATTAAGCAGTTGGATCTTTATGAGGGGAGAGAGGCTGTGCCACTTGGTCTGCAGGCTCTTAGTTCCCCAGCCAGGGATCAAACACCCACTCTCTGCACTGGAATCACAGAGTCTTAATCACTGGACCACCAAGGAGGTACCAGAGCAGACAGGTGCTGCTCTTAACTTCTTTTTCTCCCCCACGGACATGCTGTGTTTTGAATTTAGGAAGATATTTAACTTACGTCCTATAAGCATGATGAAAAAGTATGGACGTGATGATAGCAAGTTTGACTCATATACCTTCAGCTGCTGCAGAGTATTTTTGGGGGAGAGGGGATACTTTTGTGTGTGTGTGTGTGTGTGTGATGAAATATACATAAGATCTACCATTTCAACCATTTTTAAGTGGGCCATTCAGAGACATTAAGCACATTCACTAAACATTTAAAAATATTTAAAATATGGAATAATTCTGGGGCCCCACAAGATAAATTAAGCAGGTATGATTAGAATCGTCCTTTCTCCCACCCAGTCCTGCTTCTTTCCCTGCTGATGGTGAAGACCAGCTCTCCTGGGAGGGATTGCTCACGGAGCCACCATTGTCACGTACCCTGAAGAATGACCCTCCTGTCTGGGACTCAACACAAAAGGTGGTTTGACGAGCAGACACATAGATCTGTGCTTGACCCATCTATCAAAGCTCTTTTTCTGTGTACACAGATTTTTTTTTTTTTTCAAAAGCCGGTTACTTAGACATTGGCTATGCCTGCCAAACAAACTGGCTCCCCTTCCTTACTACCCTCCCCCTTATTAAAAAAAAAACAAGCAAAGGTTAAATTAGAGACTTACTAAAACAAAGCCCCTCTGCAACCCCAGGCCCACTTATCGGAACAGAAGTGAGGTTGCCAAGGAGGCAGGGGCAGATATGTGTGGAGAGCTTTGGAGGAGGCACTCAGGAACACACAAAGTGTTATTGTCTTGTCAGATGTTATTCATGTTGTATCTATTCCACCAGGCGCTTCTGTGTTCTGTGCTTGGACAAGAGACTGCCAGAGAGCTGTTTTGAGGGCAAATAAAACAACACCCGTCAAAGCCTGTAGCCCACGGGCCCCGGGGACTGTGAGGACAAGATGGATATTCTTTCATGAGCTCGTATTCTCGCTTTCTCCCTGTTCTCTGGTCAGATCCTCACCGATTTCCATTAGCCTCATTTGAAATTGGCGACTCTGATGCGCATGTGCATGCTCCTCTGTGCTGTTTAGAATTCTGGAACGCTAGTGGTACAGTTTCCATTTCATACATCCCAGAGCATGAAAGACAGAGAAAGGCTTCAGTGCTTGTGAGTGGAATCTCGTCCCAAGAGCTAGAAGGGACATGCGGGTTCACCTGGCCCAGGCAACTGACAGACACACAAGTCCTTTCCAGCCTTTGGTGCTAGGTGTTCATATCTGTCTTCCAGATCCCTGTTCTGATCAGCAGGGCTCCCCACTTTGCCAGGTACTGCCCCTTCCAGCTTTGGGCAACAATAGCAGTGAGTTACTTGTTGAATATTTTGTAAGCTACTTAGGAAGAAAGGTTTGGCTAAAGAAAACATTTCAGTAAAACGGAATTTCCAAAATAGTTTCAGGATTCAAATACATATTCACCAATCCTGTGCTATATGTCAAGAACTGGCAGAGGGACAGGGGATATGAAGATGAATGAGACAAGAACAATTTCTGTCCTCAGACCTCACTTTTCAGTCGAGGAGAGAGATACACAGATTATCATCAAATAATGTTGGAAATACCTGGCAGACACCCAGTTCAGCCCAAGGTGGTGCATTCTGCAAAGACTTCTAGAAGGTGAGGTTCAAGCTGAAGGAGGCGACTTTTTGTAGGTTAGATGGGCTTATATGAACAGACATTAGACATTTCTAATTTGAATCACTTTGGTACATTTAAAAAACCAAACAGTAAAGGCATTTACCTCTGAACTTTGTGTTGGCTGTTGGATCTAAAGTTCTAAAACAATATTTTGAAAAATTAATAATTTGGACGTTTCACTGTAGACGGTTGGTTTTCCAACTGGACTCGAGAAATCTGAGGAACTTTTTGGTTGGTAGGGAGGGACATTGTTCCAGGGACTGAGGAGACAGAACTCTGAGCCCTTATCAAAAAGCTTCACTGTTCTTCCTGTTATTTTATTGGTGTTGGGTGTATTTTTTTTTAACTAGGAAAAGCGGGCTCTGACATCGAAATATATTTCAAACTACAAAGGGAAACTCACTCCCCAGTGAAACAGGTCTCATTGCATACTTGCCATCTAAGATTACTCAGTTGACTGCTTTAAAGCAAAGCACCAAAACCACTCCCATGCTTAGTTATCTTTGCTTGTTCTGCAGCCATGACCCTCTCACCTCCCCCACCCCGTCCCCAGGCAGCAACCTTGTAAAACAGAGATAGAGCTAAAAAAAATCACTGCTCTAAAAACGTCCTTAAGATGTATTGCTTCTTAATGGTAAGACAAGCAGTACCTTGGTGTACAAACAGCAAATTATTATTAGAACAATCTTGTTATAACAAAATATTTTCATATGGAATAGGTTTATAAGTCCTGTTCATAAATCAATATTTTACTTTAATTTTTAATAAATTAATATTTTAAATAACATCTGAAGTAAACATTCTGGAACAGTGAACGAATGAGCAGTTCCTTCATGTTCAAGATACAAATACACTTCTCTTTCATCCCAAACACAGGATGAGAGTCTGATTTTCTGGCATGATTTTCACCTTTCAAATACATACGCTTGTATCAAAATACATTGACTTGTTTTCAAACTTACACTTACCAGCTATGTAAGTGTCAAGGAAGATTCTCCTAAATCTTTATACATTGGCTGTCCTCATGCATTATTATAAAGCTAGGTTGAGAGAATTAGATCTAGTCTCAGATGGGAAGAAAAGATAAGATGAAAAGAAAACACCACATGAACAGCTGCCCAGGTCATACTGGAAGTTAACTGGGGGAAGCTAGAACAAGTTTGAATCAGTGCAATGAATGAACTGAAATCTGCAAAACAGCTTGCCCTGTTGAGCAGGGCACCCGAGGCCATTGCTCCTTAGATGTGGGCAAGTTTACTACAATCCAGTAAAGTTTACTAGGCTTTGGGTTTGCTCATAAGGGGAAAGGAGAAAAAGAAAATGCAACTCCTAAGACTTTCTTGGCTTCCCAGTGGCTCCGTTGGTAAAGAACCTGCCTACTAGTGTGGGAGATGTGGGAGACATGGGTTCAGTCTCTGGATCAGGAAGTTCCCCTGGAGAAGGAAATGGCAACCCACTACAGTATTCTTGCCAGGAAAATCCCATGGACAGAGGAGCTTGGCGGGCTACAATCCAAAGGGTTGAAAAGAGTCAGACACGACTGAGCATGCATGCATCTATATACACATAGAAGACTTTCTCACTGAAACCTGCCCCCACCCACCGCTACTAGGTGTTGCCTCATAGCCCTGTCGCCAGGGCGCAGAGCCTGTTCTCTGCGGGGCCACACCCAGGGGAGCATGCAGTGGCCTGGGCCGTTGGGGCGAGTGTCAAGCAGGTTTGCTTTTCCACCGCTAAGTTGTTTGCACTCAGGAAGGAACAAAAGGAACATTACAGAAACATATTGATGGGTTTTCTAATCCGCTCTGAAAGGGAACAAATACGCTAGTCAGTGGGTGGATAGGGGTCTGGAAGAGGAAAGAGCAGAGAAGAGCTGAGAGCAAGATCCAGAGCAGAAATCCTGCAACCTGTGAACTGTTATTTTCCAGTCTCCATTCTCATAAAAATACTTCCCATATGGAAAGCTCACTGCTCCCTACACAGTTAGCTTGGTTTACTTAGTAAGATAACATGATTTACAGAAAGCTCTAGATCTCATTATTAAAAAATTATTGTTTCTGTTAGGGATGATAATACACGATTGGCTATTTAAAAAAAAAAGTCCTTATCAGAGATGCACAGTGAAGTAATGAAATGTCTTGGATTTTCCTTAAGATCCTCTGGCAAAAATGATGACAACGTGGGAGAAGTTGAGACTGGCCACTCATTGAACTGGGTGATAGGTAGATGAGGGATTTATTATAATAAATGCTCTACTTTTGAACGTGTTCTAAGATTTTCATGATAAAAAGTTAAATGATGACTTAAAAGACAAATCTAAAAAGCCATATCATGACAATACTCTTCCAGGTGGTTCCCACCCCAAAATGAAGGCAGGCTTAGATGCCTACCACTGATTTTCCCTGATTCAAATATATTATCAGTAGGAAGATCCACTGTTCATTCAATAATCATTTTTCACAGGGAAATAAATATGCAGCATTGATATACACACTGATTATGAACTATTTTCCAAACATTTGACAGTTCTGGAAATGTACAAAACATGTCTTAGTACTGTGGACATCTGTTAACTTCTTTGTCGATTGTTAACAAGGATTGTTGTTACAACGCCAAGTGTGAAAAGAACGGTGTGTGGGGCCTCCATTATTTATTTAACTTATCCATCCTTTATTTTATCATTTATTTAATCTATTAAAATGTGTTACTTGTTTTAGTGGCTGAAGATTTGCCTAAATCTAAGAAGGAAAGCGCGGGCTAAGCAGGGCTAAGAATGTCAATAAGCGTGGCGTCTACCGGCCTAGACACGACCAGCCTCGTTTTAATCTTGTATGTTAGTGAAAGTAGTACATTTGGAAGATTATAAACACCCAAAGGATGCCTAGCTGGGGATCTTTAAACTAGTTAGATTACTGTTCCTTCCCTGAGGAGCAACACCAATGGGGGAGCGTCTTGGGGAAAGAGGAACCATTCAGAAGCCTCAGTGGACCTCACCATCT
>SJXQ01010749.1:183752-318688 GCA_006408695.1 Aepyceros melampus
CGTCCCGGTGGCACACTGATCTCTGCACGGCCTCCAGGGGGTCTTCGGTGATTGAGTCAATCCAGGGGTCCGGGGGCGGCAGAATGGAAGGATCGAAGTCCGCGTCGAAGTCCTCGTCGACTGCGCAGGCGTGGTAATGGTTTCCTGAGCCCTGGATGCTGACGGTGGAGGTGCTGGCATCCCGGGAGAACTGTCTGGCCACCGGGCCGGGGCACGAATTGTCCTCTATCGACTCCAGAGAGTTTTCCAGGTTGTCGTGGAAGTCCAGGTCAGCCTGCACGGCCGTTGTCACACTGTTGGAGCGAGTGAACCTACGGAAGCTTGGAAGGATAGAGACGAATTAGTTAAGGATGTTTCTTGAAGCAAAACCACGTTCTGCTTCTCTTCATGGGTGTGCCAGGAGGGTGCGGGCAGTCTCATCCTCTCCATCTGTGGAGGTAGCCCCTGGAGGCCAGCGCATCAGTCGCCATAGCTCTAGTGTAAAGAACACAATCCCTCCTCTCTGGTCAATATGGACGGAATGTGAAATCATATTTGGAGAAGGTTTAGAAGTGGACCAACAGGCACCAGCTCTCAAAGCCAGATCGATATCCAGGGTCCACTTTCTGCCCCAGTCTCCATGGCTTGGATCCTTACATACAGTGATCAGTAAACTTGGTGAGGGGTAAGGAAATAATTCAGTTATATCTTGTGTGTTAGTCGCTCAGTCGTGTCCAACTCTTTGCGACCCCATGGACTGTAGCCCACCAGGCTCCTCTGTCCATGGGATTCTCCAGGCAAGAATACTGGAGTGGATTGTCATTCCCTTCTCCAGAGGAACTTCCCCACCCAGGGATCGAACCCTGGTCTCCTGCCTCGCAGGCAGATTCTTTACCGTTTGAGCTACAGGGAAATCCTTCAGTTATATCTTGCTTTGCTGTAATTTTCTTTGAAACAAAGGGCGGGGAGGAAGGGAACCCAACCCAGCGTGGACCAAGACTATCTTGAATCCTGCATAACCGCATTTCCCAGGGACAGCTCTTACCTGAAGACAAACTAAAATGCCATTAAGCTCCTCTTAAAATTAAAGCTCCTTTCCCTGGTAGTTCTCTTGATCATCTGGTCATAGTGATAATTTGGTACAAAGCCTTTGGGGCAAAATCAGCTCAGGTCTAGAGTTCTCCAGTATCGTCTTTCCCTGTGCCTTTAATGTCCCTTCCATGGTCCTTCTCCCGAGATAAAATACAAGACAACTTGATAACAGCATTTTGTATGGACATCCATGCAATTGGTGTTTCTCAGCCAGATGGCTCAAGACACCTACAGCGAAGGTGAGGACTGATGGAAGGGGAGAGGGGTGGGGAAGGACAGAGGAGCAGTCTGTTCTTTCTCAGACAAGGGGCAGGGGAATGCCTGGGTCTGAAGTAATTTAAAACAACTCCGGAAAGTTTCCGTGGCTCCAAGAGCAGACAGGAAATGACGATTCAAGAAGATATAAGAGTTTATAAGAGTCTATAGAAGTCTTATAGAGTTTATAAGTCTATCAGGTGTCTGTTACCCCACTTGATACTTATTTTTTTAAGGTAACTTCCTGATCTAATATTTTTATTCTGAAGAAATATACATAACATAAAATTGACTAGCAACTTTCAAGTATATGTTCAGTGGTGTTAAGTTCGTTTCCATGGCTGGGCAGCCATCACCACCATCCCCCTCCAGAACTTTTTCATCTTTCCCAACTGAAACTCTGTACCCATTAAACAACTCCTCACCCCACCTCCCCTCCCTCCAGCCTCTAGCTACGATTGCATGTTTTGTCTCTCTAAATTTGATTATTTTCAGTCCCTCATGTAAGTAGAATTATACAGTATTTGTCTTTTTGTCGCTGGCTTATTTCACTTAGCATGATGTCTTCAAAGTTCATCCATATTGTAGCATGTGTCAGAATTCCCTTCTCATTTAAGGTTGAATAATATCCCATTATATGTATATACCACATTGTGTTCATTTTTTAATTCATTGATAAACATTTGGCTTTGTTCCACTTTGTGACTATTGTGAATAATTCTTCTATGAACATGGGTGTACAAATACATCTTCAGGATTCTGCTTTCATTTGTTCTGGGTACATACCCAGAAGCAGAATTGTTGAATTATGTGGTAATTCTGTTTTCCCTAGCAGCCGTACCATTTTATATTACAACCAACAATGCACAAAGTTTTTAATCTCTCCACATCCTTGCCAACACTGATTTTCTGACTTTTTCTATAGTAGCTGTTCTAATGGGTATGAAGTGGTGTATTTTCTTGGCTGGTTCATAATTATGCCATGTTATGATGGTTTATTTGCCAGTTGATTTTCAGTTAACATTCAGTAGGGCCAGCCTTAAAGGAGAGTGCACTAAAGTCCATGCAACATTTAATAAGCCAGATAATATGTTTTTTTCTTAACTCTCCTGGAAACTCTATAAGAGCCAGTTAACACCAGTATTCTAGTCCCTCAAAAATAAAGAATGAACAGACTGGAAGTCACAAAAAGAAAAAGGTATAATCATCTCAATCAGTCCATTTCCCCCCTAGAGAATAAATACCAAGAAAATAAATGACTGCACGATTGATATGTGTTAATTATTAGGATGATCACAATAATAAAAAAATGTTGTGATGCTCGCCATTCATTTTTGAGGATAGGCCAGCCAAAAAAGGCCAGTCCATCTCACTGTTTGCTGTTTTCAAGAAGGTACTTCTGTAGTCAAGAGAAGAAGAAATATCGTGTGACATGCCTTATATGCAGGATGTAAAAAGAAATGAATCAGATGAACTTATTTACAAAACAGAAACAGACTTACAGACTTAAAGAATGAACTTGTGGTTGAACTTGTGGTAAACTTTCCCAGTGGGGAAGGATGGGAAGGAGGGATAGTTAGGGAGTTTGGAATCAACGTGTACACACTGCTACATATAAAATGAATCACCTACAAGGCCCTACTGTATAGCACAGGGAACTCTGCTCAATGTTATGTGGCAGCCTGGATGGGAAGCAAATTTGGGAGAGAATGGATACATGTATATGTATGGCTGAGTCCCTTTGCTGTCCACCTGAAAGGAATTGGCAACCCACTCCAATAGTCTTGCCTGGAGAATTCCATGGACAGGGGAGCCTGAAGCGCTACAGTCTGGGGTGGCAAAGAGTTGGACATGACTGAACAACTAACACACACACACATGGCTGAGTTGCTCTGGTGTTTACCTGAAACTAGAACCTATTACAACATTGTTAATCAGCTATACTGTAAAACAAGATAAAAAGTTTTTTAAAAAGTTACTTCTGTGGAAGGTATCAGGCATGGTGATTTTATAGGTGGCTCAGATGGTAAAAGATCTGCCTGCAGTGCGAGAGACCTAGGTTCAATTCTTGGATTGTGAAGATCCTCTGGAGAAGAGAATGGCAACCCACTCCAGTATTCTTGCCCAGAGAATCCCATGGACAGAGGAGCCTAGTGGGCTATACAGCCCATGAGATTGCAGAGAGTTGGACACGACTGAGCAACTCACACTTAACTCTGAAGTGGGTCACAGGAAAAACTGCCCAGTGTGAAAGTCTGAAAGAATGTCCTTTCTGGTACTCTCTGAAAACAAGAACGATTCTGCCACCGTGATTCTCCAAAAAGTCAGCGGTTTCTTGGCTTTAGGAGGCCACTTCTCCGCCTTCTTGCTCACCCGCCAACATGTTAAATGACATCTGAAGCTGAGCTGTCTCTCCAGCTGCACGTGTGTGAATTGGATGACTTTCCTCCCAACAGTTGACATCCTGCCTGTTCCACTGACACAAAATCCCGACTATGAAAACACTTGGCTCCACTCTCCAAGATCATGGGCTGCCAGAGGCATAACATTTCCAGACTCAAGTAAGGCCCAGCGCCTTATTGTTTCCAACTGGAGCAAACTTGCCAGAGACGGAGTCTGCTGCACACACAATCACAGAGACCCACTTTCCTCAGGCCTCTGTTTTTATCTATCCAAATCCGTACCACCAGCATTCCTGATAGAGAGCTCCTGGCTATGAATCCTGTAAAGTATCCACCTTCTTAAGAAAAATGACTTGGCAGGAGATGAGTGGAAGTTTGCAGGTTAGTCACCCAGAAAGAAAGAAAGGTAAAATTAAAATGGTTTGGGATTAAAAGCGGTGCCTTTGAACTCAGGCAGCCCTCTCCGGGTTGCACTGCTTCTCTCAATTAAGTTCCTTAAACGAGTGTTTTATTCCACCCGGAGTTTTCAAAGAATGTTCTGCTCTGTGAAACACTTTATGTCTTTCATGTGCTGAGTGTCCTCTGGGTGAAGGGTGTGATCAACTTGTTGTTTAAAAGTTTGATAGGAACACAGAAGGAGTCACTGGATTTATTTCTGTGTTTTTGAAAAGAATGGGTCAGTTGCTGGTGGATGGTAAAAACCTAAAAGCTGAACCCAGTGGCTTCAAGACAGTTTCCAGTCTTGAAACTTCCTTGGCCCTTCATGCTGTAAAGGCAAAATGTGTAATAATTACAAATTCTGAAATGAACTGGCTGATAGTCTGGCCAAGGGATTGAAAAACCATGAAACCAAAGACTAAACCAACCAGTATGGGACAGGAAACCGTGTCTGTTCTGAAGGCAGGAGGAAGGACACTTGCGAGCATTCACCTCTGCTGTTGCTTTGGCTCTTTCTATGAAACAAGTGTATGTGTCTGTGAGAGGATTTTCTGTCCCTCTCCCACCACTTTTCTGTTCAGCAGATTACAAAGAAAGAAATAGATGGGAAATCTTGGAGGCTTATTCTCATCTCCCTTGTCAGGTGGAGGTGTATTTGAACAAATTGAGTCATCAACAAAAACTAAGCAGAGTCTGTATCTTTAGAACACACATGCTTCGTTCCTGCAAGTTCAGTTATCTGAGACACAAATCATAAAGACCCTTGCTCCTTGGAAGAAAAGCTATGACAAGCCTAGACAGTGTATTAAAAAGCCGAGATATCACTTTGCCAGCAAAGGTCTGTATTAAAGCTATGGTTTTCCCAGTAGTCATGTATGGATGTGAGAGTTGCTCCATAAAGAAGGCTGAGCACTGAAGCATTTATCCATTTGAATTGTGGTTCTAGAAAAGACTCTTGAGAGTCCTTTGGACAACAAGGAGATCAAACCAGTCAACCCTAAAGGAAATCAACCCTGAACATTCATTGGAAGCACTGATGCTGAAGCTGAAGCTCCAATACTTTGGCCACCTGATGTGAAGAGCTGACTCACTGGAAAAGACCCTGATACTGGGAAAGATTGAAGACAAAAGGAGAAGAGGGTGGCAGAGAATGAGATGGTTGCATGGCATCACCAACTCAATGAACAAGAATTTGAACAAACTCCAGGAGATAGTGGAGGACAGAGGAGACTGGTGTGCTGCAGTCTCTGGGGTAAAAAAGAGTTGGATGTGACTGAGTGACTGAATAACAACAAGTCATAAACTTATCTTAGGGAAATTCAGTCACACCTGTTACAGAATCCTGTACTTCATGGGTCCTATCCACATAAAAGCTACCTTTCAGGACTAAATCTAGTTTTAAAGAGAGAAACGCGAGTCCTATGCTATTCTTTCTTCTTTACACATTTTTTCCTGTACCTCCTGTCAAAGGCTGAATACACAAGGAATTTGGAGATACCGTCCTTCAAAAGTTCAGTATCTTGGTGTTTTGGGAAATGGTACTTAACCGATGTAAAAATCCAGATGTCTCATTACATAAAAAACAAGTGGAAAGGATGGTGAGGGAGGTGATGAGATTGAGATCAAGAATTAAGACACCCTAACAAAGAGATTTAGTCTTTCTTGTCAGACCAGCTTCCCAGTTAGAATGGAGCACAGAGGAACCTATGGGTAATGTAGCCCTTGTTCACAAATTCAGTGGAAGTGACCTGCTCCCCATTTGAATGTGGTTGCTGCTGCTGCTAAGTCACTTCAGTCGTGTCTGACTCTGTGTGACCCCATAGACGGCAGCCCACCAGGCTCCCCTGTCCCTGGGATTCTCCAGGCAAGAACACTGGAGTGGGTTGCCATTAGCACAGTCCTATTGACAGATTTTAAAACTACTCAAACACAAGCATTCATTGGTCATTTAAAACCCTCCACATTCATCCTTTTGCCCAAAGCTCTCTTTAAGCAAAGAAAATTAGAATAGGTTTTCTACATGAAGACTCACTCTAGGCCAAATAATTGTAACGCATTTGTTAAGTAAAAGGGAGAGAATGGTAATGATGAGAGTGGGCTTGGTATCAGCTGATAGTGTCTGTGAGGGCCCAGCTTGTTGCCATTCTCCTGTTAGTACCAGCTGGGCAGGTTCTGTATCCTTGATGGGCTATCGCCATGGGAACCTTAGTTGGGAGCCTCAACAAAACATCCTTGAGCTGACTATGCCCCAAGAAGGAACGACTTCCCGCCGGCCCTCCCTGCCCCCCTGCAAGGAGAACATTAGGTCATTTGTTGGCTCCTGACCCCAGGTAACAAACAAAAGCCTGAGAAGTCTCACTTACAGTTGTCTTTCATTGAATCCTGTTATGGGGTCAAATGGGGGCCGCTGGCTTGTGAGTCAGATGGTAATTTTTCTTTTTGCAAAGTAAATTATCTTGGAAAGCATGTAAAAAGGAAGAAAGAGAAAGATGGAAGTGGGAGGAGGAGGATGGGCAGGAAGGAAAGAATGAAAAAGAGAAGGAAGGAAGAAAATGTATGAGGCATATAAGGAATTATACCAGTTCCAGGCTTTTGAAATCTGAAATACATGAATGCCACACCTTTAAAACTCAGGTGTACCTGAAGGAACTATTTGGCTAGGCCATAGTA
Organism: Aepyceros melampus; assembly: GCA_006408695.1. Lineage (NCBI taxonomy): Eukaryota > Metazoa > Chordata > Mammalia > Artiodactyla > Bovidae > Aepyceros > Aepyceros melampus. The sequence goes on from SJXQ01010749.1 coordinate 190,589, forward strand.
TTGTTAACTTGGCAAAGAAAAGAGATTGTTGAGTATAATAGGGAGGGTGGGTGCTCGTCTGTGCCATGCTCCAGGGAAGCTGAAGGCAGTTGGATTGATCCAGAGCCTCTGGGTTGGCAGATGCTGGATGTTTCTGACTACCAAAGGTCTTGCCAAGTCTCTGGTCCCTAACAGGCTGTCAGAAGATGCTGCCTTGATTTTGGCTTTTTGTTTTTAACATCCTGCTTAGTCAAAAAGGCACAAATCGCTGCAAGCCCAAATGTTTACATATTTAAGTCAGTCAAGATCAAAAGAGGTCTTTTGTAGCAGTTGACACAGTGTTAAAAGAGAGAACAATGCTCCTTTCCCACAGGCTTGTTCCTGCCAGTTTGAGGCTTTAACATGTGAAGCAAGGGAGATGTTAAAAACTCAGAACTGTATAGGAATAGAGGTAATTTTGGTGATGGAACAAAAGCAGGCATTGGTTTCTAGAAATAGGGAACAGGTCCCACAGTGGGCGCTCAAGCCTTCCTTCCACACTTGTGTTCAATCTGTGAGTTCACAAACTTGCTGAAATGGCAGGTGTCATTCACAAGCACTTTTTTTTCCCTTGCTGCTCAGCATGGCTTGCAGTATCTAAGTTCCCCTACCAGGGATGGAACCCAGGGCCCTGGCAGTGAAAGCAACGAGTCTTATCTACTGGACTGCTAGAGAATTCCTAACAAGCACATTTTAATGTCAGCATTTCCTCCCTTAAACATTAAGTGTGTCCTGGAGGGTCTCTGTGTTACAAGGAAAGAAGGAGATGGTTCTACCAAGTGGGGATAAGAAAGGCCAGAGGCTATTATGCAAATCCATCTGCTCCTATTCCCATACCATAAATGAAATATAGATCAAAGATCTTGTTTTCCTTTGCATACACACACCTCCAAATACACACATCCTGCCGTGGACCAACAGCATATTATAAAGCAGAGACGTTACTTTGCCAACAAAGGTCCGTCTAGTCAAAGCTATGGTTTTTCCAGTAGTCATGTATGGATGTGAGAGTTGGACCACAAAGAAAGCTTGAGTGCTGAACAACTGATGATTTTAAACTGTGGTGTTGGAGAAGACTCTTGAGAGTCCCTTTTGCTGCAAAGAGATCTAACCAGCCAATCCTAAAGGAAATCAGTCCTGAATATTCATTGGAAGGCTGAGGCTGAAGCTGAAACTTCAATACTTTGGCCACCTGATGGGAAGAACTGACTCATTGGAAAAGACCCTGATGCTGGGAAAGATTGAAGGCAGGAGGAGAAGGGGATGACAGAGGATGAGATGATTGGATGGCATCACCAATTCGATGGACATGAGTTTGAGCAAGCTCCGGGAGTTGGTGATGGACAGGGAAGCCTGGTATGCTGCAGTCCATGGGGTCACAAAGAGTAGGACACAACTGAGCGACTGAACTGACTGACTGACTGCCCTGGACATTCACTGTCATCTAGCATCACCTATTTAACAAGGAAATGGTGGGGATTGGGGAGTTGATGAGGGAGGAAAAGGCCACAAAATGACTTACTCTCCATTTATTCTGGGATAAGTTTTCTCCTCTAGTTCCCTTGGCTCTGAAAGTAAATAGTCTTTTCAGTAACTATCTCTCACTTGGACGATCTCCAGATAAAGAGGCCAGCCAGTTAAGAAGTAGTTTACAAAGACATAGGAGGAAATATTAAATACACATACACTAGGAAAATAACATTCTAGAGTTTTCTTGGCAGAAAATTGCTGTGAGACCAGTAGCTTTTCTCTGTGCATGTCCATTTGTCATTTTGACAATGTTAATAAATAACCCCAAAGCACACCATTTGTGCTTGAAACCCCAAAGCTTTCAGCTCCCCTTAACCCTTTCAGTTGTGAAGACGAACGATGACTGCTTTATAAATTGTTAAAAAATACATCACAAATATCTAACCTTATAAAATGTAGTTGAGTTTTGGATGAGGACAGGAGACTGGAACCTGTACTGCATGCCTATCCACACTTGTCTCCTGTTTCTGAACTAGAGATTATGAGGGCGATATAGTGACCTGGGAAATATAGGAATAAACAGAAAGGCAAAACCCAGGAGATTGAGTCTAGACATCAACTAAGAGTCTTCATCTTGGGATTTCCCTGGTGGTCCAGCGGCTAAGACTCCGAGCTCTCAATGCAGGGGGCCTGGGTTTGATCCCTGGTCAGGGAACTAGATCCCACATACCACAACTAAAGACCCTGTGTGGTTCAATTAAGACCCAGAGCAGCTAAATAATTTTTAAAAAAGAGTTTCCATCTGTGTGTAATGCTCTTTCAAAATTGAAGGAACACTGCTGGAATGTTGAATCAGAGAACATACACCTAAAAAAGGTATAGGTATTCACTATATCCAACTCAAAAACTTTAGCTATGGAAAGGTAAAGTTACTTTTAACTTGGGTCTCTTTGTTTGGAATGCTCTTTTTCTCCCTATGATTCCATACATTCCAGTATATTCCATGACCTTCCAACCAGAGAGTAGTGCTGATAACTAGGCTTACCCCATCCACAGGCCAAATAAAACCTACATTGATGACTTCTGCTTCTGGCCAAGAATAGAGTAAGAATGATTGAATTGATTTACACGTCTCTCTGAAACAACTGTAAAAGACTTACATACATGCAAATAAATTGTATTTACATGACCTAACAATGGACAATTGGAAATGGAAATAAAAATAAATTTACAACAGCAAGGAAAATATGAAATATCAGTGGGTAAAGCTGACAAAATATGTGCAGGACCTAAAACTAGCTGTAAAAATTTAAAAAGCGCTTTGAAAAAGAAGGAAGATGGTGGACTTACATTACCTGATTTCAAGACTTACTATAAAGCTTCAATAGTCAAAACATTGTTGCATCAGTGTGAAGATGGATAATTGGATCAATGGAACAACACAGAGAAGGCAAAAATATATCTATCTCTTTATATCAATAAATATTTGAGGAAGGTTCAAAGGATATTCATATGCAAAAGTTAAGCTTTGATCCATACCTCACACCATGTATAAAAGTTACTTGAAATATAGGTCCTAGACCATAAAATCTAAAATGACATTCTGGAAGAAAACATAGAAAAACCTTGCTAACTTGAATTAGCTAAGGATTTCTTAGCTACTGAAATAACAATCCAGGGACAGGAGGAGGCTTTGGAGAATGATGGATGTATTCTCTGGGTTTCTTTGATGGCTCAGCAGTAAAGAATCTGCTTGCAGTGCTGGAGACCTGAGTTCGATACCAGGGTCGGAAAGATCCTCTGGAGAAGGGAATGGCAACCCACTCCAATATTCTTGCCTGGAGAATCCAATGGACAGAGAAGCCTGGTGGGCTACAGTCCATGGGGTTGCAAAGAGTTGGACACGACTGAGCACACAGGTAGTTTGAAGTTCTACTTCCTGCACAACTTTTTTCTTTTTTTAAAAAATGTGCTTAATGTTTACATGTACTTGTGGTTAGTCGCTCCAGGGAATCTTCCCAGCCCAGGGATGGAACTCAGTCTCCCACATTGCAGGCAGATTCTTTACCATCTGAAGCATCAGGGAAGTTTTATGAACCTAAGTTTTATATACTTAACACTTAATCCTCAAAATTCCCCCAAGTGTATAAGCGTCTTCTCCATGCATTGGATCAGATTAGGAATTCCACCAATCTTCTTAAAGAAATCTTTAACAGCTTCTGACCTGTCCCCTCTCACCCAGCCACTCACCAGACCTGCCTCACCACTGTTGTCAGGAGATTCCTCTCCATCATCCTGAGACTTCCCTTTCCCCTTTCTTCTGCTGGATCACCTGTTTCCTGGATTCCATATTTACTTCTTTTTTAAAAAAATATTTTCCTACACCAGGTCCCACATGTTGTAGCATGTGGGATCTAGCTCCCTGACCAAGGATCAAACCCAGGTCCCTTGCATTGGGAATGCAGAGTCTTAGCCACTGGACCACCAGGGAAGTCCCTGTATATTCTTCCTTTCTTTTTCCCTTTTTGTACTTTTTGTCTAGAAATGTCTTCAGTTTCATCTTTTAACTCTTTTGTTGGGTTTTTCAGTTCTGTTTAGTTTTTTAATTTCTAAGAGTCCTTTTCTTTCCATCCCACCTCTCCATTCCCCACCAGGTGTACAGGAAGATGCTCTGTAAGGGACCACATCAATTTCCACTTCCTTCACAGGGACTTCTTGCCTAACCTTCCTCTCTTTACTCTTAAAAAAAAAAAACTTTAAAATTTTCTGGATTTTCCTGAAAATGTTTGGTTCTCCTTTCATGGCTTTCCTCTGGTCTCTGTGAGTTTGCTGATTCTTAGCTGTCTGCTCCTCCTTGAAAGTCATAGAAAAAGCCTCCTGAGAAGTCTGTGCTTTGGAGACAGGCTCATTCACTGTGATCCTCAGTGCTGGGTGACCTAACTGCAGAATCCCTGTTGGCAGTTTCTTTGGTTCTTTGGGCTCAGACTGGCCCATTCCTCCACTGCAGGCTGTTCATACACCTATGTAGAGGGAACGTGTCTGGCTGCTGGGATCCTGGGAGCTGAGAGAGCATAGAACACTTAGGGCAGGTGCCTCGACATTCTGTTTGTGAATTTTCGTTTATCCTCCTATTTTCAGTACAGCAACCCTGCCCTCAACTGTTTGCCTGTCTTCCAGACCCAGGACTGTTTGTTTTGGCCTCTGAAGGGAAACTGCCAGCTTCCTGCCAGAGTAGGGAAGAGCCATCTGTCACCTGACTGCAGATTCAGGCAGTTTTAGCTCCACCACCAGCCCTATGTCCAGTGCTGTCAATGCCCAAGCCTTCTGTAGGTTCGGAAACTTAAGTTGAATTATATCTTAGATTTCTGCATGGCTAGCTTTAGATTCAGCTTTCTCTGGTCACCTAAGCCAGTTATCATGTGTCTATCTGCCTTCCAGCTCCCACAATCCTGCTGCTGTATTTTTTCCTCTCTTGTTCTCATCCTCCACAACTTGTGCCAAAACAAACACAAAATCCTTTTACTGTCATTTAGTTCAGAAGGCCTCAAAGATCAATGTGTGTATATTTTTTTCACCACCTTTAATCAAAAGTCAATCTAGCAATAATGCACATATTCAATAGGGAGAGAAATTTAACTTATATTCTTAAATATTGTGTAACTATTAGAAGAAGTATTTGTCATGAATTTTTAATAATGAGAACACTTTTGTTGTAGTATTAGTTTATTTTTAAAATATTACTGAATTTTTTACAAAAGATGATTTCAACAACTTTCAAAACGTTCATGGAGAAAGCATGGGTAAAAATATACTCCTCTATTAATTCATGGTTAATGAGTAGGATTATGGAAATTTTTATTTTTATTTCTGCAATTTATAAATTTTCACAGTATATAAATATTATCTTACTTTTCTTGTCATTAACTAGATTACTTAATGATTCACAATTATTATAGAAAAAGTATTGTTGCTTAGTCACTAATTCATATAATACTTAAAAAGATATCTGTCTATCCATGCATATAATCACAGTTTTTTCAGTTGCTCCAGAGTTCATTGGAGAGTTATAAACTGTTAACAGGCTGCTGTATGTTTTCCTCTCAGTAATTCTGTATGCTATTTTTATAATGAAAATAATAATATTCTTCCTCTTTGTATCCACTCTTAAGAGTCTTTGAGTCAGTCATGGGCTAATGTAAGAAAGTCTAGTTTGAACTACTGTTGAAATATAATTGTTACTTGGAAAGAAAGAGGAGATCCCTGAGAGCCTTTTAGCTTTCTCATCTTAGTCAATGGAAAGGATTGGTTTACTAGATTTGCTAATTATCAGCTTGGAAGACAGAAAGACCTCATGAGAACTCCTGGGGACCAGTCCAGGGAATGGGAGAGAATGGAGGCAGGATGCTTGGAGGGCCTGGGATAGAACATAGAGCACAGCTGAGGGGAGCGTTCCTAGGGGAGGGCTTGATCCACTTTGCTTAGGATCAGTCCTGCAGAGCAGCAAAAATATGCCATTGTGGATCCTATCGAGCAATCCTACTGGCTGACCTGTGAAACGCAACTGGGGACAGAGAGCTAATGGGGGCTTCCCAGGTGGTGCTAGTGGTAAAGAATCTGCCTACCAATGCAGGAGATGCAGGAGACAAGGATTCCATCCCTGGGTCGGAAAGACTTCCTGGAGGAGGAAATGGCAACCCACTCCAGTATTCTTGCCTGGAGAATTCCATGGTCAGAGGAGCCTGACGGACTATAGTCCATGAGGCTGCAAAGAGTCAGACACGGCTGAGTGACTGAGCACATAAAGCACACAGCTCATGTTGGGTGGAGAGGAGACATTGCTTTATTAGCCTAAAGGAAGTTTTGAAGTCTTGCTTCAAAACCCCATGCATTCAGCGACCCTGGCTTGGTGCTGCCATAGTATTTAAACTAGTGACCTCCAGACAGCCTTCCTCTGTGCTTGGTCCCTGCCTGCGAATAAGTGAGGAAGATATGTGATCTTCCATTTGCATTCCTTTTCTTGAAGTAGATAGGTTATCAGTACATCTTATCTTTTTAGTAATGAGTTACTAACTTTTTCTTTTGTTTCAATAGGGAGCATTGAATAGCACCCTGAATTTACAAGTCTACCTTTTAAGAGATGAATCAGCCAGATGGACTCTGCTATGTTAGATTTAGTTCCTAAATCGTGATGGTTTCAAAAGTGATATTGAGTCTCAGCCTCTTACAAAGTCTTTTTTTTTTTTTAATTTATTTACTTTTATTTTTGGCTGCACTGGGCCTTCGTTGCGTTGTGTGGGCTTTCTCTAGTTGCAACAGGTGGGGGCTACTCTTCATTGAGGTAAGTGGGCTTCTCATCCTGGTGGCTTCTCTTTTGTTTCTGAGCTTGGGCTCTAGGGTGCATGGGGTTCGGTAGTTGGTGGCTTGATGGCTCTAGAGCACAGGCTCAGCAGCTGTGGTACATGGGCTTATTTACTCCAGGGCATGTGAGATTTTCCCATACCAGGGATGGAACCCACGCACTGGCTGGCAGGTTCTTATCCACTGTGCCACCAGGAAGCCCATCTTACAAAGTCTTTTAACTTCCTCTCTTTGCACTATCGCTTTGTTTCTCTTGCTCTATTTTCTTTCTTTTTTCACTTTTTGTTAGGCTAGTGTCATTTATCAATCTGTTTATTTGGGAAAATGGGAGATGGATTGTAATAGCCATTCAATGTGAAAACAACAGTCTTATCACTAGATAATTAAAAAATAATTTAAAATATTAAAAAAAAAGCTGTCTTTAAGAAATCTCATCTATCCAGTTTCGTATTTTAAGATCCTATCTAACTGAATGACTACCAGCAAAATTATAAAAAGAATTATTATTAGAGACAGAAGAAACAAGTAATCTCTGCTTGACAGCAAATTTCTTATGGAAAGGTTGAAAACAATCATTAACATCAATTTTTAATGCTTATTTATTTCATAGCCGTTAACTACATAATGACCTTCAAGAATGGGTATGGTTTGGAAGTTTAAGCACCACCAAAATTGGGGCTGCCAGCTCTTTGGGGCAATGTATTTAAAAGAAATTACTCAGTTTACTGGAGAACAACAATAATTTATTAAATGTTCAACTTTTTAATAACATGATAAAAATAGCTCATTTGAAGTTTGGGGTTGCTATTAGGCATATAATGTTTAACATTCTTACAGATATGGACAAGCATCAGGGCATGAATTTGGTGATATAGAATTGCTAACTACAGGGGAAATGTTTGAAGTACATTTAAAAAATTAGGATGATTTTCTCTTATCTTTAAAGAAAAGATGGTATAATTGCTTTCTTGAGACTTCCCTCTTTAGAGAGATTTATTCATGTTACGTGTAATATAATGTAATATCCTTCTTTATCTCTGATAATTTTTCTTACTCTGAAGGCTCCTCTGTCCGATATTAATATAGCAGCTCCTGCTTTTTTTTTTAACTTTATTTTTGGCTGTGCTGGGTCTTCACTGCTGCTTGAGGACTTCTCTCTAGTTGCTTCAAGCAGAGGCTACTCTCTAATTGTGGTGCCCAGGCTTTTCACTGTGGTGGCTTCTCTTGTTGTGGAGCATGGGCTTAGACATGCGGGCTTCAGTAGTTGTGGTGCACGGACTTAGTTGTTCTGTGGCAATGTGGGTCTTCCTAGACCAGGGATTGAACCCATGTCCTCTGCACTGGTAGGTGGATTCTTAACCACTGGACCACCAGGGAAGTTCACTCCTGCTTTCTTTTGACTAGTATTAATACAGTATGGACCTAATAGAAGCAGAAGATATTAAGAAGAGGTAGCAATAATACACAGAAGAATTATACAAAAAAGATCTTCATGACCCAGATAACCACGATGATGTGATCACTCACCTAGAGCCAGACATACTGGAAATGTGAAGTCAGGTGGGCCTTAGGAAGCATCACTAAGAACAAAGCTAGTGGAGGTGATGGAATTCCAGTTGAGCTATTTCAAATCCTAAAAGATGATACTGTGAAAGTGCTGCACTCAATATGCCAGCAAATTTGGAAAACTCAGAAGTGGCCACAGGACTGGAAAAGGTCAGTTTTCATTCCAATCTCAAAGAAAGGCAATGCCAAAGAATGTTCAAACTACCACACAATTGTACTCATCTCTCAACACTAGCAAAGTAATGCTCAAAATTCTCCAAGCCAGGCTTCAACAGTACATGAACCGTGAAATTCCATATGTTCAAGCTGGACTTAGAAAAGGCAGAGGAAACAGAGATCAAATTGCCAACATCCATTGTATCATTGAAAAAATGAGAGTTCCAGAAATCTATTTCTGCTTTATTGACTATGCTAAAGCCTTTGACTGTGTGGATCACAATAAACTGTGGAAAATTCTGAAAGAGATGGGAATACCAAACCACTTTACCTGCCTCTTGAGAACTCTGTGTGCAGGTCAAGAAGCAATAGTTAGAACTGGGCATGGAACAATAGACTGGTTCCAAATTGGGAAAGGAGTACATCAAGACTGTATATTGTCACTCTGCTTATTCAACTTATATGCAGAGTACATCATGCAAAATGCCAGGTGGATGAAGCACATGCTGGAATTAAGATTGCTGGGAGAAATATCAGTAACCTAGATATGCAGATGACACCACACTTATGGCAGAAATTGAAGAACTAAAGAGCCTCTTGATGCAAGTGAAAGAGGAGAGTGAAAAAGTTGGCTTAAAACTCAACTTTCAGAAAACTAAAACTAAGATCATGGCATCTGGTCCCATAACTTCATGGCAAATAGATGGGGAAACAGTGGAAACAGTGACAGACTATTTTTTGGGCTCCAAAATCACTGCAGATGGTGACTGCAGCAATGATATTAAAAGATGCTTGCTCCTTGGAAGAAGAGCTATGACCAACCTAGATGGCATATTAAAAAGCAGAGATATTACTTTACCAACAGAGGTCCATCTAGTCAAAGCTATAGTTTTTCCAGTAGTCATGTATGGATGTGAGAGTTGGACCATAAAGAAAGCTGAGCGCTGAACAGTTGATGCTTTTGAACTGTGGTGTTGGAGAAGATTCTTGAGAGTCTCTTGGACTTTAAGGAGATCAAACCGATCAACCCTAAAGCAATCCTGAATATTCATTGGAGGACTGATGCTGAAGCTTAAACTTCAATACTTTGGCCATCTGATGGGAAGAACTGACTCACTGGAAAAGACCCTGATACTGGGAAAGATTGAAGGCAGGAGGAGAAGGGGACAACAGAGGATGAGATGGTTAGATGGCATCACCAAGTCCATGGACATGAGTTTGAGCAAGCTCTAAGAGTTGGTGATGGACAGGGAAGCCTGGTGTGCTGCAGTCCATGGGGTCTCAAAGAGTCGGACACAATTGAGTGACTGAACTGAACTGAATGCAGTATATTTTTCTCCATCACTTTACTTTTAATCTGTGTCTTTATATTTAACATGGATTTCTTATAGAAAACACAAAGTTGGGTATTATTTTTTATGCATTCTGACAACCTCTGTCTTCTAATTGGTGTATTTAGACTGACAAAGTGATTATTGATATAGCTGGATTAATCTCTATGAGATTTCTGTTTCCTTGTCCTCTGTTCCTATTTTTGTCTTCTGCGTATTTCCCTCTTAGCACATCGTTATACTTTTTTGTTTTACTCTTTTTAGTGGTGGTTTAGTAGATTTACAACTGGTCCAAGTTCATTTTCAAATAATACTATATCACTTCAAGAGTATTAAACATACTTTATAATAATTAAGTAGCCCTAAGCTTACTTCTCATCCTTTGTATTATTGCTGTCATTCAATTTACTTCTACTAAAGAGTATAAGATATTCATATATATTGTTCCTATTATTGTTTTGAACAAAGTATTACCTGTTGGATCCACTAAGAATAAGACAAAGAAGTTTTTATTTTACTTTCATTTATTCTCTGATGCTCTTCCTTTCTTTATGTAGATCTGAGTTTCTGGCTTATATCATTTTCTTTTAACATTTCTTACAAGTTGGATCTACAAATTTACACATTTCCTCAATTTTTGTTTGAGAAAGTTTTTGTTTTTTCTTGTCTTTTGAAGGATAGTGTCACAGCATACAGGATTCTAGGTTGGTGTTTTTATCTTTTGATATTAAATATTTCACTATTTTCTTCTTACTAGTATGGTTTTTGAGGAAAAGTCACATACAATCCTTATGTTTGCTCCTCCAAAAGAAGAATGTCTTCCTTCTGGCTTTCTTCAAGATTTTCTCCCTTGGTTTTCTTTGACTATGGTATGCCCAGCTGTGGTGAATTGGGCATTTATCCTGCTTGGCCTTCTGTGAGCTTCCTGGATCTGTGGTTTGGTGTCTGACACTAATTTGGGGCTGTTCTCAGTCACTGTTGGTTCAAATATTATGTATGTTAAACCTTATGTAATTGTCTCATTATTCTTGGATATTTTGTTGTGATTTTTTTCTCAGGGTTGTTTTTTTCCCTCTTTGCTTCCAGTATGGGGAGTTTCTATTGTTGCATCCTCAAGCTCAGAGGTTCTCTCCTCAGCTATAGCTTATCTGCTAATGAGCCCATCAAAAGCATTCTTCATTTCTGGTAGTGTTTCTGATCCCTAGCATTTGTTTTTTATTCTTTCTTGGAGTTTCAATCTCTCTGCTAACATTGTTATCTCTTTTTGTATGCTGTCTACTCTTTCCATTATGGTCCTTAACATTTTAATCATGGTTTGAAAAATACCTGGTCTGATATGTCCAACATTGTTATAGATGCCTCTGGGTTGACGCTTATTCAGTCTTAACAAGTTGTATTTTTACTTTTTAGTATGCCTTGCAGGGTTTCCCTGGTGGCTCAGCTGGTGAAGAATCTGCCTGCAATGTGGGAGACCTGGGTTTGATCCCTAGGTTGGGAAGATCCCCTAGAGGAGGGAATGACAACCCATGCCTTGTCAGTCATTGTTGAAAGATGGACATGACGTAGTGGGTAAAAGGAACCATGGTGCGTAATAAGTGAAGTGAAGTGAAAGTCGCTCAGTCGTGTCTGACTCTTTGTGACCTATACAGTCCACGGAATTCTCCAGGCAAGAATACTGGAGTGGGTAGACTTTCCCTTCTCCAGGGGATATTCCCAATCCAGGGATCAAACCCAGGTTTCCCACATTGCAGGCAGATTCTTTACTAGTTGAGCCACAAGGAAAGCCCGAGCATACTGGAGTGGGTAGCCTATCCCTTCTTCAGTGGATGTTCCCGGCCCAGGAATCAAACCAGGGTCTCCTACATTGCAGGTGGATTCTCTACCAACTGAGCTATCAGGGAAGCCCATGGTGAGTAATAGGTGTTTAGTAAATGCAGTGGTAAGGTGAAGGGTGAGGGGAAGCATTTTCTATCCCTATGATTAAGTCAACCAATGAGCCTGTTCCCTTGCACAGTGAATTTCAGCAGTATTTCTCATCCCCTTCCCCTCCCCACTGTGGTACAAGTTTGCAAGAGTGGGCCAAGGTTAGGCAGCCCACTCCAGTATTCTTGCTTGGAGAATCTCATGGACTGAGGAGACTGGTGGGCTGCAGTCCATGGGGTCACAAAGAGTCGGACACGACTGAGTGACTTTACTTTTACTTACTTATTCTTATTAAAAAACCCAATAGATTACGCTCTGGACTTCCCGGATGGCTCAGCGGTAATGAATCTGCCTGCAATTCAGAAGACCTGGGTTTGATCCCTGGGTCAGGAAGATCCCCTGGAGAAGGAAATGGCAACCCACTCCAGTATCTCTTGCCTGGAGAATCTTATGGACAGAGGAGCCTGGTGGGCTGCAGTGTGTGGGGTCCCAAAGAGTTGGACCCAACTGAGCAACTGAGCAACAACAATAAGATAAGGCTCTGGTAAGGTAGTTTCCCCCGCAGGCAGAGCTTTTTAGGAACAGAACGCTCTGGCATCTTTCAGAATGGTTCCTTCCTCCCTCTTTCTTCCAGGAGCACTGGGTGGGGATGGAGCTCTTCTCTGCTTTCGACTGTGGGGACCTGGTAGAGCTGCTGCACGTGAAACTCATGAACTGTGGAGGCCCCCTTATGACCAGGTCCCCGTAAAGCTTCTGACTGTCAAACTTGTCCTCACTGAGCTGCCAGCAGTTCATCAATCACCGTGCAGGTTTTCCTGTCCTGGCACTGGTTCCCATGGGGCTTTCTTTTGTGGGTTTCTGCTCCAGCAAAAACAAGACCGGGAGCTGACTGTGGCTCAGAGCATGAACTCCATATTGCCAAATTCAGACTTAAAGTGAAGAAAGTGGAGAAAACCACTAGCCATTCAGGTGTGACCTAAATCAAATCCCTTATGATTATACAGTGGAAGTGAGAAATAGATTTAAGGGACTAGATCTGATAGACAGAGTGCCTGAGAACTACGGATGGAGGTTCGTGACACTGTACAGGAGTCAGGGATCAAGACCATCCCTAAGAAAAAGAAATGCAAAAAAGCAAAATGGCTGTCTGAGGAGGCCTTACAAATAGCTCTGAGAAGAAGAGAAGGGAAAAGCAAAGGAGAAAAGGAAAGATATAAGCATCTGAATGCAGAGTTCCAAAGAATAGCAAGAAGAGATAAGAAAGCTGCCTTCAGCGATCAATGCAAAGAAATAGAGGAAAACAACAGAATGGGAAAGACTAGAGATCTCTTCAAGAAAATTAGAGATACCAAGGGAACATTTCTTGCATGGACTAGATCTGATAGACAGAGTGCCTGAGAACTACGGATGGAGGTTCGTGACACTGTACAGGAGTCAGGGATCAAGACCATCCCTAAGAAAAAGAAATGCAAAAAAGCAAAATGGCTGTCTGAGGAGGCCTTACAAATAGCTCTGAGAAGAAGAGAAGGGAAAAGCAAAGGAGAAAAGGAAAGATATAAGCATCTGAATGCAGAGTTCCAAAGAATAGCAAGAAGAGATAAGAAAGCTGCCTTCAGCGATCAATGCAAAGAAATAGAGGAAAACAACAGAATGGGAAAGACTAGAGATCTCTTCAAGAAAATTAGAGATACCAAGGGAACATTTCTTGCAAAGATAGGCACAATAAAGGACAGAAATGGTATGGACCTAACAGAAGCAGAAGATATTACGAAGAGGTGGCAAGAATACACAGAAGAACTGTACAAAAAAGATCTTCATGACCCAAATAATCACGATGGTTTGATCACTCATCTAGAGCCAGACATCCTGGAATGTGAAATCAAGTGGGCCTTAGAAAGCATCACTACAAACAAAACTAGTGGAGATGATGGGATTCCAGTTGAGCTGTTTCAAATCCTGAAAGATGATGCTGTGAAAGTGCTGCACTCAATATGCCAGCAAATCTGGAAAACTCAGCAGTGGCCACAGGACTGGAAAAGGTCAGTTTTCATTCCAATCCCAAAGAAAGGCAAAATGCTAAAGAATGCTCAAACTACCACACAATTGTACTCATCTCACATGCTAGTAAAGTAATGCTCAAAATTCTCCAAGCCAGGCTTCAGCAATACATGAACCGTGAACTTCCAGATGTTCAAGCTGGTTTTATTTATTTTTTTTTTTTCAAGCTGGTTTTAGAAAAGGCAGAGGAACCAGATCACATTGCCAGCATCTGCTGGATCATCGAAAAAGCAAGAAGAGTTCCAGAAAAACATCTATTTCTGCTTTATTGACTATGCCAAAGCCTTTGACTGTGTGGATCACAAGAAACTGTGGAAAATTCTTCAAGAGATGGGAATACCAGACCACCTGACTTGCCTCTTGAGAAATCTGTATGCAGGTTAGGAAGCAACAGTCAGAACTGGACATGAAAAAAACAGACTGGTTCCAAATAGGAAAAGGAGTACGTCAAGGCTGTATATTGTCTCCCTGCTTATTTAACTTACATGCAGAGTACATCATGAGAAACGCTGGGCTGGAAGAAGCACAAGCTGGAATCAAGATTGCCGGGAGAAATATCAATAACCTCAGATATGCAGATGACATTACCCTTATGGCAGAAAGTGAAGAAGAACTAAAGAGCCTCTTGATGAAAGTGAAAGAGGAGAGGGAAAAGTTGGCTTAAAGCTCAACATTCAGAAAACGAAGATCATGGCATCTGGCCCCATACTTCATGGCAAATAGATGGGGAAACAAGGGAAACAGTAGCTGACTTTACTTTTTTGGGCTCCAAAATCACTGCAGATGGTGACTGCAGCCATGAAATTAAAAGATGCTTACTCCTTGGAAGGAAAGTTATGACCAACCTAGACAGTATATTCAAAAGCAGAGACATTACTTTGTCAACAAAGGTCCGTCTAGTCAAGCCTATGGTTTTTCCAGTAGTCATGTACGGATGTGAGAGTTGGATTATAAAGAAAGCTGAGCACTGAAGAATTGATGCTTTTGAAATGTGTTGGAGAAGACTCTTGAGAGTCCCTTGGACTGTAAGAATATCAAACTACTCAATCCTAAAGAAAATCAGTCCTGAATATTCATTGGAAAGACTGATGCTAAAGCTGAAACTCCAATACTTTGGCCACCTCATGCGAAGAGCTGACTCACTGGAAAAGACCTTGATGCTGGGAAAGATTGAGGGTAGGAGGAGAAGGGGATGACAGAGGATGACATGGTTGGATGGCATCACTGACTCAATGGACATGAGTTTCAGTAAACTGGGAGTTGGTGACGGACAGGGAGGCCTGGCATGCTGTGGTTCATGGGGTTGGAAAGAGTCAGACACGACTGAGCAACTAACTGAACTGAACTCCAGTAAGTTGTGATTCTCTGTGTGTCTGTCTGTCTCTCCAGTTCTTAGAGCAGTAATTTGCCCTGTGGCCTCACTCTCTGCCTGGTTTAAGAAGAACTGTTGATTTTTCAGTTTGAAAAGTTTTTTAGTTGTTACGGCAGAGTGGTGACTTCTAAGCTTTTTACCTGGTGGACCAGAACTGCCTGTTATCTTCTTTTTACATATAAAGAAACCAAGGCACAAAGAAGTTTAATAATTTGATCAAGGCCTCCCAGTATGTGGTAGTGCCAGGATTTGAATCTCGGTGCTTTTGCTCAGGAATCTGTGCCCTTAACCATCACTGAGGGAACAAGCAAGTTGGGCCAGTAGGGGAAGGAGAAATGTGTTTTCTTACCATGAGATCTTTCATATCTCTTAAGTTTACATTTTCTTTTGAAATTTTTTTTTTTAGCCATGCCTTGTGGCATGCCATCTAGCTCCCAGATCAGGGATTGAACCCATGTCCCCTGCGTTGGGAGCTCAAAGTCTTCACCACTAAGACCACCAGGGAAATCATTACATTTTTTTCAAAACATTTTCTAAAACTGTGAAAGGAACATGTGTCAGAAGGGTTGGTTTGAAAATGATGATTACTATAACTTGAGGTAGATAAAATAATTAAACATTTTAGAGTAAAGGGGAAAATTCACTCCTAAATCTACAATTTTTACAGATTACATTTCAGTCCTTGGCCATCTTTGTGAATATTATATGTGGGTATTATGTCCTCTTTTTCACTTAACATTGTACCATGGGAATTTTTCCCATGTTTCCATATCCTCTTTACAAATCATATTTAATAGCTGTATAATAGCCTGTCTTGGCGATGTGCTATAATTTACAAAAGCATTCTTGTTTTGCTTGACATTTGACAACTGATACTTTTTTTTTACAATAATAGATAATGTTCCACAGTTGTTTCCCTTTCACTGAGTGACTTCATTTAGGATAGCCTCATAAAAGGAATTACTGGGTCAGTGTATCTGGATAGATATATAATTATCACCAATTTTTGTCATATTAATTTCTAGAAGGATTGTACCAATTATTTGGGCTTCCAGCATTGTATAATTATATCAAATATAATAATATAAAATGTTATATGTACATATATGGAAAATCTTTTAGATGCAAGGGTAGTGTCATACTATGAGACTGTAAAATAAGACCCCTTCCATGAACTGAAACATGGCTTATGCTCAGATTTAAGTTTATGTTACATGGGGCCTTGCATATAGGAGACATTCGATAGAATTTTTTTTTTTTGGATGTGGACCATTTTTAAAGTCTTTACTGAAGTTGTTTCAATATTGCTTCTATTTTATGTTTAGTTTTTTGCCCTTGAAGCATGTGGGATCTTAACTCCCCAACCAGGGATCAAACCCGCACCCACTCCTTTAGAAGCTGAAGTCTTAACCACTGGACTGCCAGGGAAGTCCCCATAGATATTTATTGATTGGATAGAAGATGAATGGATGGATGAATGACATCCAAGTGATTTCTCCTAACTAACACTTAAAAAGTTAGTGACAAAGTGGAAATGATTTCCTGATTTAGGATATAGAGTTCTTTCTCCCATGATAACTGCATTCTTACCCCATCCAGTCAACAGTTAACTATATACTTAGTATATGAAAAGCATGATCTTGAAGCTGAGGGTTCTGTGTTATCAGTAAACACAGTCCCATCCATCATGGTCCTCACAGTTTGACTGGGAAACTCACCTACCTCTCTGGACCAAATCCTCATTATAAAATGAAGATGCTGACCTCAGAAGTTCCCTTCAGCTTCTGGATTCAGTGATCTTCTCAAACTCTAAATTTCTTACTTCTGGATACTAAGACTCTAAGCATATTTTAAAGAGCAATCTAAAAGGACTTTCTTGGTGAGACCCAGTACAGCCAAAAATAAATTTAAAAAAATATTTTTTTTTAATCCAGCTTTTTTTTTTTAAAGAGCACCCTAAAGAAACTAGTGATTCTGTGTAATGACAGGAAGTCTTCTTCCTACTCCTCATTTGTTCTTTTGTTCATCGTTCTTTGAGCACAGGCTAAACAGGAGCCACTATTTAGTTCTAGGAATAAGGAAGGAAAAAAAAGAGAGAGAAAGTCCTTTTCTCCTAAAACGTCTTGTCGTCTAAGATGGGAAGCCTTTCTGAAGAGGAGTAGTCTGGGACACAGCGGTGCTTCACACAATGCTTGTATGTATGTGTGAACGGGATGAGCTTGTTCTGCCGTCAGAGAGGGGAGAGGCTCCCCTTTGCTCCTCTCTTGAGTTTCTGTGGCTGGACCAATCATAACATTGACACAGGACAGATTTACAGGAGAAAAAGAAAAATTTAATTTGTGTGCCAGAGGTCGCAGAGAAATGGAACCTAAGAAGTGGCCAAAGCAAATAGCCTTTTACTTTGTAGACAAAGAAGCAATAAATTTGAGAGGGAGTGACAGGACAAAGAAACAGGTTTGGGTGTTTAATTAGTAAGGAATTTAAGCAGAGTTTGGACTTGGGTAATGATTTAATGAAGAAATAACAAGTGTGCAGGCTTCTTGGCCCTGAATCCTATCTCTGGTGATAACAATATCTTTCCAGCTCCCAGTACAAGAAGGGCACCTTTCATGTGGAAGATTTATTTCGTGCTTTCAGGGATTCTAGAGAAGGTAAAGTATCACTCTTTGCATTGGCTGTTCCTTAAGTAATTTTAATTCAAACTAATCGTCATGCTATTGAAGCCTATTTTGGGCCCCAATACTACTATTCTGGGACTTCCCAGGTAAAGAACTAGTGGTAAAGAACCCACTTTCCAGTGCAGGAGACATAAGAAATGCAGGGTTCAGTCCCTGGGTCTGGAAGAAGGCATGGCAACCCACTCCAGTATTCTTGCCTGGAGAATCCCATGGACAGAAGAGCCTGGCGGGCTGCAGCCCATAGTGTTGCAAAGAGTGGGGCATGACTGAAGCAACTTAGCACGCACTACTATTCTAGCTAAAATGTAAATAAAATGGTCTCCAGTATTAACAGAGAAAGGAACAGCTAATACTGATTTAGGCTTACCCTCTAATGCTCCCAGAAGCTAATGGGAATTATCAGTGACTATTGAAGGTTTATCACGGGGAAAAATACTTGTATTTTTGTACTTGCCAACATCAAGATGAAAGAGGATGAATGGTAGACTCACCATTTCTCTTCTTCTACTTGCACTCCTACGGACTGGAACTTACTGGGTGCTTTATTTCCCCCTGTTTTGTCAGGTTCTTCAGCATCATCCACCTGAAGAAATAGCCACAAGTAGAGGTGCTCTATTTTAGTCATCTTGCTTGAAAAACAAAGTCTCACTTCATTAGAAACATCTGTAGTATTACTGGAATGTTTGGTATGCATTCAATCTTTGTGTATTTGATGAACAGCATCACTACATAATTAGCATGGACTTTGACTCTGCTGATCTTAGTAAAATGCAGTTTTGCTCACTCCTAAGTTGCCCAATAAATGTCTGATTCCTGCAGAGATTTGTTAGGATGTACTTACTTGTGAGCACTATATTAGGAGGAAGTACCTCATGGGATGGGCTTCCCTGATAGCTCAGATGGTAAAGAATCCACCTGTAATGCAGGAGACCCTGGTTCGATCCCTGGGTTGGGAAGATCCTTTGGAGAAGGGATAGGCTACCCACCCCAGTATGCTTGGGTTTCCCTTGTGGCTCAACTAGTAAAGAATCTACCTGCAATGAGGGAGACCTGGGTTTGATCCCTGGGTTGGGAATATCCCCTGGAGAAGGGAAAGGCTACCCACTCCAGTATTCTGGCCTGGAGAATTCCATAGACTACAGTCCATGGGATCATAAAGAGTCAGACACGACTGAGCGATTTTCACTTTCACCTCATGGGATTGTGCTTTTTAAAGTTTTGAATTTGCACATAACAAAATAGAACAGAAGGAAGAAATTTCACTTATTGTAGTTAGAATTGTTGATACTGGGATATTTAGCTATAAACTTATTAAGATAAACTGTAGAGTACTTCATTTTTTCCCCCTTAAATTAAGGAATTGGCTTTGGATATCACTCCATAGCTTCTAAATAGCTATGTGTATGTTATAATTCATATAGAAAATATATCTAAATATAACTGATAGCTTATGTGACAAATCAGACCCAACCCAAATATGAAACAAATTTTGTGACTATTCAGAGCAATTAGTTTTATTCATCTTTTTTCTTAATAAATTATTTCTTTTCTAAATATAAAAACAATTTAATGTAAGTCTTATAAAACAAACACAACTACTGAGTCTGAGAGCCACAACTAGTGAAATCCATGTGCCTAAAGTCCGTGCTTGCAACAAGAGAAGCCACTGCAATGCGAAGCCCACACATTGCAACTAGAGAAAGCCCACATGAGCAACAATGACCCAGTACAACCATTAAAAAAAAAAAAAGAACCAGGATGCTCCATGCCCTGAGAAGAGGAGAAAGAAAGGAGGCGGGGTCCGAGGATGGGAGAGGAGGCTGCTGTTTCCTGTTCTGGGCTAGCCCCCACATCCAGACTCATAGTTTATTTGCATCAAGGTGTTGTAATCTTCTTAAGCTTTAGTCATTGCCCAGTAAATTTATCTCTGACTTTAATCCCCTTAGATCCAAATATTGACAAATGTCACCTCTCTCATATAGTGTGTGGGGTAATCTATTTAAACATTTTTAAAATTTAAATTTATTTATTTTAATTGGAGGCTAATTAATTTACAGTATTGTACTGGTTCTGCCACACATCAACATGAATTCGCCACGGGCGTACATGTGTTCCCCATCCTGAACCCCCCTCCCACCTCCCTCCCCGTACCATCTCTCTGGGTCATCCCACTGCACCAGCCCCAAGCATCCTGTATTGAACCTTGACTGGCGGTTTGTTTCTTATATGATATTATACATGTATGCAAGACAGCAAAAGAGACACAGATGTATAGAACAGTCTTTTGGACTCTGTGGGAGAGGGACAGAGTGGGACAATTTGGGGGAATGACACTGAAACATGTATAATATCATATTTAAGCTTTTGAAGAGACACTTAAAATTTAGAAGTATGTTGCAGGATTAATTAAATCTCTGTCCTGAAAAAAAACTAAGAACGCCCATCGCAGATGATACAATTTTAGCATTGTTTGGATAATCATCGTCTTAAAGGAGGATGGGCTTCCTTGGTGGCTCAGCTGGTAAAGAATATGCCTGAAATTCGAGAGACCTGGGTTTAATCCCTGGGTTGGGAAGATCCCCTGGAGAAGGGAACCGATACCCACTGCAGTATTCTGGCCTGGAGAATTCCATGAACTGTATAGTCCATGGGGTCATAAAGGGTCGGATACCACCCAGTGACTTTCACTTCACTTCAGGTTATTATCGCTGTTACTTTTTTTTGCTCATTCCCGGTGGCTCAGATGGTAAAGAATCTGCCTGCAATGCAGGAGATGTGGGGTTGATCCCTGGGTTGGGAAGATCCCCTGGAGGAGGAAGTGGCAACCCAGTCCGGTATTTTTGCTTGGGAAATCTCATGGACAGAGGAGCCTGGCAGGCTACAGTCCATGGGGTGGCAAAGAGTCAGACACAACTGAATGACTAACACTTAAAGGAGGATAATACTAATAACAACAACTAAGCCCAATATTTATTGAGCCCTTAGTAGGCCAGGCACTATGCTTTGAACTTTACATATATTGTACCCATCAGTTTGTCTTATAACCTATAAAGTACCAATGCAACAGAAACTATTATTATTATTCTTTTCCAGATGAAAGTATTTCCAGAGGAAACTATTAAGTAATTGGCCTAAGTTCACACAGGTTGTGAAGTAAATGATTATAATGTTAACTATTAGATATAGATTAAATTTAAAATGTTGGAAAGGATTTGAGAATTCTGACCCTAAAAAGGTAAACTGTGAGAAGGAGTCCGAGGACTTAGTAATAATCTCACATATTTGAGGGATTCAGATTTAAGTTGGATTTCAGTGTAATGAAATTTGATGACTATTTTGTAGCCTAAATTGTAGTTCACTTGTTGTTTCGTTGCTAAGTCGTGTCCGATTCTTTGCAACCCCACGGACTGCAGCACACCAGGCTTCCCTGTATTCTACTATCTTCTGGACTTTGTTCATGTTCTTTGAGTCAGTGATGCTATTTAATCATCTCATCCTCTGGCACCCTCTTTTCCTTTTGCCTTCTATTATTATTATTATTCATCAAAGAAGCTGCATCATGTGATCACATTAAATGCGAAGGTGTAGGGATCTTCCTGATGGTCCAGTGGTTAAGACTTCAAGCTGCCAAGGTAGGGGGCATGGGTTTGATCCCTGGTTGGGGAACTAAGATCCCACATGCCATGTGGCATAGCCAGAAGATAAAAAAAATAAATTAATTAAAAATAAAAATAAATGTGAAGGTACAATCTAGGTCTGTCATCATAAGATGTGTGACCTTGGGTTCTCATTTCTAGGGTAGAGGTGATCACACCGCCTATACCAGAAGGCTGCTATAGGGGCTGGATGAGACCACCATATAAAGCATGCAGCCCTCTCATATAATTTCTGTAGCTGTGGACGAAGATTTGAAGAAGAGCAAGAACAATTCTTTGGCTCACTAAAATATCCATATATTCATGAAGCAGTGCAGTCTCTGGAACAAAGTCTTTGTTCTCAATATTTTTTGTGAATTTCAGAACAGTTCCATCTTACTGGCTAATAATAATAATAATAATAATACAAGTTGGATGTCATATAGTGCATGAATGCGTTATTAATATGGAGAGTTACCTAACCAACCAGTGGACCTAGGAAGTGATAAAGATAGAAGCTTTTAAATAAAATGAACAATAAGGCTGATAAATAATTACTTTAAATTATATTGTTAAGTGAAAGAAAAGGCAAGATATAGACTAGTGAGAGGTATATGCTGCTAATATTTGGGTTAAAAAAAGGATATAAATAAAATATATGTGGTTAACTATGTGCAAAATAGGGCTTCCCTGGTAGCTCAGCTGGTGAAGAATCTGCCTGAGATGCAAGAGGCCCCAGTTCAATTCCTGGGTCAGGAAGATCACATAGGCTACCCACTTCAGTATTCTTGGGCTTCCCTGGTGGCTCAGACAGTAAAAAATCCGCCTGCAATGCCTGAGACCTGGGTTCAATCCCTGGGTTGGCAAGATCCCCTGAAGAAGGGCATGGCAACCCACTCCAGTATTCTTGCCTGGAAAATCCCCATGGACAGAGGAGTCTGGTGGGCTATATAGTCCACAAGGTCACAAAGAGTCAGACATCACTGAGTGACTAAGCACGTGTGCAAAATAACCCTGCAGGGAGATGCAAATATTGGTAATATTAGTTTTCTCCAGAAAGGAGAACTGACTGGTTATTCCTTCTCCCCTGGAGAAGGAAATGGTAACCCAGTTTAATATTCTGGCCTGAGAAATCCCATGGAAGAGGAGCCTGGCTGGCTACAGTCCATGGGGTCACAAAGAGTTGGACACGACTTAGCAACTAAACGAACAACAGCAAAATGGACATAATATAAAATTCTCCATATTCACCTGTTTTAAGTGTCCATTTCCGGTAGCATTAAGTACATCCACATCGTTGCACTATCAGCAGCATTATCCATCCCCAGAATCATTTTTCATCATCCCTAACTGAAACCCTCACAGAAAGCTGCATTCTGTAAACTCAGTCCTCCATATAACCCTAGGTGGGCTATATTAGAAAACAGACTCTGGAAGATGAAATAATTTGCCTGGGACAACACAGAGGAGGGACCGTTGCTCTTCCCCACTCCTCAGAGTCCTCTGGGCGGTGGGAGGGAATCAGCTCCCGGAATGTGGCTGGGGTGAGGGTGGGTGGAGGCTGGCTCCAGACCCTGGCCTCCTGCTGGGTCATCTGGTCCCAGGCCACCAGTGCTATAAGTGCTTTTAGGAAACTTGACAACTCGTGCCATGGAAACCTGTAGGTTACATAAAAGCATTTGACTTGTTGCTACCAGAGCAAGTCTAATTGCCCTTTCAAAGTGGACGCTGCAGAGTGGATGGCGAACATCCATCATCACTGTGAAAACGCACCCCATGCCTGCTCTCAGATGTGCCTTAGAGTTGGTTCAGCGTGGACAGATTTATTGGCCGCCATGTCAGGAAGTTATTATTCAAAGGGCACCTGCATAATGGTACAGCACAACAACAAAAAAAAGCGGAGGGGAAAGAATGACTCTTCTACATGGATGGAAGGAACCTTCCAGCAGGGTAAGCCAAGCTGAACTGATCAGCCCAAGAATCAGTCTGATCTTATCACCTGGCAGCAGAAAACAGTGCCGTGAGCTGAGAAGCCTGCCAGAGTCTCCGCCTTTTTAATGACATGCATGATTAAGCAACCCACAATCACACTGACCCTGGCACACATTCTCCCCTCACGATGTGATGTGAGTTATTGCTTTCCACGCTCTCCATCCCTTTTGGTTCACCGGTCATCACTCCCACGTCTGTGTGAAGTAGTTCCCATTTTTGTTCTCATGTGGTTTCTCAGTAGCATCAAACACACCGTAACAGCACCCAGCAACCCAGGTTTTTCTTGGATGCCCACTCTTTTTTTGAGACTCCAGATGTGCATCAGGAATTGAGGGCACTTCATGTTTGATATTGTGTCCATGTTTGTTTAATTATCATCCCCTTGTCTTACAACATTCAATTTGAAGAACAAAAATAAAAGCAGCTAATCAACTATTCTTCAATTTTTAAAAAATGGAATATTTTTGGGGAAAAATTGCTAATAATGTCTATAGACAAAACACTTTCATAACTTTTTTAAATCACTTTTTTTTGGGGGGGTGCATATGACTTACAAAATCTTAGTTCTCTGACCAAGGTTTGAACCTGCACCCGTGGCAGTGAAATCGTGGAGTCTTAACCACTGGACCACCAGGGAATTCCCTAAAATTACATTTAACTTAGGGGAGTCCAGAGCCAATAATTTGAGAGTCTGGTTCTACAATAGCTACAACATGCAAAATGACAAGAGAGCAAATCTTCTGGAAGACAAAAAGTTTACATTTCTTGATTTTGGATTCCTATTTCAAAGGACAGAAAGTGAAGTTGTTGGGACTTCCCTTGTGGTACAGTGGTTACGAATCCGCCCGCCAATGCAGGGAACATGGGCTGGATCCCTGGTCCGGGAAGATTCCACATGCTATGGAGCAATTAAGCCAGTACAACACAACTACTGAGCCCGTGCTTCCCAACAAGAGAAGCTACCGCAATGAGAAGCTCTCACACAGCAAATGGAGAGTAGTCCCTGCTCACTGCAACTAGAGGAAGCCTGTGCGCAGCAACAAAGACCAGAGCAGCCAAAAATAACTTGCTCAGTTGTGCCCGACTGACTCTGCAACCCCATGGACTATACGGTCCATAGAGTTCTCCAGGCCAGAATACCGGAGTGGGTAGCTGTCGCCTTCTCCAGGGGATCTTCCCAACCCAGGGATTGAATCAAGTCTCCCACATTGCAGGCAGATTCTTTACCAGCTGAGCCACCAGGGAAGCTCCCCAATATATAACTAATTAATTTTTTTTTTTAAAAAGGGAGGCTGTTACCTGGATCCCAATGGACAGGCATCGGTTTTTCTTGAAGTGGTCCTTCTTCCTGTCTTCTGCAGTGACAGTGGTCATGGCAGCGGCGGTGGTGACGGTGGTGGCGTTGTTGCCCATGTGTTGACTTGCAGGGCCGTGGATCTGGGCGTTGGCGGCTTCGATGGCGGCTGTCAGAGCCTTCATACTGTCCAGGCTCTCCGTGGAGTTGCTCAGTCCAGACTGGCTGATAATATCCCCTCGCTGGCCCTGTCCGTCCATGTAGGCATCCTGGGCCGACTCTGTGCTACTCTGGGCTGTGATAGAAATGAAAGGTTTCGTGGTAGTTCTGGGTGGGACTGGAGGTGGTGTCTTCTTATATGTTGTAATGCAAGATGACACTGGAAGACAGCGAAAACAAAGACACTGATTTCTGCATGGGTTTTAACTGCTGATACTGTAACTGACACCCACTGGATATTAGGGCCCACGAAACACATCAAGACATTGAACGTGAAAGCAGGTCTGTTGATAGACTAAGGTCCCTGCTTAGGGGGCAGATGTGGGCCTCCTTAAAGGTGACACCCCCCACAGGACTGAAGGAGAAAGACTGAAAAACACCAGTCTCTGAGATGGAAGTTTCTGAAACAGAGATTAATATGAACCGACATAAAACAGACAGGACTGGCCATCTGTAGAAATCTTCCCAGGCAACAGGGAACCCTGAGAAATAATGAGTAACACAGATGAGGCCAGGGGCAGTCTGCCTTCTTGGGAAAATATTAACCACAGCTAACACTGAGCAAAGTAACTCGTGGAGAAGATTCTGGCGGTTCATAAAGAACATTGAAGAAAAAAAAAAAAAGAACATTGGAAAAAAGAAGAAAAGCAAAGAGGTTGTGAGCCTGTGTGTTCTAACCCTGAGAACAGGGCAAAGTGCTGGTGAGGGGGGTTTGGAGGGGGAAGGAGGAGGGTTGGGGAGGGGGTGAGCTGAGCACGCTGTCACGCTGCTGCTGCTGCTGCTGCTAAGTCACGTCAGTCGTCACTCGTGTCCGACTCTGTGCGACTCCATAGACGGCAGCCCACCAGGCTCCCCGTTCCTGGGATCCTCCAGGCAAGAATGCTGGGGTGGGTTGCCATTGCCTTCCCCAGCACAGTCATAACCTCCTGCAAATGGTGTTCACCTGCACTCAGGTCCTCCTCCCTTTCTTCCTGCCTTTCTTTTCCTTTCTCTTCCCTCCCTCCCTCCTCCTTTCCTTCCTTCCCTTTTCTGGGTATATGCTCACTATATAAACTTGTGTTCTGAGTTGTGGTGTTGTTTCTGAGAGGGAAGACACTGCACGTGCATCTCCTATTATAAAATATGTAAAATATTGTAAAAATGCACCCGCTAGGGGGAGATTGGACTTCCCTGGTGGCTCAGATGGTAAAGTGCCTGCCTGTAATGTGGGAGACCCGGGTTCGATCCCTGGGTCAGGAAGATTCCCTGGAGAAGGAAATGGCAACCCACTGTAGTACTCTTGCCTGGAAAATTCCATGGACGGAGGAGCCAGGTAGGCTACAGTACATGGGGTCGCAAAGAGTCGGATGTGACTGAGCGAGGTAAATGTCACTTTCACTTAGTGGGAGACCAGCCCTCAGGCAGCCCATAGGAGCCCGCTCCCTGAAGTGCTGTCCTTCAGGGGATGTGATCAGACCGGGTGCCTGGGTCGGTGCAGCCACCAGCCCCTCCCTGCAAGCATCTGAGGATGACCCCTGGGTCTTGAGGAAGCTGGATACACTATTCTCAGCTTTGCATGTATAGAGCACAATGGAGGAAAACACAGAAATGAAGGAAGTTTTGAAGTGGGAACTAGCCCCTCGGTAAAGAACAAGTCCTTAACCAGCTTTCCACAGACCCCTTAAAAAGTGGTTCAGACTCTTGTGTTTCCATCACTTTCTCCCCCACCTCATTCCCAGCCCCACCCCAGCCTTTCCCTTTGGGACTGTTGTTAACACTAACACCAAATGCTAGCTAGTTACCCATGGTTCTAGCTGCCACTTGGGCTATCTAGTTGAATGAAATACTTGCTTCAATATTCAGGGTGTCTCTGGAGATCACTAAAAAAAAAAAGTGTCCTGTGATGAACAGTGAACAGGAAGATTGATTTTCTCTGTCCTGCTGCCCTGCGATTTGGCATAATTTCCTAACCCATAAAAGACAGGGACAGAGATACTTGACTACTTCCTAGGGGTTGTCTGAAAGTTGAAGGAAGAGGAAAGCACAGATGTCACATTTCGGTATCACGTGTGCTCAGAAAGCAGAGGCAATGAGAATAAGAGATGTGTAGTTGCTGTTTAGTTACCTGGGGCTGGCAGAGGCTCCCCCAGGAAAACCTTCCATCCCAGCTCTGCGTGAATCACACAGCTTTACATCTGAACACAGCTCAGCAGTCTGCACTCCATCCTCCACAGTTTTTAGCTGAGGTACCTGAGAGATCTAACAGGGCCAGCAGAGGCTCACGGTGGCCAGTGGAGGCAGAGCTGGAGCAGGACGAGGCTGGGCTCAGGTTCCCCACGAGCACAGGGAAGCCAAAGGATGCAGACAGGTGCCTGGCTGATGGCTCCCCTCACTTGACTGAGTTTCCTGCACAGGAACCGCAAGGGAGCTACCTTCTGGTTCCCAGGAAGTTTGGAGGGGACAACACTCAGTGTCACTTACTCATCTGCAGACCAGAGTGGGTGGGACAGGGAGTGACCATCATTAGGGGGTGTGTGTTAGTCACTCAGTCATGTCTGACTCTTTGTGACTCCATGGACCATTAACTTGCCAGGTTCCTCTGTCCACGGGATTCTCCAGGCAAGAATACTGGGGTGGGTTGCCATTTCCTTCTCCAGGGGATCTTCCAGACCCAGGGATCAAACTGGCGTCTCCTGCATTGCAGGTGGATTCTTTACCGCCTGAGTCACCATCTGATCTAAGAAAATATATCATCTTGGGACTTCTCCACAGTGTGAACTCATTATTTTGGTCAAAATGGCTTCTCCACACATTCTGCCCACTGATACACCAACAAAATGAAATGCCACCTTCCAACATCAGATGTCTGATATTCTGGATAATCTTTTGATTGCTTGTCAGCTATTTCCTTTCAGCGTGAATAATCAAAACAGGATAACACAGCCAAATACAGTATCATCATTTGCTGTGATTTACAGTAAAAATCCTGCCACAATGTGATACCTGTGATTTGGGGGGGTGGGGCTGCTAAGTCCTAAGTTGCTTCAGTCGTGTCCGACTCTGTGCGACCCCAAAGATGGAAGCCCACCAGATTCCCCCGTCCCTGGGACTCTCCAGGCAAGAACACTGGAGTGGGTTGCCATTTCCTTCTCCAGTGCATGAAAGTGAAAAGTGAAAGTGAAGCCGCTCAGTCGTGTCCCACTCTTAGCGACCCCATGGACTGCGGCCCACCAGGCTCCTCCATCCATGGGCTTTTTCAGGCAGGAGTGCTGGAGTGGGGTGCCATGGCCTTCTCTGGTGGTGGGGGGGAGGGTAGTGTCACATTATTCCTAGAGTAATGATGGGGTTGGCTACACTCCTCAGAGGGCCAAATGCAACTTGGCGCCATCTAGTGACCATTATCATCTCCTCTTCCATGTCAGTAGGAACCAGGTCAGTGATTCTGGGGGCTGACCACCTGACCTGCCTCCTGAGAAATCTGTATGCAGGTCAAGAAGAGACAGTTAGAACTGGACAAGGAACAACAAACTGGTTCCAAATTGGGAAAAAGTCACCCTGCTTACTTAACTTATATGCAGAGTACATCATGATAAATGCGAAGCTGGATGAAGTACAAGCTGGAATCAGGATTGCTGGGAGAAATAGCAATAACCTCAGATGTGCGGATGACACCACCCTTATGGCAGAAAGTGAAGAAGAACTAAAGAGCCTCTTGATGAAAGTGAAAGAGGAGAGTGAAAAAATTGGCTTAAAACTCAACATTCATAAAACTAAGATCATGGCATCTGGTTCATCACTTCATGGCAAATAGATGGGAAAACAATGGAAATAGTGACAGACTTAATTTTGGGGGGTTCCAAAATCACTGCAGATGGTGACTTCAGCCATGAAATTAAAAGACGCTTGCTCCTTAGAAGAAAAGTTGACCAACCTAGACAGTGTATTAAAAAGCAGAGACATTACTTTACCAACAAAGGTCCGTCTAGTCAAGGCTATGGTTTTTCCAGTAGTCATGTATGGATGTGAGAGTTGGACTGTGAAGAAAGCTGAGCGCCGAAGAATTGATGCTTTTGAACTGTGGTGTTGGAGGAGACTCTTGCGAGTCCCTTGGACTGCAAGGAGATCAAACCAGGCAATCCTAAAGGAAATCAGTCCTGAATATTCATTGGAAAGAGTGATGCTGAAGCTGAAACTCCAATACTTTGGCCATCTGATGTGAAGAACTGACTCATTGGAAAAGACCCTGATGCTGGGAAAGATTGAAGGCAGGAGGTGAAGGGGATGACAGGATGAGATGGTTGGATGACATCATCAACTCAATGGACATGAGTCTGAGTAAGCTCTGGGAGTTGATCATGCACATGGAAGCCTGGCATGCTGCAGTCCATGAGGTTGCAAAGAGTCGGACACGACCGAGCGACGGAACTGAAGTGAACTGAACTGGAGGCTTGGATCAACAGGGACTTTCAGGGCAGCGGCAGCAATATTAGGCATCTACTCGGTCACACTGGACAGAAAGAAACCCTAGGACATTGCTTCCCCAACAAGTTGATCAAGCCCCAGTGCCCAAAGGAAGTAAGAATTTGTGATTGGCTCCCTCTGAAACAGGGAACTGTCTGCCATGGGTCTCGCACCCCAGAGGCTTCGGTGGTGTCATCACTGTTCAGGCGCTCAATTGTGTTCAACTCTTTACGACCCCATGCATTGCAGCACACCAGGCTTCCTTGTCCTTCACCATCTCCCAGAGTTTGCTCAAACTCATGTCCACTGAGTCAGTGATGCCATCCAGTCATCTCATCCTCTATCACCCTCTCTGCCCTCAATCTTTCCCAGCATCAGGGTCTTTTCCAAGGAGTTGGCTCTTCACATCAGGTGGCCATAGTATTGGAGCTTCAGCTTCAGCATCAGTCCTTCCAATGAGTATTCAGGGTTGTTTTCCTTTAGGATGGACTAGTTGGATCTCCTTGCAGTCCAAGGGACTCTCAAGTCATCTCCAGCACCACAGTTCAAAAGCATCAGTTCTTTGGCACTTGGCCTTCTTTATGGCCCAACTCTCACATCTGTATATGCTACTGGAAAAACCATAGCTTTGACGATATGGACCTTTGTTAACAGCAAAATGATGTCTCTGCTTTTTAACATGCTAAGTTTGTCATAGCTGTTCTTCCTGGGGTTTTTCTGTGATTTTCACTGGTGTGTAGAGCCTGGCATGATTCTGTCAGGGTTATTGGAGTCAAAGAAGTACCACCTGTCAGTCATCAAATAGGAAGTTAAAAGAAACTCAGATCTCTCAGATCATACTTTGAGGACAAAACTCAGACAAATACATCCCCCAATTTTCCCAGCATCACTCTTTCTTCATTTTGCAAACTAAACACTTCCTTCTGTCTTGTGTGTGTTTTTTTTTTCCCCTTCTTCTAAATTCTGCTTTCACAATTCAGCACCACGAATGATTTATAATCCACTGAGGGGGCATCCCTGGTGGTCCAGTGGTTAAGAATCCGCTTGCCAATGCAGGGGACATGGATTTCATCCCTGTTCTGGAAGATTCCACATGCCATGGGACAGCTAAACCTATGCGCCACAACTACTGAGCCTACATCCCTAGAGCCTGTGCTCTCCAACACGAGAAGCCACTGCAATGAGAAGCCTGAGCACCCCAACAAAGAGTAGCCCACACTCCCCGAAATTACAGAAAGTCCATATGTAGCAACAAAGATCCAGTGCAGTCCAAAACAAATAACGAAATAAAGCCTTCTGTCTAAAAAAAGAAAAAGAATCCACTGAGGTCTGAGCTCTAGGAGGTGTGTAGTAGAGTGAGGCCCAAGGATGGGAAGTTAATAAATCTCGTCAAGACAGAAACAGAAAGTGAGGGGCTTACATGCAGTAAGGAAAACACTTCATTTAAGAGGAACAGTCTCAAAAAGATGGATTTGAAAAAAGGTACGTGGTCTTTCTATTCCAGTGGAACTTGAAAAAGAAATTATGCTATTGATTTAATCATTATGGTTGCTTTCTTTTGTCTGGCTTCCCTGGTGGCTCAGATGGTAAAGAATCTGTCTGCCAGTGCAGGAGACCCGGATTTGATTCCTGGGTTGGGAAGATCCCCTGGAGAAAGAAATGTCAACCCACTCCAGTGTTCTTGCCTGGAGAATCCCATGGACAGAGAAGCCTGGCGGGCTGCTGTCCATGGAGTCCCAAAGAGTTGGACAGGACTGAACAACTAACACTTTTTTCACTTTCACACTTTCCCTTGGTAGTCCAGTGGCTAAGACTTTGTGCTCCCAATACAGGGGGCCTGAGGTTCCATTCTTCGTCAGGAAACTAGATCCTACATGTCGAAACTAAGCATTCACATGCCATAACCAAAGATCCCATGAGACAACGAAGGGCAAAGATGCCTCCTGCAGCCACAAAGACCCGGAGCAGTCAAATAAATATTAAAAAATATATAAAGGGACTGAAATGGTATTTCTTCATTGCCATTAAAAAAGAATTCAATAGATATGGTCTCATGACCCAGGAATATGGATCTCACTGAACCCATTTGTTTGAGAGTAAGACTGAGGTTCAGGGCAGGTAACTAACTTTGCTGAATCATGCCATTCCCAGATGCTCACAGCGCCTCAAATCCCATCTCTTCTCGTTCAGCCAAACCACCTGTGTTCATCCGCCTAGTAAACCTTCCCTGAAACACCGTGTCCAGTAGAGGACAATGCTCTCCAAGAGGACCTCCAGGAAACTGCTTCTAACTCAGTTGTCTGGGTCTAAGGTGTGGAGGATGACTACATTTGGAGTGGTCAGCAAGGGGTGCCCAGCTGCGACCTTAAAACGCTGCAAAAGGGGAGAAACTGCAAAAAACAAAATACACATGGAAAAATCGCTCCCTTGTTTCAAAATATTTACAGCTTAACGTTTCCAGGCCACCCAGAGTGTAGTGGTCAGCGGTCTGCGACCTGCCGGCCCCACGGTGAGGAGGCGGTGATCAGAGGGCTGTGAGGGACGGGACGGGGCGCAGGGCTCCTGGGGGGCGGTGGAGGGGGCAGGGCTTCTGCTGGCCTCTTTCCTGGTTAGTTTTGGCTCAAAGGCTGTGGCCAGGAGACCGATTTCCACCAGAGCCACCCTCCATGTAAACCACAGAAAGGAGTCAAACTTTTCCTCCTCGTTAAGTAGAGAGAAGCAGGCTTGTGTGCGGTGGAGGGGGGCGGAGAGGGATGTGGACAGAGGGAGGGGCGGTGTCATAACTCTTGTAGTCATAGGACTGGCCAGTTGGTAGTTACCAGTGTTCCAGACACTTCCTAATGCCAGACAAATGCCCCAAGCCCCGGCTTGTCTGGCTTCGAGATCTATTCAACCGATAGCAGCCGGGCTCCACCGGGGAAAGCCGACTTCCAGCGAGCCTCCGCGGCTAATCAAACGCAACATTGTTTTCAGAAGGAAGAAAGAAAAGGTTTGTTTCAGAGTCACAGCTTTTTTTTTAAAGAGGCACCCAAGTTGTTTTAACAAGTTGCTACAAACCTTGGGCTTCCTGAGGTGAGGCTGTCGTGCACAGTACATGTACTGTCCCAAACTCCAAGGAGGCAGGGATCCGAAAATTAGTCATTAAAAAAAAAAAAAAAGCCCCAGGCACTTCATGCCTGGAAATGATGTAAGACGCTGCCACTCCTCTGTTACAACTACAACCAAACTGCTCGGCGATCGCAGCAGCTGCTTTCCAAATGTCAGCGCCCAGCCGGGGCAAAGGGCTGCAGAGCCACCGAGCCCGAGGGCTGTGCGCGCTACCTCGGTCGCCCACATTTTCTCCAGGCACTCGCAGGACCCTGGCAACAGGTAACGTGGCAACCTTGGCCTTCTAAACTGGCAAGCGGCAAGATTACAAGAACAAAAGGATTTTTTTGAAAGCCAGCTGCATCTCCCTCGCCACCCCCACCCTTCCCTCCGCCTCTTGCCCTTCCCCCGCCTCCCAACTCAAAAGTCAGAAAACAGAAGTATCGCTTCGGGCAGCTCCGCTCGCGCGCGCCCCCTGGTGACCAAAGCTCGGATCATTGATGTACCTTGAACTCCGAGGCTGGGCTCCCAGGTAAGCCATGCTGGGACAGGGGACTGGCTTCCCTGGTGGCTCAGTGGTAAAAGAATCCGCCTGCCAAAGCAGAAGACGCGGGTTCGATCCCTGGATAGGGAAGATCCCCTGGCGAAAGATATGACAAACCCATCTCAGTATTCTTGCCTGGAAAATCCCATGGACAGAAGAGCCTGGCGAGCTGCAGTCCATGCTCATGGACAGAAGAGCCTGGCGAGCTGCAGTCCATGCTCATGGACAGAAGAGCCTGGCGAGCTGCAGTCCATGCTCATAGACAGAAGAGCCTGGCGAGCTGCAGTCCATGGGGTCCCCAAAAGAGTAGCCCAGCGACTACTGGGCTAAACAACAACAGGGGCTGCGTCGTCTGCTCAAAAAACGCAGAGTGGAAGTCACCACTCAGAATGTTTTGCTTTCTAACTTATCACCTCAACAAAATTTTTTCCCCTTACTGAAAGGTAAGATCTGTGGGTTGAGGTTGCTGTTTCTGCCCCCTCCCCCCAGCCCCCAACCAGCACCTAGGGCTACAGTGTTCGCTTCCTTGGCAAGGTGCAAAGCAAAAACTGCTGTGGCCTTTTGGCTAGGTGGATGGTTGTGAGGATGAATAGCTGGGAAACTGAGGATTCCTGCTGGGTGGGACTTGCATTTTCCTTTTGTGTCTGAATTTGTCCTTAGTTTGCAAGAGACTTTTCAGGGTAGAAGCGTTTCTAATTCCCATCGCTGGTTTCCGGTTGGTTGATTTGCAAGGATGACTGAAGATTTCCACGCTGCAGGCCCAGCTTCCAGAGAACTTTGCAGCACACTGTCGTCCCCCCAACCCCCACCCTTTTATCTGTGCGTGGGGCAAACACCCACGAAAATGCCAAGGGCAGTATTTTCTTCCTCTCAGGCTCCTCCCGCCCTCCCAGTTCTCTGATTTGGAGGAGAACTGCAGTTGTGAGCGGTTAGGAGCTCCCGCCCCTCACCCCTCTCTTGCCTTGCTCTGGAAATGTTAACCGGAAACTAAGAAAGAGGTTCAGATCAAAGTAACTGTTCCCTTCAGAAAATTCCATTAATTAAGTAAATTAAAGGAAGTTAAATGAGGTTTGGAGGAAAGTCATTTTAGAAGGCCCAAGTCCAGGGACTGAGGTCGAAAGCCTCTAATGTGGACCTTTAATGAAGCTTGGCAACCTGTTAAACACTAGGGAAATTGAGGGTTGCCCTTTGTAAAAATCAATCATTTCAAAGGAACATCTTGAAAGTAGATGGACATTTGGCTAGCAGTTGCCTCGATCATTTAATATTAAAGGTTAAAAACAGAGGGCTCTGAGTAAGAATCATTTGACCGGTAACTCAGGTGAGTCACTGCCTTCATAGAACTGGGCACAAAGGTTCCAGGCAGGATGTTGAGAACGCCCAGTTTACTAATTTGCCAGGTGGGGCCGTTGCTTCTAGCAGGGAATGCCTTCAGGATTTCACGGCTCATTTTCTCAGCCTCTCCAACAGGTGCTACTGAGTCATCCACGCACACAAGTGACTGCCTCTGCAGTGTCATCTGTTAGGATTAAACTTCCATTTGTTCCATGACTTTATGAAGCGATTTCTAACCACTGAATCAGATATACCACTTCCTCTAGGGCCTAGGGATTTTGTTTTTTCCTATTTTAATGTCTGTAACATTTTGTGTAGTTTTCAAAATTTGTCCCTGCCAGGTCAGCAAGTCTTCCTGGGTTGAATGGACTGCTGACAGGAGGGGAAGGTTTGGGGCTCAAGGTCAGGGTTACAGAATGAAGTAAAGTTTCCTGTTTGGGCAGCTGGTCCCCCATTTCCTCAGGCTCCAGCAGACTGAGTCTTGGAAGACAAGAACCTGGGAAGGCTGGGGTGAGGATGGTGTCCGGAGTGGAGGACATTTTTCTATTAAGCTTCTCACCACCCAGCTTTCCTTTCTTGTTAGATGTCACTTCTCAGCAACACTTGCCTATATTCTCTGTTAGCTGAATTTTTTCCCCTCCCAGACTGAGACAGGGTAATTAGTTAAGGATGTAAGGATCACACGGTCAGGCATTGTTGTCCGTTGTTCATGACGACTGCAGTACTTGGATCATGCCTGGCACATAGTGGAATGGTGGTAAATACTTGTTACCTGAAGGAAGGAACAGGGATGAGAAGGGACTTCCTAGAGAAGAAGAAAAAGGGACTAATAATCAGGAAAGCAAGGACACAAGGATAGAAAGAAAAGTGAATACTCAGCAAAGCCAGTCTGTGACCTTGGATGTTGTGACACAACCTCCTGTCACCAATACCCGTTTCTCTTTGGCCTTGGTTGAGTGCTGGCCAAGTCCAGCTGTGACTGGCTGACTTTTGACTTTAAGACTTGAATGCCCCACCTCTATCAGCTGGAAGCAATGAGTCCTGTGGATTATCTTCTGAACTTCCTCCACCCTCACTGCTGGGCTCTACCCAGGGGCATAAGTAGATGGCTGTGGGAGGTACCGTGTGTTCACTGCCCGTGCCCCAGGCAGCTGCCTTTCCTCCTCAGCTCCTTCCACTCCTTTTACTCTTTGTTGTTGTTCAGTCCCTAAGTCCTGTCTGACTCTGAGACTCCACGGATTGCAGCACGCCAGCCTTCCCTGTCCTTCACTATCTCCCAGAATCTGCTCAAACTCATGTCCATTGAGTCCGTGATACCATCCAACCATCTCATCCTCTGTCGTCCCCTTCTCCTCCTGCCCTCGGTCTTTTCCAATGAGTCAGCTCTTCGCATCAGGTGGCCAATTGGAGCTTCAGCATCAATGAATATTCAGGGTCAATTTCCTTTAGGATTGACTGGTTGGATCTCCTTGCACAGTCCAAGGGACTCTCAAGAGTCTTCTCCAACACCACAGTTTTTCTTTGGCTCCTCATTATTCCTGGTCTCATTTCATGAGACCTAGTGTCACATGTACCATGGGACCTGAAAAGCAAGAGACACCACCTACAAACAGCCCAGCAGGACTCTCTGCCGTGGGGTTGTGTCTGGGCCATACAGCAGACCTCAGGGATGCCAACCCCCACTGGAGAGAGCGACTGATGGGCACCAAGTGGGGGTAGGGTCTCGGGCACACACTGCCAGCTGGTCTCCCTCGAAACAGTGAGCTGGCCATGCAGAGTGAGTGACCTGTGTCTAAACCAAGTGAGGTCAGGAGTGTCTGCCAGGCTGAGTGAAACTTGTGGTTGAATTGATCAGGAACCTCTGCTTACTGGCCAACTCTCTGGACTCTGGAGAGAAGGCAGAACTTGTGATGCTGCTGCCTGGTGGACACAGCATCTGGTGGAAGGGCTCAGCCTGGAGCAGAAGCTTTTGCTCCAGACAAACCTGGGGAGACACGCAGGATGTGCGAGGAAGCAAAGGAGCAAGAAACTGCCTTCAGCTCGCCTTCTTGCGGGCTGGAGCACGATGAGGAGGAATGATTACTTGTGTCTGCAAAGCAGGGCATGTGAGGGCCTGGTCTGTGCAGTGAGGCAGCTAATTATTCATCCGGCTCCTTTCCTCCTTCCTCCCTGGAACCCCCCTCCTCAAAGGAAAACCAGGAAAGACTGGGTTAAATTGTGGAATACCATCTACCAGCTCACTGGGCCCAGACAGAGCACCAGCGGCCCCTTACTGACTCCCAGACAACAGGATCAGCCTTCAAACGACACCTCATTATCCAGCCGTGTCACTGACAGATGAGGACACAGGTCCAGAGAATTTGGCCGGGTCCCAACCTTCCCGCCAACCCCTGTCTCTCTCTGTCCGCACCACACAGCAAACACCGTCAGCCTTTATAGTGGGGGTGTAAAGGGCCACTTCAGACTGCATTTCCATTTCCACTCTTCAGTGGGGTTTTTGTCATTGCCACCATTGAATAATATCCAAGGAACCCTCCCAACTGTCGGTGGGAATGCAAATTGGTACAGCCACTATGAAGAACAGTATGGAAGTTCCTTAAAAAACTAAAAACCGAATTGCCATTTGATCCTGCAATCTCACTCCTGGCCATATATCCAGGGAAAGCCATTAAAAAATAGATACACCCCATTATTCCTTGCAGCACTTTTTAAAATAGCCAAGATATGGAAGCAACCTAAATGCCACTGACAAAAGGAATAGATAAGAACATGTGTGTGTGTATATATATACATACACACATATATACATACAATGGAATATTACTCAGTCATGAAAAAGAACAAAATAATGCCATTTGCAGCAACATGGATGGACCTAGATATTATCATCCTAAGTGAAGTAAGTGAGGGAAAGAGAATATCACGTGACATATAGCTTATATATGGAATCGAATTTCTTTTTCTTTTTTTGGCCATGCCATGCAGCTTGTGGGATCTTAGTTCCCTGACCACGGATGGAACCTGGGCCCATCTGCATTGAAAGTGCAGTGTCTTAACCACTGAATGGCCAGAGTTTTTAAAAAAATGACACAAATGAACTTGTTTACAAAACAGAAACAGACTTACAGATATCGAAAACAAACCTAGGGTTGCTAAAGGGGAAACATGGTGGGATGCACACCTCCCCACCTTGGGTCTGATTGGAACCTGG
This sequence comes from Aepyceros melampus, assembly GCA_006408695.1. Taxonomy (NCBI): domain Eukaryota; kingdom Metazoa; phylum Chordata; class Mammalia; order Artiodactyla; family Bovidae; genus Aepyceros; species Aepyceros melampus. The sequence continues at coordinate 228,276 of SJXQ01010749.1, forward strand.
GTTCCTCCCGTCTAAGCCTCCTTTCTCTTCTGTTAAAGAGCTTCCTATACTCGGGTCCTTAAGCGTCTCTGTTGAACCCTCATGAGCACAGTGACCAAAAGCCCTTTTCTGAATCTCTTGATCAAATGTGCTTGGAACTTGTAACTTCTTGGATTGTAGAAACTGATAAGCGTGACACACCCCGGGAGCATGCGGACGCTAAAGCGTCTGTCTGCTGGAAGAGGTGCAGTAGTCACGCTGCAAGTAGCTGCCAGGTCAGGTTTTGGTCTCTGGTTTTCAGAACCTCTGGAGGCTTCTAGTGGCTCAGTAGTAAAGAATCCACCTGTCAGTGCAAGAGACACAGGAGACTCGGTTTGATCCCTGGGTTGGAAAGATCCCCTGGAGAAGGAAATGGAGAATTCCATTAACAGAGAAGCCTGGCAGGCTACAGCCCATGGGGTTTCGGAGTCACTGAAGGATGGTGGCCAGGCATCAGGTGCCTCGGGCATCAGAGCCTCCTTCCCCCAGGCCTGTCTGGCCCTGGATAGAGCTTTGTCCCAGTCCCACCCAGAAGGAGGGTGCTGGATGGGTAGTGACTGGGCGGTGGTGGGCTTGCCCTGGTGGGCGGGCAAGGTTTCTATATCTTAAAGGAAAAGAGGAATCGAAGATCAAATTCAATAATACGTCTAACAACCTCTCTCTTTCCTTGAGTGGAGTTCTGGATGTTTGCTGGTTTGTCACTGTGTGTGTTTGCACGTGTTGTCCTTAGAAACATCTTTTTTTTTTTTAAATAATGATAATAGATGCTAAGTCGCTTCAGTTGTGTCCCACTGTTTTATGACCCCATGGACTGTACCTGCGGGGCTTCTCTGTCCATGAGATTCTCCAGGCAAGAATACTGGAGTAGGTTGCCATTCCCTTCTCCAGGGGATCTTCCTGACCCAGGAATCGAACCCTCATCTCCTGCATTGGCAGGTGGGTTCTTTACCACTAGCGCCACCTGGGAAGCGGCTTTTAACTGGCATCTTTCTACAGTGTGGAATGTTATCTTCATATTTTCACTTTCATGCATTGGAGAAGGAAATGGCAACCCACTCCAGTGTTCTTGCCTGGAGAATCCCAGGGACGGGGGAGCCTGGTGGGCTGCCGTCTATAGGGTTGCACAGAGTCGGACACGACTGAATCGACTCAGCAGCAACAGTAGTCTGATGTGTCCTTGGAGATAAACACTTCATATCTGCAAGATTGTGTGTGTTCTCTATGTGTTTTGAGTCATCCCTTCCATCATTCTCTTCCTCATTCTCACCCCCTACCCTCAGCTGTGATCTGACTTCAGGGGAAAAGAGATAAAAGTAACATTCTTCTCGGCCCACCCTAATGTGTCCTGACAGGAAGTGGTTCGGAGCTAAGTCCAGGCTGGGTGCAGCGCTCACTTGATGCAACTCAGGAGTCAACACAACTGAATGACCAAGCATAGCACAGCACAGCTCAGGACACTTGTCTAAAAGTTTATCTGCAAGAGCATTCCTCATTCACTAAAGCTCTACCCAGGACACCGTTGGAAAATCGTTTTCAAAACAGAAGTTTTTATCCCACATTTCCAATCCAAGAGATAACCCAGAGAATCCATGTAAAACAAGCTTGATTTAAGAATAAACCAATGTGTGTCAGTGAACTGAAAACAGAAATACATCAAGCACTAATTTTTTTAAAAAATCGAAAACAAGGATACAGGCACATGTATAGCAGTCCCTTCACTCTTCACCTGAAACTATCACAACACTGTTAATTGGCCGTCCTCCAATATGAAATAAAAAGGTGTTTTTTTTTTTAAATTTTAAAAAAGTAAATAAAAGAAGCCCTGAACTGTCTCCTGGTGTAACCTTGGCTAGTAAAGGTGATTCATTTTGATTCTTTTGGATTTCTACCATCATAGGGGAAGGGTTTTATTAATCAGTTCTTTGAAAAAAGCAACTATGCCCACTGCAAAGCTGCCAAATGAGAATTTTAAACTATTCTGTGGGTTTTACGTTTGGGACCGTGGTTAGAATGTCAAGCTCCTGTTATGGGATTGGCTGGCAGTTGCAATTTACACCATTCATCTGTACGTGGCTGAAGTGCAGGAATGCGGAAACACTGGAGGAAACCACCAGCACTGGTCTTTGGATCAAAATTAACTACCAATAATGAGTTAGGAAATTGATCCCAGTGAAGGGAAAGCATCTTAATGGCCACCGCTCAAAGGTTCAGCCCCCTTCAGTTGCTGATAACCTTGTCACGGCTCCAGATAAAAGGCAGCCTTGTCACCCCCAGGCACCTGGCTGCGAGGTAATAAAACGGTTACCTTATCTTCTAAGGGTGGGGCTAGTCCAACCTCAGCCCAAAGTAATTACAGTAAACTGAAATTGCCTGTCATTACAAAAAAGGGGGAGGGAAAGGCCTAAGTCGGAGGAGATGTTTGTCTCACCCTCCATGGATTTTAAAAAAGAAAGGGAACAAAACAGCCAAAAGTCTTCCAGCGAGTTAAGAAAAACAGCCTGGTGTGGCTGCTGGCTCCTGGGGGGTCAGGATGGCTGCCGGCTCAGGTCCCTGTGACGACCTGAAAAAGAGGCTCAAGCTGATGAAAATCCGAGCAATCTTCTTAGGAGCCGTCCTTTCTAAATGTAAATGCCTGAGAGACAGAGCCCTGCCAGGGACGGGAGGAAGTCTCAGCCACACGAGTGACTCATCCAGTGCTGGTAGCTCCGGCAGTCGGATAAAAAGTTCCAGGGAAAGCAGCAACAAATCTACTTTAAATACTAGCACAGAAAGGAAATTCCTCCCTTTCAGGCCGAATGCTGTCCACACAAAAGAGCTCCTGTCGACATCTCATTTACAGTCCCCCCCAGGACACCGACAGGACCATTTCAATAAACCCGGCTCAGAAACACCTATTGTTCAAAATCTTCAACTAGCCACAGGCTACCACCCCTCCCTATTGTTTTGTAAAAGAAAAGATTTAGAAGGAGCCAGATTGGGACTCTGGAAAGCTCTGAAAAGGGGAAGGAAAAAAAGCCCCTTTGACCTGATGGTGTCGGAGAGCGTGCGTGAAGAATAAAGTTAATGGATTTTCATTTTTTACAAGAAGTGCCTAAGCAATGCCTGCTCCCTTCCTGAATTAGCGATCGGGGGTTCTAAAAGTGGTGCCAACTTTGTGAAGCAGTTAGCTCCTGCCAACGGTTTGCTACATGCAAAGTCAGAGGCTATACTTACCCTGTTCTCAGTCTTAGAAAAGCTGGTGGCAGCCACAGCAAAGAAGCAGGTGAGACTTTGATCTGGGTTATTTCCTGGGGATGTGAGCTTGCCTGTTCTTTCTAAGTAGGATTTGAGGCTCTCTGCAGAGCCTCCCCAGGAATGATTTCTTCCTTTTCAGTGCCACCATTTTGCTCCCTCTTTTATAAAACTTGACCATTTTCTGGAGTTACATAATTTAATCTTTAGATGGTTTTTCTTCAGATAGAAGGCAAATGATTTTCTTTAGGTAGACCTCAAATGAAGAGCTACACTTGTATTGACCAAACAAAAGGGGTTTTTTTTTTTTTTTTTTTCAAACACCCAGTATCTTTACCCTCCAGGTAGGTTCTTCAAGTTAACATCCCCCATCTTAGCCAGACACGTTTTCATACCAAGTTCAAGCCACAACCTCTTAATTCCTTTGGGTCCTAACCCTCTTCTCTCTTAAATCCTTCTGGAATTTTCCACCTCCTACAATCCTCCTTTCTGCTTTTCTGGATCCTGTTATCTCCTCTCTGGAGGATGACAGCCAAAATTCCTACCTCGAGGTGCCTCAGACTACCAGGTGTGACTTATTAATGGGTCATGAGTCAATTGAGGTGGGTCCTGCAGTTTCACCATTAAAAAAAGAAAAGAAAAAATGGAGTGGATTAGAAAACTTAAGAGTGTATCAAACAAAGGCGGTTTTGTGATGCTTGTTTTGATGTGTGTCCCCAGGTCTGGGTACCTCCTGGGTTAGCACATAAAATGTATCTTGTTTGTTCGAAGAGCTTGAAAATTATTTTTTCTAAACAGTCTCACTGAGTCTGTCTGGTCCACGCCTCCAAACTACTGTACACACTCCGAGCAGCTGCGGGAGATTCTGAACAGATCCAGCTGACAGTTCTGCCCTCGGGATAAAGACCAGTGTCCAGGGCTTTGGAGATTCCGAATTACTTAGTTTCTCATCTTTAAGGTCTCAGAACTCCACATCCTCTTGACAGCTTTTACCTTTAGATGTTCGAGCCATCGAGCTCCCTGGCCTCTGCAGATGGAATTTCCCTGCAGGAACTTGCTGCTCTCTTTCCCCTTCATGTACCAGCTGGGGTGTCACCTCTTCCAGGAAGACTTCTAGAAGTCCTCCTAAATGCCTTCTCTTAGTTCTCATAAGAACACTTCACTTTTTATCTGACAGAGCACTTACTACTCATGATTATCTTCAGTTCTTTACTGGACTTTAGGTCCCAAGGGGGTATCCCGTAAATATTTGGAGGGGGCAAATATTGTGCATAGAATGTGTCACATCTTAGTTCACACTTTTTTCCTACAAACCCATTTGGATAGTTATAAAGTATAATATCTATTTCCCAAGGCCTTAGTTTTCATTCTTTGACACTGAAGTCTGTTGTTCATTTGCTCTTGAAACACAACCCAATTAATTTCTAAATTCACTGGACTCCTTTTAAAAATCAAAATGTTAATAAAACACAGGGGGAGCTGTTGGACTTTTGGCTGGTCACTCACCCTCTCTGAGTCAGTTTGTAAGGAGGAGCAAAGCTCCGTGATCTCTAAGATCTCTTCCAAGCTGCCACTCTGAAACCCTGCCTTGAACTTTCTGAGGACCAGAGAGGTTAAGTAACTTTCCCAAAGACATGGCTCTCTGGTGGAAGGGTGCTGTTTGTCTTTCAGTAGATTTTTAACAGCATGCAGCAAGCAAACCATTTACCCAGAAACCAGGAGCGCCACTAATAAGTGTGCCTGAAAGAGAATCATAAAAATAAAGAAAAAGAGGGCTTAAAAAAAACAAAAGCCAACAGCATTCATAACAGATTCCTGCCCAGGCAGGTTCCAGCATTTCTAAAAGCAGTGTTGCTCTTGTTTGCTGTTAGATACAGAGATGTTCAGGTTTCCTTTTAAGAACTGAAAGTGCAGGGTCTTCCCTGGTGACCCAGTGGCTAAGACTCTGTGCTCCCAATGCAGGGGGCCTGGGTTTGACCCTTGGTCAGAGAACTAGATCCCACATGCCACAATTGAGATCCAGTGTAGCCAAATATATATTAAAAAAGTAGAAGGGCAAAATTAAACTCTTGCTCATCCTGACCCCTTGCAGGGGCTGCTTCGAAGAGGACAGAGAGACCGAGGCTTTCTGAACGTGCCAGTGTGAGCATTCTAGTGGCTTTTCTAGAGCTGAAGCCCCCGTGCCCTGACCTGATGTAACTCTGAGGACCAAGGTGTAGACCAAAGCTGTAACTCACCAGGTTGAGACTTGGTCTCAGTTCCTGTGCCTGGTTCCCCATTCCTCCCAACCAGACCTACCCTGCAGACCTGGCTCTCAAGGATATACTTGTGTTCTTTCCTCAGTTACAGAGCTAGGGGGTTAGACCTGCTCTGCAAAACAGAAAGTCAACAAACTAGAAATACACCCCTTTAGGGAAAAAAGCGGAGAAGGCAATGGCACCCCACTCCAGTACTCTTGCCTGGAAAATCCCATGGACAGAGGAGCCTGGTAGGCTGCAGTCCATGGGGTCGCGAAGAGTCGGACACGACTGAGCAACTTCCCTTTCACTTTTCACTTTCATGCATTGGAGAAGGAAATGGCAACCCACTCCAGTGTTCTTGCCTGGAGAATCCCAGGGACGGGGGAGCCTGGTGGGCTGCCGTCTATGGGGTCACACAGAGTCGGACACGACTGAAGAGAGTTAGCAGCAGCAGCAGCAGCAGCAGCAGCGGGGAAAAAAGAAACAAAACAATGATAATCCCTCCCCCCTGCCCATGTTATGTACCATGTTTCACTCTGTAACTCAGCCTGTATATTGATTTGTTGCTTTCTCCCTCTAAAGGGACTGGCAGTAGCTTGCCTTCATTTGACGGAAAATTTGAAGTCACTTTTGACTGCAACTCTAGATAAACACATTCAGCACTGAGTCGTGATAACCAAGTCGTGGTCTGTGGATGATTTTTACTTTATTCTTTGGGCTTCTCAGAATTTTCCAGTTAAAAAGCAACAGTGAACAGGCATTACTACTATAATCACAAAAAAGTACAGATGTCAGAATGAAAATTAGGTACACTAATATTTCTTCACTGCTGAGGCCTGATTGAATAGTTTTACTATATATGATTTTGTCTTTTTGTAAACCATTTGTTTTTGAAGGAAATTTTATACAATTGCCACATTAAAAAAAAATGAAAACCTCTTAACATTGTTAGTTTACTGATATTTTAAAAGTAAGGAACATGGAGCTGTGAAAAGCCAGACACTGGCATATAATTCCTCTTCCACCTGGCTGCAGCGCATATCAGGCTTTCCAGCTGGCGATTGTCGTAAAGAACCCGCCTGCCAGTGCAAGAGACGAAGGAGACCTGGCTTTGATCCCTGGGTGGGTAAGATCCCCTGGAAGAGGGCATGGAAGATTTCCATTGACAGAGGAGCCTGGCAGGCTACAGCCCATGGGTTGCAAAGAGTCGGACTTGACTGAAACATGGACTCATGCAGTGTATATTTTTAGCCTCTCCTGACATTTTCACAACTAACAACTTTTGGGCCACCCCAACATTCAGAATTCCATCTTTTTTCATGCCTTTATACCTGGCAGGTGTTGTTTGCTTTCTTTTAACCCCCCTCCTTGCTAACTGGGCATGCATGACTTTTCAGGGAGATAGACCCCTCCCTAGATGGGAAGGCTCTATCTTCACTGTTCCGCAAGATGAAGGATGAGAAGAGAATTCTCTTGCAAGTGCTTTGTTGAAAGTTAACCTCTTTTTTTTTTTTTTACAGTGACACAAGTCAGGGACATCCCTTTTCTTCCGCTGGACATTGTCAACCTTGAACTGTGGCTGCCATCTGGGGACCACAAGGAGCTTCTGCTTCAGAAGACAGAAGATGGCAAGAAGCTGCTTTTGTATATTCATTGGCTGCCCTGCCTCTAGACTTGCTGTGATTGGAGAAAATGAATGCCTTTAACATCTGAGTCACTCTAATTTTACTCTTAAACCTTTTATTGATTTACTAACTGATCTGTTTGGCCTGGCACTTAGGCAGTGACTTTACAGATGCTAAGCATCCTTCCTGGCTTGGGAAACTGTTCATGCTTCAGGATTCACTTCCTTTGTGTTCCGTGAGCACCTCCTACCTATCTTTCCTGTAGAACTCATCACGCTCTGCTTGTCCTGGTCCTGTGCTGATGCTTTGGGATGAGAGCAGAGAGAAATTAGTGATAAAGTAGGTCTTTGTTTCCTGCTCTACTTGCATGTTGGCTTAAATGATTTTGTTGGCGGATGCAATAACGCAAGAGATCACCAAACCAGGTCATCTCTACTTCAGAGATGTGCTCAGCTGTAGTGGCCCAGCTTCCTCTAGTGCTGCCTTAAAGATGACCAGAGCTGGTCCAATCCTGACTTGCCAGTTACTGGATGAAGGACTTCAGATGACTCAGCTCTCACCCCGTTTCCTTATCCATTGTGTTAGGGTGATGGCATCGATGACCTTGCAGTGTCATGAGACCGATGATGTAGTTTTTTTTTCCCCTCCATTTATTTGGGGGCACCAAGTCTTAGTTGCATGATCTAGTTCCCTAACAAGGGGTTGAACCCTGCACTTCTGCATTTAAGAACATGGAGTCTAAGCCACTGGACCACCAGGGAAGTCCCAATGATATAGTTGATATCATGAAAGAGGATTTGGTGTGGCACTAACGTCTCAGACACAGGAAAAGTGATAGATGCTCAGTCATGTCTGACTCTTTTTCAACCCAATGGACTGTAGCCCACCATGATCCTCCATCCATGGAATTTTCCAGGCAAGAATACTGGAGTGGGTAGCCATTTCTTCCTCCAGGGGATCGTCTCAACCCAGGAATCAAACCTGGGTCTCCTCCACTGCAGGCAGAAGTTTTACCTTCTAAGCCACCAGGGAAGCCCCACAAACACAGGAAGGAGGCTCTTTCTTCTTTCCTTCTATGTTATTTGATACAACAAAATTCCAGTATTACAAAAACCATCCTATCCTTTTCAGACACTGGGGTTTCTCCAGGGTAAAGAGTCCTACATGGACGTCCCATGTGAGAACACACTTCCAGACGGCTGTCCCTAGTGCTCACTGTTAAACTTTCTTCTCACCCCTCTGGTCTCAGCTCATAAATCCTCTCTTTAGAGAGGCCTTTCTTTATCACTCAGCTTCGAGCAGCCCCATGCTCTGCCCTCCCAGACCTGGAGCCATCCTCTGAGAGGAGGAGATGCGGAGAGAAAATGTCCTGTGAAAGTCTTGCATCTTTGCTAAGCTTGAGCCCTCCCCTCGGTGGGGGCTTGTGGCTTGCCTGGTCCATTTTTATCAGCTTTGCCCCACTGCACCCCATTCCCAAGTAGGCTTCCTAGGTGGTGCAGTGGAAGAGAACCCACCTGCCAATGACCAGTGAAGGAGACGCAAAAGACTCAGGTTTGATCCTTGGATCGGGAAGATCCCCTGGAGAAGGAAAAGGCAATCCACTCCAGTATTCTTGCCTGGAGAATTCCCTGGACAGAGGAGACTTGTGCGCTATAGTCCATGGGGACGCAAAGAGTCAGACACAGTTGAGCGCGCGCGCGTGCACACACACACACACACGCTCCATTTCCACCCTCTGAAGCTTCCACCTCCTGAAATCACATGGATGACTGGCCCCGGCCTCTGTTGTTTCGTCCCTTGGAAAATGCAGACATTGCAATGAATTTCTGAGGTCTTGCAGGATGGATCCCCATCAGTGATTAAAACTTTTTTCCTACTTTCTATATTACCACTCAGTTCATAAAAGACGAAAACAGACAAACCAAAGACATTTTCAAGTATGTTTTCCTTTGCGTTCATGGTCAACATGATTGACTTCCAGCTAGAGAGGATTGGAGGGCAGGATGTGCATGGGACCAGCTCACTTTGTTTAAGTTCAAGTGCTTGAGAATTTAAAAGCACGGACCTCTCCAAGCTCTACTTAAGGCCAGTCAACTAAATTTCCCTAGTTTGCCATAGTAATTAGGTAGGATACCAGTCCCAAGATGATACACTTAAATTACTAAAAACCTATCAAACAGATGGCAATAACTTTATCTGCTTTCAATGCCTGAGAAGCAATCGTGCATGACGTCTCAGAATATGTTTTGGAGGCAGGCCTAAGGAAGGCTATTTAATCTGTTCAATTATCAGTTGTTGTCTTAACTATGTGAAATAAAGATAGTAACCCTTGCAGGGTGGTTAGGAGGATGAAATGAAGTAATATCTGAGAAATGCTAAGAATCTTACCTGACACATAGTAAGTGCTCAGTATGTGGCCTCCTAGGTGGCCCAGGGTAAGAATCTGCAATGCAGGAGATGTGAGTTCTACCGCTGGGTTGGAAAGAGCACTTGGAGTGAGAAATGGCAACCCTCTCCAGCATGCTTGCCTAGGAAATCCCATGGACAGAGGAGCCTGGCAGGCTATAGTCCATTGTATTTCAAAGAGCTGGACATGACTTATCGACTAAACAACAACATCAACTGTTTCAAAACGGAAATCTGTCTTGTCTTAGCAGCTAGTAAGCTGGCAGTACCCCTGTTCCTGTGCAGAAGGCCTGCAAAACCCTGAAGCTATACTTGTACACAGATGTGGTCCAATGGTGCCATATCATCTCCTTGGCAACCAGATGTCTCAGTTATCTCATCTGGTGCCAGGTAGGTGGTAGGTGAGAAACACACTGAATCTCAGGCTAAAACCCTGTCATTCAATACATCCACCAGCTGTTGCTCCTATTACAGACACACACAAAAATTCTGATTTCATGTGACCTTTATATTCACAGTTTTAGTCAGAAAAGTACAAACACTGGCCACATCAGACACGTTTTTATTTTTAGTTACTCCCCAGATGTTTACCTGAGCTAAAAATAAGCAAAACAACGAAAGCTTTTCTACTAAACATGTCTCAAAGGCTCTTATTTCAGTCCATTTTCCTACTGCTAACCTAAGAGGGATTAGGAAGTATGTTGTCAAAAAAATTTTTTTGAGCTTAAGAGGATGGTTGCTCCTGCTTAGTGGCTCAGTAATGTCCAACTCTTTTCCACCCCATCGACTGCAGCCCGCCAGGCTCCTCCGTCCACAGGATTCTCCAGGCAAGAACACTGCAGTGGGTTGCCATTGTCTTCTCCAGGGGATCTTTCCCACCCAGGAATTGAATCCGTGTCTCCTGCATTGTGTGCAGGTGGATTCTTTACCACTGAGCCACCAGGGAAGCAGATGATTGAAATGGTTGGAAGAGAATGGTTGGCAGCACTTTGTAAGTGATACTGGATATAAAATGAACAAAAACATTCTGCAGAAAGGAGTAACGGAAGCATGTTGGCTGAAAGGGCCCAGTGCCTGGTACACTTAGGAAGTATGAATGAATGAAGTATGAATTTAAGTATGAATGGAGCCAAAGTCCTTGGAATTCCAGGTCCATCAATGAGTAGGTCTGTGGTCCAGGGCAATGTACATCACTACTTCATGTTCCTTTTACAACAATCTGTAAAATGGGACAATAACTATAAAATGACTGTTAGAGAGAACGCTGAGGAGATGGACCTTGTAAAAGCTGTTTGGTAATTGCAAAGGTTCTGGGCTGAGGTTACAGTAGGAGGAGCACAGGTCATAGTACCAACAGTTGTTACTTTTTTGGCAGCCAGCTGAGTAATGTTTCCAAACCATAATTCTTCCTGGAGTAGCATAAACTCAACTGGCGTTTGACTGACACTGAGTTGGGATTCTTCAGATACCAGAAGTTGGGATTCTGCAGATACCAGAAGGTGTTCTATAAAATTTGCACAAAATCGCAAGTCTCAGCAAACTAAGATGGGGAAAATGCTGTAAAAATTAATAGGGCCAAAGGGAATGGTCTCTAATCACTTAGTCACAAACGTCTCCTCTCCACTGCCCCCCAAACACTCATAATATTTGATGTAAAAATAACATGGCAACAAATAGGTACAATGAAAAGGAATGATTCTTCCAACACAGCTCAGGGTGAAGCTAAGTAGATTTTTAAGAGGGACTGGAGTCAAACATATCTTGGAGAGGAGATAGAATATAACTTTTTAAAATGATGCATACACACAGGTGTTAATTTCAGTGGGTTTTGGGTCCATGAAGAAGAGAGTTGGGACTGGTCGGCCTAATGTTACCCCTGTAAGGGCCTATTTGGGGTCTCTATTTTCTTGGCCAGAAGTTTTCCTCTAGAGAGAGTTTAGAAGCTTTGAATAACTAGGCTCTCGAAGGACCTGGTTCGAATGTGGAGTAAGGAAGAAAGCAGAGTCGCAGGCAGACCATCTGCTGGAGGACTGGCCTTGGAAATATCCAGGGGAGGAGAGAAAACATCCGAGGAGATTTTGGCCAGTGGAGGAGTTTGGGGGAGAGATAACAAGTCTGGGCACTTGGAAAGGGAGGCAACGGGTAAGGGGAGGGCAAGAAAATATTTTTCATTGCTTTGTCAGAGGCAGCCCTGAGCTTAACTGTGAAGGAGATTAAATTTCATGTGTTTTTCTCTCCCGAGGCCACCGGAGACCCGCCACTGCCATGCTGTTCCCCCGCTCACTCAATTCCAAATTTACCAAGTTGCCCCAGTTCCTTAAGTATTTGTTCCTTGGAAGATAAAAATCTAGTGAGTCCAATAAAATAATGCACTGGAGGATGGCAAGGATTGCATTTTTAAAAGAATTCTTGCAAACAGATCCTTCCTCCAGAGTAATAAATATGTGTTTAAATAGAGGGCATCTGTAAAGTCTGTCTAAATTCCAAGTAAGGTCTAAATTGGGAATTTCTGACAGCTAATAGACTTACACCAGCAGTAAACGCCTTTCAGTGACTCTCAAATCATAATTAAGCCTGGAAGGAGAAGAACAGTTATAGGCATAGAATTGTGCTAAGTACATTTTACATACGATCATCATTCCTTTTTTATGGGCTTTCCAGGTAACACAGTGGGAAAGAATCCACCTGCTAACGCAGGAGATGCGAGAGACTCAGGTTCGATCTTTGTGTCAGCAAGATCCTCTGAAGCAGGAAGTGGCAACCCATTCCAGTATTCTTGCTTGGGAAGTCCCATGGACAGAGGAGCCTGGCGGGTTACAGTCCATGGGGTCACGAAGAGTCAAACACAACTGAACACACACACACACACACACCCCATTACTTTTTACAGGTTTGGAGACCCTGGTGAACTTCAGAGAGGCTGGTAACCTGCCTGCAGCCAATATCATACTTCAAAGGTGGCTAAAACAATATTGTCCATCTAACACGGTCTTCTAGAACAGGGTCAGGAAACTTTTCTATAAAGAGCTGTACAGTAAATATTTTTGGCTTTGCAGACCACATAGTATCTGTCCCAAACACTCAACTTTGACTCGTGGCAAAGCCACAGACAAGATATAAACACATGGACATGGTTGCCTTGGAGAGGTGAGCCTGGTTTGGTCCAACAGTCATAATTTGCCAACCCTACCCTAGAACTCTGCCACTTCCCATCATGCGGTGGAGTCTAATACCCCTCCCCTTGAACTTGGGGAAGTGTGTGATTTGCTTGTGACCAAGAGAGTATGAAGGAAGTGAGAGTGCATGCCTCCGAGGTTGCATCAGAGAAGGTGATGCTGCTTCTCGCTTTGTCCCTGGGACATCTGCCTGGTTGGAGCCCTGAGACACCACAGAAGCATCCCATTGTCCTGAGGCTGCCATGCTTAAAGGAAGCCCAAGTCAGCTGCCTGGAAAGACCACATGAAGAAGCCTTGAGACTCTAAGAAGAGGGGGAGATCCTCAGCCAGCCTCCAGTGTTCCAGCCCACTACCCACCCAACTGCAAGATGGGGAGAGACCTTGGGCCAGAACGACCCAACTGAAGCTCTTTACAAATTCCTGCCCACTAGAAATGGAGAAATACTGATAGTAAAACTCAGAAGGCACTAAACAAAAAAACTCAGAACCTTGTCCCCAAATTAGTGAGTAGAACATATGAGATTCAAACTTAGGGTTGCTTGACCCCAACCACGAGTCCGTTCTATTACATGATTGCCAACAGCCGCCTTTTAAAAGTATGGTGCTAAAATATACATAACATAAAATGTACCGTGTTCCATTTTTAAGTGTACAGTTCAGTAACTACATTCACACTGTTGTGCAACCAGTCTCCAGGCCCTTTTCATCTTGCAAAACTGAAACTCTTTACATTAAATGAGAACTTCCCCTTCCCCCTCCCCAGCCCTGGCAATCACCCTTCTACTTTCTGTCTCTGAATTTAACGACGAGGCTTCTCATGTAAGTGGGCTCCTATAGTGTTTGTCCTTTTTGTGATGGGCGTATTTCACTTAGTATAAACATATATTTTTATATATAGGGACTTCCCAGTTGGCGCTGGTGGTAAAGAACCCACCTGCCATGCAGGAGACACAAGAGATGTAGGTTCGATTCCTGGGTCAGGGAGATCCCCTGGAGGAGGAGATGGCAACCCATTGCAGTATTGCCTGGAAAACTCCATGGACAGAAGAGCCTGGTGGTCTGCAGTCCAAGGGATCACAAAGATTCAGATGTGACTGAGCACGCACATGGGTTATACTTAAGCACTTAGGTATATTTAATTTTTTAAGCCCATGTTGGGTAGTGAGTCTGACCAGTGAGTAGTAAATATCTGTCAGGGAAAAATGTCAGCGATCCCAGGTGTTATGAGTCACAGATGCGAGGTCCCAGGAGGGACTTTGCAACAGCAGTTACCCTGATAATGACAGTTCACAGAGTCCTGCATCTAAAGGCTTCCTTTGAAGAAAGAGGAACCCATGAATCAAGAATAAGATAAGGCTGTTTGGTTTATTTCAACTTGTGGGCTGTTTGACTTCCTTCTCACAGCCATGCCTAGAGGATGAAATCATTTTCTACCACACAGACCTTGCAAAAGGCCGTCAAACACAAGCCCTCACTGTCTGCTTCTTTATTTCCTCTGCGTCCAGGGTGTGTTGACTTGGTGGAGTGCCTGTGACTTGCTGTAAATTGTGTATGCAGCAAAAAGGCTTCTGCAGGGAACCGGCTCTTGGGAGGGTGAGCCTTAAATGCTGCTTCTTGCTTATAGAGACTAAGACCCAGGCTGTGGGGGCTTCTTTGACCTCCTCTCCTTTCCTCCCATCTCTGTCCTAGGACAAGAGGCAGACCTAGGCTGAGGGGCACACTGTGACCACCCCAGCTTGACCTTCCCCTCCCCACACCTGCCTTAATTGCACCGAGCCCACCTGTTACACAGAGAGAGGGGACGGAAGTGAACTTTATGTGTGAGTCTCCCAGGACTGCAGTCCACGGTTATGAGCTGAGGGTGTGCTCCCCCAAATTCAACTGTTGAAGTCCTTACTCTTAGGACCTCAGAAGGCAACCGTGTTTGGAGATACGGCCTTTAAAAAGGAACTTCCCTGGTGGCTACTGGTTAGGACTTAGCCTTCTAATGAAGGGATGCGGACTCGATCCCTGGTCAGGGAACTAAGATCGTACATGCTTCCTGGGCAAATGAAACAAACAATATTGTAACAAATTCAATAAAGACTTTAAAAAAGGCCTTTAAAGAGGTGATTAAATCAAAATGGGGTCAAATGAGGGTGAGCTGGAATCCAATAGGATTGGGTCCTAATAATAAGAGAGAGGCGCTAGGGGAGTGTGCTCACAGAGGAAGGGCCATCTGAGGACGAGGGAGAAGACAGCCGTCTGCAAGCCGACAAGAGGGGCTCCAGGACACACAGCCTGCTCACACCCTGCCCTCAGACTTCCAGGCCCCAGCACGGTGAGAAAGTGTATTTCTGTATTTCTGTTGTCTGAGCCGGCCAGTCTGGTAGTTTTAGAGCAGCCCGAGCAAGTGAATGCACTGACAGAAAGTTCACAGCCTGGAGGCTGGGACTTCAGCCCAGAAAAGCTCTGCAGGTCATCCTGGGAAACTCAAAAGGCAAGCAAACTTTTAGTACAATGCCTCTTTCTGCATCTCTCACAAGCGCCTGCTGGCAGGTTTGGGAGGTGGTGCTGGAGCTGAGGCTGGAGGGAGGCGCAGAGAGGACCCTGGTGGCTCCCAGCCTAGAGGAAGCTCTAGGCTCTAGAAAGTCTGGCAAATGTGGGGAGAGGCTTATAGGTGTTTGGGGCCTGGTCTAAGAGGCACTCTGTTAACTCCCTTGGGGCTCCTGCCTTCCTCCCCACTCCCTTCCCCGCCCCCCCCAGACTCCCCCTTAATCTCTGCAAGATGGCTTGATTACCAGGAGTGTCTGAAGGCAGGGTTGCATCATGCAAATCCGGACTCGGTTTTAGCTTCGGTGCTTCTTTGGTGGGAAGGGAGCTGTGCTTTAGGAGGGTACGCAGCTGTCAGGTTGGCTAGGGTGCTGGACAGAATGAAGGCCTCTGAAGATGTCCACATCCTAATCTTCAAAATCTGTGTGCACTCCTTCCTTGGCAAAGGGGACTTCATGTGTAATTAAGTTGTGAAAGTGTCAGTCGCTTAGTCGTGTCTGACTCTGTGACCCCATGGACTGTAGCCTGCCAGGCTCCGCTGTCCATGGGATTCTCCAGGCAAGAACACCAGAAGGGATTGAGTTAAGGGTCTTAAGATGGAATGATTACTTTGGATTATCGAGGTAGGCTTCCTTGGGGTAGGTCAATGAAATCACAAGGACTTCTAGGAGGGAGGCAGGAGGGTCAGACTCAGAGAAGAGGTGGTCCCAGAAGCAGAGAGGGGGCTCTGTGTGTGTGTGTAAGAGAGAGAGGCTTGAAGATGCTATTACACTGCTGTTTTTGAGGACCCAGGAGGAAGGGGTGACAAGCCAAGGAGTGCAGGCAACCCTCTGGAAGGTGGAAGAGGCAAGAAGCTGGATTCTCCCCTGGAAGCTCCATAATGGAGAGGCCCTTGCAGACCCCTTTTAGACTTCTGATTTCCAAAGCTTTAAGATGGCTAGTGTTGTCTTAAGTCCCTAAATGTGTGATAACAGTGTTACAATAGCGATAAGAAACCAGTGCAGGTGGTAAGGATGACCAGCTGCTATCACAATTAAACAGGCAGAGACAGGTGCTCAAAAATGTAATCGCAAAGCTAAAGCTTCCATCCCTTAAAACAGTGGTTTTCAAAGGTGGTCCCCCAAACAGCAGAGTCAGCAGCACCAGGAACCTGTGAGTCAAGTTCCCAGGCCTCACCCAGACCCAGGTTTCAGAAGCTTTGGGGGGGAGCCGGGCTGGCAATCTGTGTTTTAAAAAGCCCTTCGGGTGATTCTGGTGCAAGCCGAGGTGCACCTACAAAATGAGTGGCCTTAGCTGGCTCTTCAGGTTTGAGGGGCACCCGTGTTTCCTCGGATGAGTATATGTGTCCCTAGTGATCCTACAATTAGACTAGTTATGTTGTGGTTTATGTTGGCTTGGGATCTGGAAATAATGGGCAATCTAGGCTCCAAGACAGGGTTTTAAGGGGAAACGTGGTGGTGGGCAAGGCTAGAATCAGTCTCCCTGTGTCTATGGGTTCCCAGCCTCTTCATAGCCTATGCTGCATTAAAGAGACAGAGTAAGGCTGGATCGTGGTTACAGAACCTACGTGAGATCTCGTGAGATCCTGCACACTGCCCCTGCCCCACACATTCTGCAGAAGGGGTGACTTTTCTGAGTTACACAAGGCAATCCCAAACTGGCTAGTTGGAAAGATGTTCAGTTTGAAAACGTGAGTGTGGCCATCCCTTGCTGCCAGAGCTTAAAGTTATGCAATCACACAGACAGGGCTTTCAGTCCTGGGTCAGCCTTGGGTTAGCTGGGTGATCTCCGAATCCTTGTCAGTGAAGTGGGCAAGCAGATAGTACTTCTCTGATAGATCATTGAGAGGTTAAGTGAGATAATATCGGGGAAGGTCCCAGTGCAGGGACCTGGAACAAAGTAAATGCTGAACACCACTGTGGTGAATTGTAATTGACTGTAGTTAATGACTATGCCAAAGCCTTTGACTGTGTGGATCACAAGAAACTGTGGACAATTCTTCAAGAGATGGGAATACCAGACCACCTGACCTGCCTCTTGAGAAACCTATATGCAGGTCAAGAAGCAACAGTTAGAACTGGACATGGAACAACAGACTGGTTCCAAATAGGAAAAGGAGTACGTCAAGGCTGTATATTGTCACCCTGCTTATTTAACTTATAAGCAGAGTACATCATGAGAAACGCTGGACTGGAAGAAGCACACACTAGAATCAAGATTGCCGGGAGAAGTCTCAATAACCTCAGATATGCAGATGACACCACCCTTATGGCAGAAAGTGAAGAACTAAAGAGCCTCTTGATGAAAGTGAAAGAGGACAGTGAAAAAGTTGGCTTGAAGCTCAACATTCAGAAAACTAAGATCATGGCATCCAGTCCCATACTTCATGGCAAATAGATGGGAAAACAGTGGAAACAGTAGCTGACTTTATTTTTCTGGGCTCCAAAATCACTGCAGATGCTGATTGCAGCCATGAAATTAAAAGATGCTTACTCCTGGAAGGAAAGTTATGACCAACCTAGATAGTATATTGAAAAGCAGAGATATATTATTTTGCCAACAAAGGTCTGTCTAGTCAAGGCTATGGTTTTTCTAGTGGTCATGTATGGATGTGAGAGTTGGACTGTGAAGAAAGCTGAATGCCAAAGAATTGATGCTTTTGAACTGTGGTGTTGGAGAACACTCTTGAGAGTCCCTTGGACTGCAAGGAGATCCAACCAGTCCATCCTAAAGGAGATCAGCCCTGGGTGTTCATTGGAAGGACTGATGCTAAAGCTGAAACTCCAATACTTTGGCCACCTCATGCAAAGAGTTGACTCACTGGAAAAGACCCTGATACTCAGATACTCAAATTGGGGTCAGGAGGAGAAGGGGACGACCAAGGATGAGATGGCTGGATGGTATCACTGACTCCATGGACATGAGTCTGAGTGAACTCTAGGAGTTGGTGATGGACAGGGATGCCTGGCGTGCTGTGATTCATGGGGTCACAAAGAGTCAGACACGACTGACCGACTGAACTGAATTAAACTGAATGTTATTAACTTCAATTAACAACAATTGTTTACACTAGCCCTGGAATCTCCTGGTTCCAGGCTTCTCACGTATAATGGATCCAATACACAAATTCACCTATGTAAGGGATTCAGTCTATTTCAAGTTCTGCTAACATCTCTCCTTGACATTCCTCAAGACTCTGTGAAAAGGAAAAGTTTTCCTTTTTATACCCTAAGTGCTTTTTTCCTAGCTTCCCAGTAATGAAACTTTTCCACACAGCCTGGGCCTCCAGCTGGATGTGTGTGTGTGTGGAGAGGGGTTGTTCACTGGACCTCAGCAGGGATATTCCCATCGCCCCATACACCCCAAAACACACATGCAAGCTCAAACACGGTGTGATGACCAAAAGGTCTTGCTCACAGGTCTTGGCCACCAAAGCTACTAGGTGGCATGTGCCCAAATCCTTACATAAGCTCTGCATTGCTGTAGGATGTGGCCATCAGGAAATCATTAGGCAGGTGTGTAAAGGTTCCCATGAAGGGGGAGGCTAAGCCTGCTAGGAATTGCTGCCAGGATCCTGAGGCAGTAGAGGCAGAGGTGTTACAGACCTGAATTTGAGTTCTCTTACACTCCTCCCCTCTGAACAGACCCATGAGGTGGAAGGTGCTACTGGGGCTCGTGTCCTTCCTCCTCCTCTGTCTCTCCGGTCTTCTCTACGGTCTTAAAGCCATCCCATGGATTCTTTTTTTGCAAATTGAAAAAGCATAGCTTGCCTTGTAATAGAATATTCTGTTAAAGGGCTCCCTTCTCCCTCTGTGGTTTTAATATTCTTTTTCTTTCTTTCTTTCTTTTTTATATCCTTTGGCCACACCACGTGGTGTATGGGAACTTAGTTCCTTGACCAGGTCTTGAACTTGTACCCCTTACACTGGCCAGAGAGTCTTAACCAATGGACCACCAGGGAAGTCCTGATTCTGATTACTTAAAAAAAAAAAATGCTTTTCTACTTCTTAAAAAATATGTAAATATAATAGAGGTTTGGTAAGGACCAGCTCCCAATATGTTGAAAAGACTACCATTTGACTCTTCCTTCATGATAGCTAGCATTTTAAATATATTCCATTCATAAATCAACTGCATTTCACTATGAATTCTGGGGTTTTGTTTGTTTTTCTGCTGGGCAGCTGTTTTTTTTTTTTTTCTCTCCCCTCTTTCATCTCATGATCTCATCCTTTTATTTTCTTCTCTCAGTTACATTAATGTGTATTCCACTGCTTTGAATGTCATACTGTTAATGGAATAATTTTATACTTTTATAAAGATCATGTGAGTAGTCTGTTAATCTGCATTTTTAAGAGTGGGAACATTTAAAGAATAAAAATAAGGCGTTGTGTATTTGTTGTTCTTAACAGAAATATTTGACTCCAACAGTCCTTGATACCATCAGTCTTTGAGCCCTATTTTATCTGGAAAATGAACCTGTTTGTAGTATACACTTCATCAAGATCCTAAAGTTTGTCATATCAGTTTATGGTATCAAAGTGATATTAGACAGGCCTCGATGGTTGTATAATAAGTCTCATTTTGTTTAATCTATTTCAACTATCTTCCGTGATAAACCCACAAGAACTCAAACACCTAACCTTCTGTTTTCTAATGCAGCTTTCTATACTCATTGCATGCATGCTAAGTCGCTTCAGTCATGTCTGACTTTTTGTGACCCTATGGAATGTAGCCGGTCAGGCTCCTCTGTCCATTGGATTCTCCAGGCAAGAATACTGGAGTGGATTGCCATTTCCTCCTGCAGGGGATCTTCCCAACCCAGGGATCGAACCTGCGTCTCTTTGATCTCCTGAACTGGCAGGGGGGTTCTTTACCACTAGTGCCACCTGGGAAACCCAGGCTTATACAGTGCTGTGTGTCAATTATATCTCAATACAACTGGAAGAAAAAACTTATCTAAATAAAAGGAAGTGACAAGAAGGAAAAAAAGGAGAACAAAAGCTCCACAAAGCCAGGAGAGCTTTTGTTTATGAAATCAAAGCACACCGGATCCATGATCAAAGCATCGCCTCCCGTGTGAACTGAAACCGCAGCTTCCCTCCAAAAGGCGCATCCAAAGTGGGTGACATCCAAAGTGGCTGGGGGCTTGTATCACCATCTTGCCTTTTAGATTTCTTCCTAGAGGCTCATCTGTTCCCATTTTTAAAGACGTGGAACTTTTCCAAAGAAGCCAAACTTCATTCCTCCATAGAGGCTATCAAAAGAATTTGACATCATTTTGAGATTTTGGATTGCCTACGTACCTACAGGGTACAAGTTGCCTCTGAGGCAAGTCTCCTCACAGTGTGTGCTGGGTTATCAGTTGCAAGGCTTGTCCTCAGCATCCAGCAGCCTCCCAGCCCCAAGGTCCCTCCTGTCCACTGAACAAACCAAGTGAGTCAGATGAAGGTCTTCCGGCTGGGGCTGGACCCTCCCTCCCCAGCAAGATCCGGGCAGGATGTCAGGGCCATTCCAACCCAGGCATGACTCAGTTCTTCTATGGTCTCCCTTTCCGTTTTGCTTGATAGGTTGGTAGGTTGGTCTTCTTTGTGGAATTATGCAACTCTTCCTCCTCCAATTTCAAGAGGGAAAATCCCTTTTAAGGGGAATATTTAGAAGATTCTGTCATGGAATTCTTGCCATTACCCCAACTATCTCTCCTTCTCCCCAGTTTGGTGTCTGGATGTTTCTCTCTCACCCCAATTTTCTTTTCATTTTTTGAGGCCACGCTTGTGGGATCTTAGTTCCCTGACCAGGGATCGAACCCAGGCCCTCAGCAGTGGAAGTATGGAGTCCTAAGTGCTGGGTCACCAAGGAATCCCCCCCCAATTTTCTGAATTTGGGGTTATGAATCTAAAATTAGAGTCCAGAACCCATTAGTGTTATCAACAAAACTTCGCAATTATTTCTTTCAAACAAATATTTTTCCAGTTCAAATATTTTTTTTCGTCACAAAATAAAGTATCAACGAGTGTTTCTGTTTCAACATAAGGTCTTTAAAACATGAAAGGACCGTTCACTTTTAACCTTACTGTTGGTGTGATATAAATAGCTTTTTTTTCTTTCTGATGATTTTAAAAGCTTACACAAAGCAGCAAAATGCTGAAGGAGGCACCTTGCTTCAGAGAAAGAGAACAGACTGACCCGCATAACAAAAATACTCAGCAGGAAGTAGCCCATGGAGTCCCTGTAACAATTGTTTTTCCTTAAAAAGAAGAGAAAGAAAGAAAAGGATAACCTACCTACAACATTAATGTCATTTTCAGAGTTCTAGGATAAATCCGGAACAGAGTCATTTTTAAAGAAAAGGAAATAGGTTCCATTCTGGCAGTGGATCCCCTCCACTGATTTGCGTATTTCTTGCCATGATAAGCTGTAGAAGCTGCCTTGAGTTCATTCGGCAGATGGAAAACAGCAAGAAAAGAGCTAAGCATTCATAAGGACCACCATCTGAGGTTTGATTTCCCATAGAGACAAGAGAGTCCAACACACATCCCACAGAGCATGCCCATCAAACTCTCCCCTTCCAGATGCGTGAGAACACAGCGTGGAATAACAACCCCCTCCCCGCCGCCACACACACAACAACTGTGTCCTGGGGAGCCCCTGGGCACACACAGTTACAACTCAGCATGCTACCAAGCCTTCAAGCTGCTACAGCCCTCAGCCAAGAAACTGCCAAAAAGATGCTCAAGCAGCAGTCCAAACAGTCCTGACCTCTGGTGCCCAGGACCACTCCCCGTGAGCCCTGGGAACTCAGAGGAGACCCTGTGATGAGGCTGCTGAAAAAGCCCCAGGCAGTCATTCAGCTCTCTGCTTTTACTTGTCCTCACTCTTCTTTTTCTCTGAAGACCATAAACCTCTTTGGGGAGGGTTCCAATAAGCCATGCTACCAGAAGTAATCATAGCAATGAGCAAAATGATGATGGGGACACTGTTCTAGCAGAACAATACCTTTTAAAATTATCTAATGTCCTCTTGGCTTTCTGGCTTTTAAAAAAATATTTTCCATCCTTTTTTTTGTAAGTGGACTACGGTGCTTAAGCCAAGCAGGCAACAGAAAGCTCTGACTTTAAAGCCATTTGGCGATAACACAGCTGAACAGCACAGGGTGGACCCACTGTTATCCACAGATAATTAACTGAAACTTGGGGTGACTTGCCACTGGGAGTTTCCACAGGCAGAGTCATTCTCATGGTCCCACTTGCCTTAGTACCTGTGTCTTCTGTGTTTTCTAAGCCAGGGGCGGTTTGGATCTTCTCTCAATAAAATTCCATGTTTTCGGGCAGAGGGACCTTGAATCCCTGCTTGGCCTTACAAAGACCTGCCACATGTGAGGTGTCCTCTCTCGTTTCTATAGACCCATCCTTTGATTCTTCTCTTGACTCTGAACCGCTGTAGCCTGTACTGTTTCCTGGTCCCTTCCTTATTTGAGATAGCAGTGCACTTTCTGCCATGAATGCAGAATTAGTCCCTTTTAAATGTGCTTTTCAAAATGTGATGGCACTAAATCCACTAAAGGAGCAGAGTCCCCCTCTCTGGATGGGCCAGCCCTGTGGGGACATTTCGAGTCCCTCTCTCATCTCCCAGCCTGCAAACGCCAGCCCACCCAGTCCTTTGCTTGAGTCAAGCAGGTGGTCTCACCACTAGAGCCCCTCCTCCTCGCATTTTCCGGCTCCCACCTCCATGCATTGCCCATTCACGAAGCCATCTCTCTCCTTACATTTGCAAATTGACCTTAAAGCCCACCACCTCTTCCAAGGAGCCTCCCCTGATGAAATGGGGATGAAGAACCCTCCAAAGCATGACTGACAAACTCCCAATAAATGAGAACACACACACACACACACACACACACATGCCCCACAACAAACAGACACTCACAAAGAGAAAGCATGACATATTCCCTACTTACAAGACGTATGCTCCTCTTAGGGCAAGGTGGTCAATTTTATACCAATAACCAATGAGTCATTTCAAAAAATGAGGTGTTTTTAACATTCTCGGAGGTTACTCAGTGAACACGGCTGTGTGGTCTCTCCCCTACCAACCCTCCTCTTTCTTTAAATCTCTCTTCCTTTTCTTCTCAGTGTCTTAGATGCACAATTCCAAGGAACCACCTGGTGTGAGTGACATGGATGACACTCAAGGAAGCTGGTTCTTGCAACACCTCCTGGGTGGCACCTCGTGACTTGAGACGAGCCATCAGGAAGTTTTAATGACTCCATGCCTGCATATTTCCTGGGCAAACATGTCTGCTATATTGGGATGAGGAACCAAATCCCTCTAGAAAAGGTCCTGCTGAAAGATGGAGTGGGTGTGGGGGGTGGCGGGCAGGGTTCCTGACAAGACTCAAGGTCCAGCCTCAGATAAGGATGCCGTAGAGAATAAGGATGCTCTCTAAGGAGCAATGGTCCTGAGGCCGTCCCATCAGGGGCAGAACCACACCTACTTGCTCTCATCAATGCTGTCTCAGGGGTCAGTGTTGAGGCCACTCATTGGGGAGCTGAGGGACATGTGGCATAAGAGAACCAGGACAAGGAGAAACACAGATGGAAAGGCAGTAGCTGGCGATTAGAACATGGCTTCGACACCACGGCCACAGAAGCGGTCTAGCTACAAAGCCACGCGGTGCAATCTTGAGGCAAAACGTTATTGCTTTTGCGGTTGTAAAAACGTACCTTCAACTGCAGAACTCAGTTTTATGACACCTTGAATAAAAACAAAAAGTCGCAGTTATAGAATGGACCCAGATTACTTTGCCAGGCTTCGCACATTACACACATGCTTCAAATCTGGATTTTTGTTGTTGTTGGCTTTTTGAGAATTTAAGTAAACAAACATCAGCGTCAAAAACGAAGTAATTTTCAGTCATTGATTAAGCTTCACGAGTGTCTTCATCTCCCACTAGTATCTCTTGGGAGCATTTTTCACTAAAGGATCGGCCATGTTTTTGGATGAAACAAAGGCCAAGTCTCAATAGTCTGACGCGCTATTTCTGTAGATAAGTCATACTGGATGAAGGATTGATAAAACTTAACTCAGAGGACATCAAGGACTAGTATTTCCTACCTAAGCTGCGCATAGAGATTATCTGATAGGTGTTGGGACAGGGTTTCTGCTGAAATATGTAACAAGTGGTTAGAAACCATGGTGTGATCTGGCAACTTCCTTCTCTGGGGTGGTTGGACCAGAGGCCATTTCTGGTCTCCTGTGTTTAGTGTTCCCATTCCCTGCAGATCAGTGGAGGGGCTGAGCTTGTCAAATTGTTCATGAAGCAAACAGACACCACCCTTGACTGGATATCTATGTGACTTTTTGGTGAACTGAAAGGTCAAAATCTAAACTAAAATAAATTAGACCTGGTCCAATAATTTGATTTTGAAAGTTCATTTTCTTCCTTGTAAGTTATAAGTATAAACAATATTTCCCAAACTCTGTGTGATAGCCACGATAGCTTAGGCTGAAAAAACAAAAGTCTACAGTTTCACTGTGTGGAAAGTCTGGTTCTCTTTCAAATGGGAGGGGTCTCAAATGAAAAATGGAAACAAAATGCTTTTCAATACTGGTAAATCAAACTGGTTATCAGCATGACCACTCACTGATTTTTACTGATTCTATTCGCAAAGAGACAAACTTGCTCTCTTTTATAACATTCTGAGAAAAAAAACTTTCTTAAGTTACCAGTTGAATTTCATCTTTCCAGTGGAACCAGTCATGTCTGGTCAATGTTTAACAAGGGGAAAAATATGCCTGTATTATGTGTGTATATTATGGGTTTTACCAATATAAGTGATGTGTAGTACACAAGCTACATGTAATAATAAAATATACAGTCTTATTTATTGCAGCTTCTATGCAGCCAACAGATTCTCACAGAAGACTTTTGCTGATTTGGACCAAACTGTGGGATTCACAGCCAGCAAATCAATCATGATTTGACAAAAATAATGCTCTGAATTGCATCCCAATTTGTTCTATTCCCAGTAAACTCATTATCATTATATCTTTTATGCAATCTCTTGAACTATTAAACTGTTCAAGTTTTATAGAAATTATTTTGATTAAGTTAAAACTCTTTCGATGTCAACACTATGAAAACACTCCCACTGTGGCCTATTTCAAGCTTCCAGCTTTGATGTCACTGAACATGGCTTTGGGAAGAGATGAATGAGAGCAAAACCATCATGTAGTAATATTTCACCACACAAGGATAACAGATGTAAAGAACCCCAAGAGCAGGGATAGTAAAATGTAGTCAAACAATCAGGAAGTAAAGATTTTAAGGTATTTATCACCTTTGTTTTAACATAATTATAATTGCAAGTTTGTAATCGAGGGTGTGTTTAATAATGGGTCTACAAAACTCCCCAAAATGTAACAGTTGGCTCTTGCAACCTGGCATGAACCAGGTCTGACACATCATGACCGTAACTGGTTTCTTTTTACTCATGCCTGGAGAAGAGAATCTTGACCTTCAGAATACTTTGAGTTATTCACAAAAGGAGTTATAATTTAACTGAACAAGCCAAATGAATAAACTGAGCATTTACCATGATTTTGCTCATAATTTCACAACCTTTTAAACCTGTCATATGCAAAAATATACTCTATGTAGATCACCTTGGAAATACAGTCATTGAGCATCAACTAGGAGCACACGCTAAGTGGACTTGGTCACCTTTTGGCCAGGCAACCATTCCAAGAGGTATGAGTCATTGGCACAGTAAGCGATGATTCTGTCTTTTTTGAACCGTAGATGCTTTATGCAGGAAACCATCAGAGTATTGATTTTTTTTTCACCCATGTTTATTTTTGTGCATAACCATGGGTGTCAGCAACTGTCACTCAAGTGAAAGGACATCAGTGTGACCTAATGAGTGTGTGGAAACAGACTTGATGCAAAGAAAGCAAGGAAGTCTAAAGAATTTCTTATGGGAGATGTGGGTGGTGGTGGATGAGAGCTCAGGAATGTATCTATAGAGTGAGGGGGAAAAGATCTATTAAAAAACAAAAGTCTGACTTTAGAACTCTAATTATAAACATAATTTTAAATAGACACATGAGTTATTTGTTCTTCCATGTGAATTTCCCTTATGTTTTTTTAAACCCCAAGTCCAGCTTTCCCCTATAGCAAGATAGGCTTTCATATCTCAAGGTAGTAACTATGTCATAGGGAAAATCTAGAATTGGCTAAATCTGGTTAGGGTGCTAATATTAACATTATACAAAAACTTATAGGATGAAAAGATATTTCCTTTATCTTAAAATAGAAATATTTTAAAAAACATGAAATTTAAGAAATGATTGATGGTGCTGAAAAGCTACACGCAGCACTGCTGACTTCTAGGACACACAACAGACATTATCTGGTGACTGGCTGACGCTGACATTGCCTGGAATTAAGGGTAAGCCATACCACATACATAAATATATATACACACATGAACGCTCCCATCCTCCGCCACATTTAATTCTTCATAGTCTTCCGAAATGTTTTTTCCACCTAATGACTCACTTCAATTGATCTAAAGTAATTCTTAGGAGAAAGTGTCAGGTTGAAATAATTCATGCTAAAGTGTGAATGACTGGGGCCCACTAAAACCCTCCAATGACATCTCATTGATGTTGAAATACTAGTTGAATTTTCAGCCCGGCCATCGAGCCCTATGGGATGTATTCCTGCTTATTTTCTTACCTCTTTTACATCCTTTCAGGTGACTTCCTCCCTCACTCAAATGTTTTAACCACTTCATTTTTCTCTCTATGCTTTGCAGAGCTAATTCCTTTTGGCCCCCTGCTCTACCCTCATGGCACTTGCTGCTCCCTCCCTCCCAAACCACTGGATCTCCCCACAGCTAACTCTTTCTCTTCATTCAGCTGTTACTTCAAATGTCACTTTCTCAAAGTCCTTCCTTGATTACTGTACTTAGAGCAGACCCAGTAAGAGCTCACTGGCCTGTTTCTCTCTCTCTTTTTCAGAGACATCACTTTGCTGACAAAGGTCGGTCTAGTCAAAGCTATGTTTTTTCCAGTAGTCATGTATGGATGTGAAAGTTGGACCATGAAAAAAGGCTGAACACCAAAGAATTGATGCTTTCGAACTATGGTGCTGGAGAAGACTCTTAAGAGATCCTTGGACAGCAAGGAGATCAAACCAGTCAATCCTAAAGGAAATCAACCCTGAATATTCATTGGAAAGACTGTTGCTGAAGCTGAAGCTCCAGTACATGGCCACCTGACGTGAAGAGCCGACTCATCAGAAAAGACCTTGATGCTGGGAAAGATTGAAGGCAGGAGGAGAAGGGGATGACAGAGGATGAGATGGTTGGATGGTGTCACTGACTCAATGGACAAGAATTTGAACAAGCTCTGGGACATAGTGGAGGACAGGGAAGTCTGGCATGTTACAGTTCATGGGGTTGCAAAGAGCTGGACACAATTTAGGGACTGAACAACAACAACATTACTACTAAAATTAGTTTTTTGGTTTATTATTTGGTTCTTTGTTCTGGGGTGTCTTCCTCATTATAACACCAGCAGAAAGAGAGCAGGAATCTGGTCTTTCTTGCTTGCTGCTGTAACTCCGTTAACTAGAACAGTGCCTGGCATACAGTAATTACTTAAAATATTTATCAAATGAAAAAGCGATCATTCCCAAGTGTTTCCAGGTGTCAAAAAGAAAATTTGATCTGTCCTAGCAAGTATAATTCAATAGTGGATATCACTGAGCAGAATACTGGATTTTATTATTTTATGACTATTTCTATTCAGAGACTGGTCTTCATGGAGTTAGTGAACACTGATGTGTGGAGTGAAGATGCATAAGTTACAGCAGAGATTTAGGCTTCAGGATTATAATGTTAAAAAGTCCCAAAGAAGTAAGTTTATCAATGTTAGGGCTAGGGTTGGAAAAAAGATTATGCTCTAAGCAGACTTCAAGGAATATTAGCTTATTGATTTTATATCCAAATATCTCTAGAATCTGTAGTTTCTTGCCTTTATTGTCATTGTGCTCAGTTGCTCAGTCGTGTTCGACTGTTTGAGACCCCATGGACTGTAGCCCCTCAGGCTCCTCTGTCCATGGTATTTCCCAGGCAAGAATGCTGGAGCAGGTAACCTTTCCTTTCTCCAGGGATCTTCCCAACCCAGAGACTGAACCCAGGTCTCCCGCACTGCAGGTGGATTTTTTACCATATGAGCCATCAGGGAAGTCCAACCCTGCGCCAAACTGTCACAGTAACGTTCACATAAATCTGTATGATAAGGTATATACAGAGAAAGAGGAACTAAGAAAGAACCATTCATTTTTTGATTATCTCCTTCCAATGCACTCTCATACTGTAGCTGGAACAATCTTTTCAAAAGGCAAGTCCAATTATGTGATATCCCTTACCTTTTAAAAGTCTTCAGTGGCGCTTCATTATGTTTAAGATGAAAGCCTTTATTCAAAAGCCTTAACATGATTTGCAAAGCCCTGCATGATGTCACCCAGAGTGGAATAAAAATGGTCACAAGTCCTTCGTACACCTCCCGTAGAGAGATGTGGGATATGTCCCCTTTTCTTGAATGAGGGCAGCTCTGAGACCGCTTTGACGATTAAAGTACAGTGTTAGCGATGCCCTCTTTATGTTTGTGCCCAGGCTTTATGAAACAGGCAGCCTCTTTTTTTTCTGTCTCTTGGAGCCCTCCCTCTGGAACCCTGACATACCAGGTTGGAAGCCCTTGGACTGCCCTGATGGAAAGACCAGGTGGAGGCATTCTGGCAAACAATATCCACCGAGGGAAGAAGCTAGAAGGCCTTGAGAAGACTGCTGGTGACAGCTTGGAGGATGGGGGAAAACGGCCACTGCCCCTCCCAGACTGGGAGACTGCAGGAAGCACACTCTTCTGATGTAGAGACAGAACACTCAGCAGTACTGTCCCCTGCAGTAACGTGGAAACTACAAATATCCCTGATGAATTTATAGATTTTAGTAAGGAGATTTCCCGGTAGAATGCTTAAAGTGCCAGTTGGTTCTTTAAAACGTGTCATATGATAAAATATAGATAAAGATGAGGTTTTTTTTTTTAAGGACCTGTTCAGTTTTCAAGCGAACTTTAGAAAAAAACAGAGCTAGTACTCATTGGTTTAAAAAAGATGAAAGGGTTTCACATTCCTAATCTTTTCAAAGGCAGAACTCTCTCAACCTAGAAATTGATTGATATTGGAGAACATCTCAAGAGGGTGGCCACAAGAACCTTTTTTATAACTTCAGAAAGACTTAAGTATATGCCTCACAAAGCTTCTAAAAGAGACACAAATGCTTCTGAGAATCCTCAGGGTGTGGTCCCCACAGCACCCTGTGTGAGCCCAGGCCAAAGCAGGGCCTGTCTTGAGGAGAAGTGAGGATGTATGTTTTGTCTAACAGAGTGAAGTCTAATAAGATTCATAGGAAGGAAGTCTAATAAGATTTATAATTTAGAAGGTGAAACCAAGCATTTTCAGGGTGGTGGCCAGAACTGCTGAGAGTCTGGGAGCAGGACTGGGCCCCCCAAGTTAAGGAACCAGCAGTATATGGATTTCAGAACTGCTGGGTGCCAGTGATGGCTCTGTGTCTCTTGTTCCCCCACTGTTTGAATGAACATGCTCAATGCATTGATCTCACCCCTGTGTTATTGATCTCACCCCTGTGTTATTGATCTCACCCCTGTGTTATCAGTATATGCTGGGTGTATATGGTGTGTGTGTGTGTGTAGTGGGGCTATGATATACATTTCATTTCAGTTCACAAGTCTTTATATTGAGAGAAAATGTATCAGAGAACTACATCAAAGGTGCCTTATCAGCACTTGACCCTTATTTATTTTATTATTTTTTTAAAACTAATTTACGTATTTATTTACTGGCTGTACCCCAAGTCATGTGGGATCTTAGTTCCATGACCAGGGATTGAACTCGATACTCCTGCATTGAAAGCACAGAGTTTTAATCACTGGACCACTAGGGAAGTCCCTTGATCATTATTTAGATGGTCAGAATCTGGACCTCAAACTTGAACTTCATGCCCTAAGGAGATGACATTTCTGGACGGCTTTAGGAATAAGGATATTTTGCCTACAGGGGAATGTAAATGGTTTGCGTCTGATGGTGAACCATGGCGGACTAAAGATGACCACAAATTATTTGAAAGGGTTCACGTTGAGAACACTTGTTCTCCTTGACCCAGGTGGGTCCTGTGACTGTTCTGCCAATACAATACCTTGGAAAGGATGCTATCTGGCCAGATCTTAATACTTCCTGTCTCCTGGGCACTCTCTCTGGGAGCCCTGAGCTGCCACGTCAGAAGCCTTGAAGCTGCAGTATTGCAGGGGCCACGTATGGGTGCTCAGCAGCCTCAGCTGAGCACTCCAGACACTGAAACCAAGGTAGCAGGGTTAGTCGTTCATTTGTGTCTGACTCTGTGACTCCATGAACTGTAGCCCTCGGGGCTCCTCTATCCCTAGGATTCTCCAGGGAAGAATCTTGGAGTGGAATGCCATTCCCTTCTCCAGAGGATCTTCCTGACCCAGGGATCGAACCCATGTCTCCTGCATTGCAGGCAGATCCTTTACCACCTGAGCTACAAGGAAGATCCTGAAACCAAGGTACCAGTTGAATAATTCCATCCTGGATCTCCTAGACGGCCCAACCTCCAGTTGAATGTGAAACAGAAGAATTACCCAGGTGAGCCCCATGTAAGTTCATATCCCATAAGATTGTAGATAAAAATAAAGGGGTTGCTTATCAGCTCCTTTGCTACACTTTGCAGTCATAGCAACAGGTAACTGAACTTGAGCTCCAATTCTCTGACCTTACCTGGCATCTCAGCCCCTAATAATCTGTACTCTGGTCACACCACCCTTCCAGTTCTTTTAATATTAACATGTGCATTCCCTCACTTTTCTTGATCTTCCAGCTCTTAGCTTATGATGATTTTCTCAGGGAGGTTCACCCTGACCCTCTAAAATTAGTTCCTTTGTTACAGCAGATTCTCCTGCAAGAACTGTGTTCCTTTTGGAGCAGTTATCGCTGTGATTATTTCATGAATGCCAGCCTCCACTTCTAGACTGTGAGCAAGTCTCTTTGATCATCACTGATTTTCAGAGTCCAGAAGTGTGTCTACACATAAGCACTGAATAAATATTTGAGCAGATGAACAGAATTATTTGATTCAGCAGATAAGGACTCACTCCTCACCAGTGCCTTTAATAACTGTGTCACTATTCTTCCTGAAAGATGATGCTGTGAAAGTGCTGCACTCAATATGCCAGCAAATTTGGAAAACTCAGCAGTGGCCACAGGACTGGAAAAGGTCAGTTTTCATTCCAGTCCCAAAGAAAGGCGATGCCAAAGAATGCTCAAACTACTGCACAATAGCACTCATCTAACACGCTAGTAATGCTTAAAATTCTCCAAGCCAGGCTTCAGCAATATGTGAACCGTGAACTTCCAGATGTTCAAGCTGGTTTTAGAAAAGGCAGAGGATGCAGAGATCAAATTGCCAACATCCGCTGGATCATGGAAAAAGCAAGAGAGTTCCAGAAAAACATCTATTTCTGCTTTGACTATGCCAAAGCCTTTGACTATGTGGATCACAATAAACTGTGGAAAATTCTTCCAGAGATGGGAATACCAGACTACCTGACCTGTCTCTATAGAAACCTGTATGCAGGTCAGGAAGCAACAGTTAGAACTGGACATGGAACAACAGACTGGTTCCAAATAGGAAAAGGAGTACGTCAAGCTGTATATTGTCATCCTGCTCATTTAACTTCTATGCAGAGTACATCATGAGAAATGCTGGGCTGGAGGAAACACAAGCTGGAATCAAGATTGCCAGGAGAAATGTCAGTAACTTCAGATATGCAGATGACACCACCCTTATGGCAGAAAGTGAAGAAGAACTAAAGAGCCTCTTGATGAAAGTGAAAGAGGAGAGTGAAAAAGTTGGCTTAAAGCTCAACATTCAGAAAATGAAGATCATGGCATTCGGTCCCATTACTTCATGACAAATAGATGGGGAAACAGTGGAAACAGTGTCAGACTTTATTTTTCTGGGCTCCAAAATCACTGCAGATGGTGATTGCAGCCATGAAATTAAAAGATGCTTACTCCTGGGAAGGAAAGTTATGACCAACCTAGACAACATATTAAAAAGCAGAGACATTACTTTGGCAACACAGGTCTGTCTAATCAAGGCTGTGGTTTTTCCAGTAGTCGTGTATGGATGTGACAGTTGGACTATAAAGAAAGCTGAGCGCTGAAGAATTGATACTTTTGAACCATGGTGTTGGAGAAGACTCTTGAGAGTCCCTTGGATTGCAAAGAGATCCAACCAGTCCATCCTAAAGGAGATCAGTCCTCGGTGTTCATTGGAGGGACTGATGTTGAAGTGGAAACTCCAATACTTTGGCCACCTGATGCAAAGAGCTGACTCACTTGAAAAGACCCTGATGCTGGGAAAGATTGAGGGCAGGAGGATAAGGGGATGACAGAGGATGAGGTGGTTGGATAGCATCACCGACACAGTGGACATGGGTTTGGGTGGACTCCACGAGTTGGTGATGGACAGGGAGGCCTGGCATGCTGCGGTTCATGGGGTTGCAAAGAGTCGGACACAACTGAGCGACTGAACTGAACTGATTCGTTTTCACACATTGTGGACTTTTGGATTCAAAGCCATTGTAACTGGGGAAAACTAAGTCACTTTAGTTGTGTCCAACCCTTCTTGACCCTATGGACTGTAGCCTGTCTGGCTCTTCTGTCATAGACATTCTCCAGGCAAGAATACTGGAGTGGGTTGCCATGCCCTCCTCCAGGGGATCTTCCCAACCCAGGATCTAACCCATGTCTCTTATGT
The DNA here is from genome assembly GCA_006408695.1 of Aepyceros melampus. Classification (NCBI taxonomy): domain Eukaryota; kingdom Metazoa; phylum Chordata; class Mammalia; order Artiodactyla; family Bovidae; genus Aepyceros; species Aepyceros melampus. The sequence continues at coordinate 261,425 of SJXQ01010749.1, forward strand.
CTCCTGCATTGGCAGGCGGGTTCTTTACTACTAGTGCCACCTGGGAAGCCCAGTGTGACTTAACATCTGTCTATGACAACAGCTCAGCACTAATGAAGTTGCTGAAGTTCCTTTTGGCCATCTCTGTGCAAAGAAAAGGAAGTTGAAGATCGCTTCTGGGCGTGTGTGAGCATAGGAGAGCAGAGGAAAAGAAAACAGACAATCAGTGTTCTCACATTTATGTCTTGGCTGGAAATTGGGGAGCTCTCCTGAGAATCAAAAGGATGGTAACTCAACTTTCTAAATGATTTCTAAATTTAAGTTTTGAAATAATTTCTAACTGGATTGTGAACTCTTCTCTGCTTTACCCTTTCATCCAAAACTGTGGCCGGAAAAATAATGGGAGGGCTGATGTCTGGGTGAAGGATTCTATATCTTCTATTACCTCTGCTTGCAAGACTATTTTCTGAATATCTAGTTTGCAGTCTACTGTGGGTTTTTTTTTTTTTCTTTTTTAAAATGTATTTCCCTACTTATTGAGTCTTGCATATGTGGGAAATAGATGGATCCATTGGAAACTGTCTTTCTTAAAAATCTGCTGTTTCCTTAAGTCCTTTGTCATTTTTGCTGTATGTGAAATGAGGTCCTTATAAATGTCCTTAAAATGTCTATTTCATAATTTTAAAAGGCTTTTCCTTTGCCTTGTACTGTTCTCTTAACAGCAGTCTTCAAATGGGCTGGTGTACAATATACTTTTTTAGTTTTATTTTTGATTGTTTAATGTTAGCTGAACTGCACAGCTTGTGGGACCTTTGTTCCCAGACTAGGGATCAAACCAGGTCCACAGCAGTGAAAGCCTAAGTCTTAACCACTGGATTGCCAGGAAATTCCCTTCAATTTCTCTTTTTGTTTCATATTGGAGTTCCCCAATGGTTCCACTGGTAGAGATCCACCTGCAATGTAGGAGACGTAGGTTCCATTCCTGAGTGGGGAAGATCCTCTAGCGGAGGAAAGGAAATCCATTCTAGCATTCTCGCCTGAAAAAGCCCTTGGACAAAGGAACCTGGCGGGCTATAGTTCAAAGGGTCTCAAAGAGTTGGACAGGACTGAGTACTCCAAAAGATAGCCAATTAACAATGCTGTCATAGTTTCAGGTGGACAGCAAACGGACTCAGCCATACATATACATGCATCATTCTCTCCCAAACTCCCCTCTTATCCAGGCTGCCACATAACATTGAGCAGAGTTCCCTGTGCTGCATACCTACTATATATATTTTTAACGAGGGTTTAGTAGGGCTCCGATAAACTGCCAACATCCGTTGGATCATCAAAAAAGCTAGAGAAGTCCAGAAAACATCTATTTCTGTTTTACTGACTATGCCAAAGCCTTTGACTATGTGGATCACAACAAACTGTGGAAAATTCTGAAAGAGATGGGTCAGACCACCTGACCTATCTCCTGAGAAATCTGTATTCAGGTCAAGAAGCAACAGTTAGAACTGGACATGGAACAACAGACTGGTTCCAAATCTGGAAAGGAGTATGTCAAAGCTGTATATTGTCACCCTGCTTATTTAACTTACATGCAGAGTACATCATGAAAAATGCTGGACTGGATGAAGCATAAGCTGGAATCAAGATTGCTGGGAGAAATATCAATAACCTCAGATATGCAGATGATACTACACTTATGGCAGAAAGCGAAGATCTAAAGAGCCTCTTGATGAAAGTGAAAGAGGAGAGTGAAAAAGTTGGCTTAAAGCTCAACACTCAGAAAACTAAGATCATGGCATCCAGTCCCATCACCTCATGGCAAATAGGTGGGGAAACAATGGAAACAGTGACAGACTTTATTTTTGGGGGCTCCAAAATCACTGCAGATGGTGACTTCAGCCATGTAATTAAAAGACACTTGCTCCTTGGAAGAAAAGTTATGACCAACCTAGATAGCATATTAAAAAGCAGAGCATTACTTTACCAACACAGGTCCGTCTAGTCAAAGCTATGGTTTTTCCAGTAGTCATGTATGGATGTGAGAGTTGGACTATAAAGAAAGCTAAGTGCTGAAGAACTGATTTCTTTTGAACTGTGCTGTTGGAGAAGATTCTTGAGAGTCCCTTGGATTGAAAGGAGATCCAACTAGTCAATCCAGAAAGAAATCAGCCCTGAATATTCATTGGAAGGACTGATGCTGAAGTTGAAACTTCAGTATTTTGGCCACCTGATGTGAAGAACTGACTCATTGGAAAAGACCCTGATGCTGGGAAAGATTGAAAGCCAGAGGAGAAGGGGACGACAGAGGATGAGATGGTTGGATGGCATCACCGACTCACTGGACATGAGTTTGAGTACGTTTTGGGAGTTGGTAATGGACAGGAAGCCTGGCGTGCTGCAGTCCGTGGGGTCGCAAAGAGTCGGACATGACTGAGCGACAGAACTGAAAACTGAATCAGATTTCCATGCACACATACTATTCATAATATAATTTAAAAGAAAACACTCCCTAAATGGCAGGGCTACTATGTAGACGGACATATTTCTCATCATCTGAGCGAGTCCACCAACTCTGGGACGTCGCCCATGTCCACGGTTCTGATTTGTATCCCCATCCCTGCGCGCACAATACTGTACTTGTCCCTTTTGAACAAGTAACAGATTAAAGAGCTGGGCAGGAGGCAGATGCAGAAACACCTTTGATCTCTCATCCTTGGGGGTTAAGGGAGGGCAGACACCTGGCGGCTGCTGAGCCGGAAACAAAACACAGGCGGGATTGGAATTACCTTCAAGGGAGCCGCAGCTCCGCGGAGGAGGCAGCTGGACGCACCGCGTGGGCGCGAGGGGAGGAGGGCCAGTGTTGGGCTGAGGACGCTAGAGCCCCAGCGAGGTGAAATCCGGCTAGCCGGGGGCTGCTTACATTCCTTAGGCAGAGGATTGGGAAGATCAGGCAGCTGCATTGAGCAAAAAATTGAAGTCATTCTTTTGCAAATAGATTGCAAAACGTTCAGCTGTGCGCAATTGCTGAAAGGCAATTTTGATGGCAATTCAGGAAGCTTTCAAAGAAAGGATGTTTTTCAACTTTTTTTTTTCTTTCCTTATCGAAACTCTGTTTATTAGGGATTTCACCTTTGCAACAGGATGCTGTGAAGGGTCTTAGCCAAAACAGGGTCTGGAGCATTTCCTGTGATCTTTGGTGAAATCGCATTGCCCCCTGGCGTTTGCGTGCTGTTCTACAGCGTCACGTTGAAAGCCCAGAGAATGCCAATCAAGTCGTTCAAGGAGGCTGCTTCCAGTCTTATAGACGTGGTTTGACAAGACAAGGAATGAAAATTTAAAATTCAGATTCTTAGGACTTCCCTGGTGGTCCAGTGGCTAAGACTCTGTGCTCCTATTGCAGGAGGCCGGGGTTTGGTCCTTGGTCAGGGAACTAGATCCCACATGCTGCAATTAAGACCAGCGCAGCCAAATAAATAGCTAAATAAAAAAAATAAAATTCAGATTCTTTTCTTCTGTACCCTCTGCAGCATCTTCTGAGATCTTCAAGTGGCTCTTGAAAGAAATTTATCAGATGATAATCCCCCACTTTTTTTTTTTTGTATATAAGTTTTCATGTGAGTAACTGTTTCACACCCATTTTTTCAGAACAAACTCAGATATCTCCTGTGTTGTAAAACCTTTCCTGGAATCTGTTCCCTGTTTTGTACAAACCTGAACTTTCCCTCCTTTCTCTGCCGTCATGTTTCTTTCTCTGATAGAAACTTGAAATCGAGGATTACACCTGATTTCTGTTTGTATTCACCGTGACTAGCAAGGTGCCTGGCAGCCAGTATTTGTCAACACAAAGTGTGTTGTTTGTTGGTTGCAGTGTAACAACGCTACTCACAAAAGGATCAGCTACACATCCTAATCAGCAGCAACTGAATATCACTATGCCCACAGAGTTGGAGGAAGGAGAACGGTCCTTGTATGGGACATAGGGGGTCCTTCAGCACCCTGAAACTGCACAGGCACGGTTCCAATTATGGAGGAGAATGGTTAGAATAACCTAAGATTAGACTATCTCTACCTCTAATAATCTACAAAAAATCATTCAAACTTCTGTTTCTTCCCCCGATGAACCTCTGCTCTAGAAAGATCGTGAGCACATTCACTGTCACCAATTTAATAACAAGTTCCTTGGGGCAGACCTTTCTAGGAGTAAGTGTAGTTTCTGAGTGATGCTCTTGAAGATGCGGAGGCATGTTGACTGAGGCCATTGTCTGTCCCTGAACTGCGTGACAATGAACAGATCTGGGGTCTAGGGCAGGTTATGGGTATTGAGGGGCAGTCTATTTAAAGGAATAGGAACTGTGAACCAAGGGTGCCTTGACTTGAGTATGATGTATACATAGACGTCACTTTAGGGCAGAGAAATGACCAGATCTGAAGATTCTATTATATTAGGATGGGTGGGGAGGATGATACTATTAGCAAGACTGCTTTTTAGGTTATAATATTGTCATATTAATACTAATCCATAAATGCTCCTTGAAGTCATTTATTATGTTTTTATTTAGTTAAAATAAAAAAATTTCAAGGATGGAGGCCCTTGTAACAGAGGCACAATTCATGGTTGTTAAAAGCTTGATTTTTTTTTTTTTTTAATTATTACATGCTAGTGACTTTACTTTTTATTGGTTTTGGCCTCACTCTGAAGCTTGCAGGATCCCCTGACCAGGGATAGAACCCAGCTTCCCCACCCAGTGGAAACATGGAGTTCTACCACTGGACTGTCAGGGAATTCCCAAGAGCTGGAATTTTGGAGTCAAACTGAATAGGTACAAATGTTGACTGGGTCACTGACCAGCCACTTGACCTGGGACAAGTCTCTAAACTTTTCTATGTCTCAGTTTCCTCAATGATCCAAAAGAGGCTGGTGCTGGTAAACATCTCTAGTGTTTACTGCTGAGGAGGACCACATGAGAAACGCTGGACTGGAAGAAACACAAGCTGGAATCAAGTTTGCTGGGAGAAATATCAATAACCTCAGATATGCAGATGACACCACCCTTATGGCAGAAAGTGAAGAGGAGCTAAAAAGTCTCTTGATGAAAGTGAAAGAGGAGAGTGAAAAAGTTGGCTTAAAGCTCAACATTCTGCTGGACTGGAAGAAACACAAGCTGGAATCAAGATTGCTGGGAGAAATATCAATAATCTCAGATATGCAGATGACACCACCCTTATGGCAGAAAGTGAAGAGGAGCTAAAAAGCCTCTTGTTGAAAGTGAAAGAGGAGAGTGAAAAAGTTGGCTTAAAGCTCAACATTCAGAAAATGAAGATCATGGCATCTGGTCCCATCACTTCATGGGAAATAGATGGGGAAACAGTAGAAACAGTGTCAGACTTTATTTTGGGGGGCTCCAAAATCACTGCAGATGGTGATTGCAGCCATGAAATTAAAAGACGCTTACTCCTTGGAAGAAAAGTTATGACCAACCTAGATAGTATATTCAAAAGCAGAGACATTACTTTGCTGACTAAGGTCCGTCTAGTCAAGGATATGGTTTTTCCAGTGGTCATGTATGGATGTGAGAGTTGGACTGTGAAGAAGGCTGAGCACCAAAGAATTGATGCTTTTGAACTGTGGTGTTGGAGAAGACTCTTGAGAGTCCCTTGGACTGCAAGGAGATCCAACCAGTCCATTCTGAAGGAGATCAACCCTGGGATTTCTTTGGAAGGAATGATGCTAAAGCTGAAGCTCCAGTACTTTGGCCACCTCATGTGAAGAGTTGACTCATTGGAAAAGACTCTGATGCTGGAAGGGATTGGGGGCAGGAGGAGAAGGGGACGACCGAGGATGAGATGGTTGGATGGCATCACTGACTCGATGGGCATGAGTCTGAGTGAACACCGGGAGTTGGTGATGAACAGGGAGGCCTGGCGTGCTGCGATTCATGGGGTTTCAAAGAGTTGGACACGACTGAGCATCTGAACTGAACTGAAAAATCAAATGTGGTGCTATGTAGGGAACGCCACTGGTTAGAGTTCACCTGTTTTCACCATCACCTGGTCCAGTCTCTATGCCCACTTCCCCTGGATTGGGGCAACAGTCCTTATTCTTACCCAAGAAGGTTTGTTTTGAAACATTTAAGTCTGATCATACCATTTCCACACAAAGGCAGCAAGGCCCTGTGTGAAGGAGACGCGCTGTTTTCCTGCTCTGACTGTTCCCAGCCTCTTCCCCTCTCACCCACTCCCGCCACACTGGCCTCTATGTGCTGTTTCTCCAGCATGAGACTGTCTTCTCCCCTGGTCTCTTTACTGCCTGACCATCTCCCTCTGCCTAGATTCCTTTTCCTACAGGTGTTTCAAGTCTTTGCTCAAATGTCCCCTTTACAAACTGTACTGAAAATGCCACTTAAAACTTACCATCTCCCCACCTCCACACACTCCCATCTTCATCCTGGTCTGCTTTTTACTTTTGCCTCTTTTGATCACCGATCGCCTTCAAATATTTAATTTAGGTAGGTGTTAATGTTCACGGTTTATGCATAGCCATCCTTAAGGGAATATAAGCTCCACTGAGGCAGGAATCTTGGCTTACTTGCCTGTTGTCTCCTAAGAAACTGGACTGGGCATATGATGTTCAACAGATATTTGTGAATTGATGAAACATGCTCATCCTTTACCTGGACTTGCATGGCTATTTTACATGTCAATCTGCAAAAAAAGGAAAATTATTTTCTATTTCACAACCGCCAGGTTAGCTGGACTCCTACATCACGTGGGGCACAATTTTTCAAGAAACATGGCCCAGCTACAGAGCCCAGGCTCCAGTTACAGCTATCTGTCAGCATTTCATCTTCTTACTGGAACAGGACTGATGCTGAAGCTGAAGCGCCAATACTCTGGCCGCCTGATGTGGACAGCTGACTCAATGGAAAAGACCCTGATGCTGGGAAAGATTGAAGGCAGGAGGAGGAGAGCAGAGGGTGAGATGGTTAGATAGCACACTCAACTCAATGAACTTGAATTTCAGCAAACTCTGAGAGATAGTGAAGGATCCTGGCGTGCTATAGGCCATGGGATTGCAAGGAGTCAGACACAACTTAGTGCTTGAACAACAACAACTGGAGCAGTTGCCTTAGAGAAGGAATCCCTTCTCCAGGCCAGCGGAGGTTGTGTCTGGAACTTGTTACAATGCAGTTATCCAGATCGATGACTTGGGACCTCGTGGCAATGGAGTGGTGCACACAGAGCCCACCTGGGGAGATGGTGAGCGGTGTTCTCCTGGCCAGCAGCACTTCTACTCAAACTCAAATGGTATTACAGCTGCATTCACAGACGGCGTGTAAGACCCACGGCTGGTCTTCAAATATAGGACCGAGAAGACCATTATCTTGGTCTAGCTCTTTCTAGAAATGTCCCCAAACTGCCTATTTGTGAATTAGGGGGAAGAGAAAATAAGTAAACCTGTTGTTTTAAAGCATATATGTCTATTAAGAGAGACTTGAATATGATGCAATTTCAAGGGAAAGAAACTCATGAGGCTGTAGCATGCAACTGTCCCTTACATACATTGTGTGAGTTGCTAAGTAGAAGGTCAAAGTATATAAGAAGAAACTCAACAAATACCTGCTGCAGGATTGAACTTCATAGTTCAATTAAGGTGTGACGCTGACATACCAAAACTTGCCCTGGCACATCTTGATATAAAAATAGCACAAGGCAATGCAACCAGACAACTATTTTCAATATCACACATGCCCTCTAATGGATGACATATGGTTCTCCCATATGGCATATTAGTACAAATACTTATACTCTGATAGGGTTAGTTTTTAATCCAAGGATTTCCAAGTACTTTACAAACACTGTTCATTAACACAGTCTTCCCTGGGGAAGTTGCAACGCCTCACTGAGATAGAAAACACAATCAATAATCATTAAGGAATAACAATAATAAGAAACATATTAATGTGGCTTTTTTTTTTTTAAAGAATAGGACACAAAAGGGAATTAAGCAACTTTCCAAAAGTCTTCCAATGAATCCATGGGGCAGCTAGGGATAGACATCAATTTATGCTGGTGGTTATAGTTATAAATTACACTGGTTTTCAGGTTGTGAAACATAAGCTGGTGCCTACATCATAACTGGGAAAATTATGGCCAAAATACAGCTTAGTGCAATGACAGGATTCTTTCACTCTAACAGGCAAAACAAGTGCACTTTTTCATTAAGTTTAAGCCCCCAGGTTAAACTCCCTTCTAAAAGTTACATTTCTCACTGTTGTCATTTATGTGTCTGAACTGAGATAACTGGTATGCCTACACATTTTGTTTAAAACAGTCACACATTGTGCTCTGTGCAGATGTTACATTCAGAACTGGCAAGACAAAACACTGGTTGGCTTCTTTGTGGAATATTAGAAAAGTATATAAAGATGTTCTTTGCATAGAAGAATCATTGATGAATAAATTCAAAAGCTGTTAGGTATCTCTGTCATGCATTCATGTTTGTTGAGTACTTACAAAGTTCAAGATGGTGGAGAGGGAATAAATTAGGTTATCTGAAAGACAAAAGACTTTCCCTTTGGGAGGTGACAAAAGAAAGCTGGATGGAGTGTCTTCCTGAGAGGTACCTATCTGCACAAGGTGAAACTGAAGCTTGAGACAATCCAGAGAGAAACGCAGAATTTTATCTCATGACAAACCTAGATAGCATATTAAAAAGCAGAGACATCACTTTGCTGACAAAGGTCTGTACAGTGAAAGTTATGGTTTTTCCAGTAGTCATGTATGGATTTGATGGTTGGACCATAAAGAAGGCTGAGAGCCAAAGAATTGATTCTTATGAACTGTGGTGTTGGAGAAGACTCTAGAGACTGCAAGGAGATCAAATCAGTCAATTCTAAAGGAAATCAATCCTGAAAATTCATTGGGAGAAGTGATGCTGAAGCTGAAGCTCCAATACTTTGGCCCCCGGATGCGAAGAACTGACTCATTGGAAAAGACTCTGATGCTGGGAAAGATGGAAGGCAAAAGGAAAAGGGGGCAGCAGAGGATGGGATAGTTATAAAGCATCATTGACTCGAAGGGTATGAATTTGAGCAAACTCTGGGAGACGATGGAGGACAGAAGAGCCTGGCATACTGTAGTCCATGTGGTCACAAAGAGTCGGAAACAGCTTAGCGACTGAACAAAAATCAATGTTGCCCATTTCTCTTACATCTTTTTTAAAACATTGCTTCTCAAAATTAAAAAAAAAAAACCCTCAAAATTAAAAAATTAAAAATTGACTATATACCGTGACTAGCGTTCTATTTCTCTCGGATGGTTCTGCTCTCAAGATAATTAGTGAGACTGGAGTCTTGGAACAGAGAGCTCAGTGGAGCAGACAGATCCTGAGGCTGAAGCTGTCAAACCCACACTGTGCCCCTTGGCACCGAACTCTGATCTCCACACAGTCACGTGGCTGTGGTTTCTCCTCATAACACCCGGGGCACTGTGCTCAGGGTTTTCTCCTAGTTCAAAATGATGCTTGTCCTATGCGGCCAGTTTGGAAGCAGCCCTCAACCAATGATGGAGAGCTGCTTTTATGCCCCTACGGTGGGACCACCTTGAGAGTCCCACATGGTCTCCCAGGGACCCGGCCCTGCATTTATCTCCTTCCCTTCCCTGTCTCATACCCATGCTCTCCTTCCTGTCTTTCTGAAATCATTCCTTAAAGCAACTGCTCACCCACCCTTGAATCCTTGTCTTAGGGTGGGCTTCTAGGGAACCTGATCTAAGACACGCTTAAGCCAAATAATTACATACTGTCCTCAATCATAAGTGCTAATAGAGGCAAGTTTTCAGGTTGCCAAGAGGGTTTCTGAGAAGGTCATCAGAGGGGCTTTCCTGTGGAAAGCATCTGAGATGACAAGGCATTTATTAAGTGAAATTAATAAAGCAAATAGAGAGAGAGAGAGAGAGGGAGAGGAGCATTTCAGGTGAAAAGCATGTCCACAGAACTTTATGTGAGAAAGACCCTGGAGTCTTTGAAGACTCAGGGGCAGCCAATGGGGCTAAAGTACAGCTGGTGAGGGCCATAGAAAGTGATCGTGTTAGTTGCTTAGTTGTGTCTGACTCTTTGTAACCCCAAGGACTGTAGTCCACCAGGCTCCTCTCTCCATGGAATTGTGCAGGCAAGAACACTGAAGTGGGTAACCATTCCCTTCTTAGGGGATCTTCCCGACCCAGGGATGGAACCTGGGTCTCCCACAGAGCAGGTAGATTCTTTACCATCTGAACCACCAGGGAGGGCCAGGAGCTGGGCCTAACCGAGAGATATCTAGGCAAGTAGAGTAGGATGGATTAATGGGAAGATGGAATGTTCCATGGTGGGGAACAAGACTAGAGGTGAGATAGAAGGTGAGTGTTTGGAAATCAGTGCAGGAGCCCTCTCAGCAAGGGGAGTGGAGCATGGAGAGAAGGCAGACGAAGGACCAGTGGTCAGATCACAAAGGGCTCTGACCCTCTGCTAAGGAGGCAGAGGCTTCTACAGAAGGGAGTAGGGAGCCACGGAAGGGTTCTCCTTCATATGGCTGCTTTGTGAAGCATGGATTGATGCGGGCAGCAGGAACAGATAAGTGACTCATATGGAACTGATTAAAATATTGCAGACTAGAGATGATGGACAGAGAAGGCAATGGCACCCCACTACAGTACTCTTGCCTGGAAAATCCCATGGACAGAGGAGCCTGGTAGGCTGCAGTCCATGGGGTCACTAGGAGTCGGACATGACTGAGTGACTTCCCTTTCACTTTTCACTTTCATGCATTGGAGAAGGAAATGGCAACCCACTCCAGTGTTCTTGCCTGGAGAATCCCAGGGACGGGGGAGCCTGGTGGGCTGCCGTCTATGGGGTCGCACAGAGTTGGACACGACTGAAGCGACTTAGCAGCAGCAGCGATGATGGAAGTCTGAGATGGAGAGGTCGCAGGTAAGGAGAGAGAAAACAGGACGTCTCGAGGAGACACTCAAGCATAGGATCAGCTGGCTTTGGAGAGCAGTTGAAGGTGTGAAGGATGAAGAGCAGATGCAGCCTCTACTGTAAGAGCTCAAAATCACCCCATTTAACACTCGCAACAACTTCCTGACACAGATATGTAAAATATTCTGTTTTGTAGGTGAAGAAATGATGTTTAGTAGGGAGCAGAAACAGGACGTGAGTCTTGGTTATCTGTTTCCAAGTGAAACCGACTCATCACGATGCTCTAATGCTACCTGGACTCCCATCCAAGCATTTGGCCTGGAAACACTGGCGGTTGGGGAGCTATCGCTAAGCCTGGGAAACAAAGGGGAACGTTGCTATAAGGTGTCCATATGACGTGCTGTAGAGATGTTTCAGTAGAAAGGAAGGGAAGCTAAGCAGATAGAGAGGAAGAACAGCCCACTAGAAAGCCTTCTAAAATAATATCAAGAAAATTTTTCTAAGACTTAAAAAAAATTAAAGTGGACATTTTAAAATACAGTTATGCTACTTGCTGAAAGTCTGGTTAGGCTTCTATTTATCTCTTCTGTGATATCATCTGGGCTGTATGTTTTGACCAATGGTTTGAAATAGTTGCTTCCAATATCTATTCTCTTCATGTCACAAATAGGAATATATCCAACTGTGAGCCCACCTGACCAGCCTGAACAAAAGGAGAGCACCAGTCTTCTCTCCCCTGATTCCTCATACATTCTGTGATTTCCAGACCTATTGTGATTTCTTTTTCCTATGTGTGTACGAAATCCTCATGTTTTCTTTCTCATCAAGCTGTGCTTTAAGAAGGCATCAGCTGCCATTTTCAATTCAGTGTAAATTACTTTTATTTAGTAATTAACCCATCACCTCTCTGAAGTCTACTGATAACATTCTTAATTACCTAGTCTTTCTAACTATAACACTAGTACTCATAATTACTATACTGAGAATCAAGCTCTCCTGGTCCTGAATTTAAATACCTCCAAATTACTATTCAGTTCAGTCGCTCAGTCGTGTCCGACTCTTTGCGACTCCATGAATCGCAGCGCGCCAGGCCTCCTTGTCCATCACCAACTCCCAGAGTTCACTCAGACTCGCGTCCATCGAGTCAGTGATGCCATCCAGCCATCTCATCCTCGGTCGTCCCCTTCTCCTCCTGCCTCCAATCCCTCCCAGCATCAGAGTCTTTTCCAATTTTAGACATATCCAAAAAGAGTTACTGGGGTCTTACTTCACTTTGAATAAATAAAATTTTCTATGTATATTTTTTTTTTAACCCATCACCTCTCTGAAGTCTACTGATAACATTCTTAATTACCTAGTCTTTCTAACTATAACACTAGTACTCATAATTACTATACTGAGAATCAAGCTCTCCTGGTCCTGAATTTAAATACCTCCAAATTACTATTCAGTTCAGTCGCTCAGTCGTGTCCGACTCTTTGCGACTCCATGAATCGCAGCGCGCCAGGCCTCCTTGTCCATCACCAACTCCCAGAGTTCACTCAGACTCGCGTCCATCGAGTCAGTGATGCCATCCAGCCATCTCATCCTCGGTCGTCCCCTTCTCCTCCTGCCTCCAATCCCTCCCAGCATCAGAGTCTTTTCCAATTTTAGACATATCCAAAAAGAGTTACTGGGGTCTTACTTCACTTTGAATAAATAAAATTTTCTATGTATATTTTTTTATGTGCTCTTCCCAATGGTCTCTCTATTTTCCCTGTGCCAGAGCAATACCTGTTGGCAGCAGATCACTTCCTTAAAATGATAACCACATTCCTAATAGCCACCTGACCCAGTCAACAGACTTAAGGAACAGGCAGAAATTGTCTATGGTGGCTGATGTTATTTTAGACCACAAGTCACTGTAAATATCAGATGCCACATCAAAAGACAAATAGGAACATTTGTTTCCTCTCTCCTGGTGGCCAAGTAGGCCACAGACAATTAAGCATTGCCAGTATGTATGATGCCACAGACCTAGAGCAAATGAATCTCTAGCTGTACAGTATTCTGGCATGTACTTTGTTCTTTCTGCCAAACTGGTCAATTTGCAGAAGTCTGCTCTTATCTGAAGCCCTTTTGGATAACTCTAAAGGAATTCCAGCTGTCTCCTCTCCACAGAAACATATTTGGTAAAAATATATACCAGACAGCCTGGGATCAATGAGAGGAGAAGCCTCTGTGAGTGCATTCCGAATGGAAATCAGGCTGCCTGGCAGTCACTGGCCTCCCCCTTCCCATGGATTCTAGGGGCAATCATCTAATACACAGAGCCCCTTCCCATCTAAACAGTCGAGCCTCATGAGGAGGTAGTGGCTGCAGCAGGACGCAGCAGACAGCCACTGTTCGGTGGTAAGGGGTGATGGAGCGCTGCTGTCAGGAGGACCAGAGGAGAGCGTGAGCACAAAAGCAGCTCGAGAAAGCTTTTCAGGACGTTCTATCTTCTTGGCGGTTTGCTTATGAGAATAAATTACTCTGCCTCTCCCAATTCACATTACCAATGTTGGACGAATCCAGACATGGTGGGCCAATTTCCCTGCTTTATCCCAGAGGATCTGCACCTTCTAGAAGTGTCAGAATGGCTTGTGTTTTTAAAACTTACTTTGTGAATGTTTTCTTCAGAAAACTCCCAATAGCAGTATCACAGTGCATGCTGCCTTCTGCCTGACAAGGTCAATCAAAAACACGTCAAATTAGGGGGGTTTTCAAGATGGCGGAGGAATAGGACGGAGAGACCACTTTCTCCCACACAAATTCATCAAAAGAACATCTCAACGCTGGGTAAATTCTACAGGGCAGCTTCTGAATGTGAGCAGAGGACATAAGGCATCCAGAAAAGCAGAACATTGTCTTCAAAAAGAGGTAGGAAAAACACAGAAGACGAAAAGGGAAACAAAGGACGTGGGGAGGGAGCTCCGTCCCGGGAAGGGAGTCCTGTCCCGGGAAAAGTTTTAAAGGGAGAGAAGTTTCCAAACCCCGGGAAGCACTCTCACTGCCGAATCTGTGGCGAGTCTTGGAGGCACATGGCAGGGAGGAAAAATGAATGGTGATTGAGACCAGCAGGTTGCGAGCCCGGCGGTGATTCCCNAGAGTTGACTCACTGGAAAAGACTCTGATGCTGGGAGGGATTGGGGGCAGGAGGAGAAGGGGACCACCGAGGATGAGATGGCTGGATGGCATCACGGACTCAATGGACATGAATCTGAGTGAACTCTGGGAGGTGGTGATGGACAGGGAGGCCTGGCGTACTGCAATTCATGGGGTCGCAAAGAGTCGGACGTGACTAAGCAACTGAACTGAACTGAGTCAGTTCTTTGTTCTGTGAGCAGGCCTGGTGGTTTCTTAGGTTAGGGCTTTTCGCATGGTAGCTATCCCACAGTCTGGTTTGGTAGCCCAAGTTAGTTTCCTCAGATTGCTCTCAGGGCATTCATACCAGGTCCTTACTCTAAGCAATGCAGCCTGTGCCTCCCTGCCCAACCCCTGCTTACTAGCGGCGGGTGCAGGCATCTGCGCTACTTCTCCACTGGGGGAGTTACCGTTGGGCATGTAATCTGTGGGTTTTAATTATTTTTTTATTTTTCCTCCCGATTACGTTGCCTCTGTGGTTCCAAGGCGTGCCACAGACTCGGCAGTGAAAGTGTTTCCTGGTGTTTGGAAACTTCTGTCTTTTTTAAGACTCCCTTCCCGCGACAGAGCTCTGTCCCTACCTCTTTTGTCTCTCTTTTTGTCTTCTATATTTTTTCCTACCTCCTTTTGAAGACAATGGTCTGCTTTTCTGGGTGCCTGATGTCCTCTGCCAGCATTCAAAAGTTGTTTTGTGGCATTTACTCAGCATTCAAATGTTCTTTTGATGAATTTGTGGGGGAGAAAGTGATCGCCCCATCCTATTACTCCACCGTCTTAGGACCGCCCTCCTCTCTTTTTAATATCACTAGACTAATGCTCAAATCAGCAAGTAATAAAGGAGATTGGACCCAGTCCACTATTTAAGAAAAGTCACTTTCATCATTTATATGAATAGATCCATGGTTGGAGTTTTAAAACTCTCTATAAGCATCAAAAAGATTTTTTATCTTAGATGCAATTCTAGAATTCTCAATCACCTTAGTGATGTTCTTCGGGAAATTCTATGAAGGCATGGACTTTGTCTGTCTTGTTCACTTTGGTAGGGCCCAGTGCAATGCCAGGCACATGGTAGGATTTCAGTGTTTTTAAATGAACGGGTGGATGGGTAGATGGGTGGATAGATTAATGGATGGTTGAAAAGAAGGAAGGGAGGAAGGAGAGAGGGTGGCAGAAATCTGTTCTGAGGACTTCCATGTGGAAGGTGTTCACTTTGCTGGAACATTGACTTTTATATTTAAAATGTCTGATCTCTTACTTCAGATACCCAGAGTGGCAGCCACAGGATACTTGCTATTTATGATTTTTAAAATGTTTGAAGCCCATTCCAGGGAGTAAGGGAAGAAGCGCACATCAAAGCTGCCTTGCTCCTTTTTTGGCTTTAAGTTCAAATGTCGCATTCAAGATAATACACGTATTTGATTGTGTAGAGTTAATATTCCCCCAGAAGGTAGAAACAGCTGAAGTATAAATAGCTTCTTTAAATTTTTTTAGTAACTTATTTAGGAGAATGGCTTCATACAGAAAAGTGCACCAATCCAAAATGAACAGCTCAGTAAATGTTTACAAATTGAACAAACTGTTGTAACTAGCACGCAAATCAAGAAAGGAAACATTACAAGCACTCTAGAGGTCATTCTTCTGCCCTGTTTCAGAGTTTACTCCTCACTACATGGGTAACCACTATCATTTCAAACACCATAGCTTGGATTTTCCTATTCCAGATATATGTGTGAATGGCTTATTTCACTGACTGTGGTGTTTTCATGGAGAAGGCAATGGCACCCTACTCCAGTACTCTTGCCTAGAAAATCCCATGGACGGAGGAGCCTGGTAGGCTGAAGTCCATGGGGTCGCTAAGAGTTGGACATGACTGAGTGACTTCCCTTTCACTTTTCACTTTCATGCATTGGAGAAGGAAATGGCAACCCACTCCAGTGTTCCTGCCTGGAGAATCACAGGGATGGGGGAGCCTGGTGGGCTGCCGTCTATGGGGTCGCACAGAGTCGGACATGACTGAAGCGACTTAGCAGCAGCAGTGGTGTTTTCAAGGTTTATTCATGTTGTCACATATATCAATTTTCATTTATTCATACTGCTGAGTAACATTCCACTGTGCTGTATTTCTGGAAGATTACAGAAAAACCAGAATGAACTTTTTGGCCAACCCAGTATGTATACACTAATTCGGATGTATGTTTTTACTTCTTGGCTATTGTAAACAAAGTTGCTATGAACATTTGGGTACAAGCTTTAGTGTGGACGTATATTTTCAGTTCTCTTGAGTAAATGTCTAGTACTTGCATTGCTGGGCCCTGTAGTAACTGCAGGCTTAACTTTTTGATCAACTGCCAAACTTTTCAAAGTGGCTACTCCATTTTATGTTCCTGTCAGTAGTTTGTAAGAATTCTATCTGCTCCAGATCCTTCCCAACTCTTGGTATAGTCAGTCTTAATTTTTAGCTATTCTGATGGGAAATCTATGTTTTCTTCTCCATAGGTTTTGATGTCTTGTTATACCAGAACATAATTTGAAAGCTGACTTCTATAGATTACCTAATCTTTAGGTCATTTCCTAGCAAAGGCATTAATTGGCACAACTAACCTTTCCCTCTCTTTTCTGAAATATGTGGAAAAAGCCTTCAAGCTTTGGCTCAGTTGCTTCTTCTACCAGAAAGCCTTTCCTGAGTCCTCTTCACCCAGTCTACACGTGTTGACTTCCCTCGGAAGGCTCATTTCCTTTTTGTGTCTTTCAGCAAAGCCCCAACACAAAATAAGTGCCTAAATACACCTTTGTTGAGTGACCCTATTGTACTAGTAGACTCTATTCTACTGAGTTGGCCAAGAAGTTAATTTTGAACTTGGCCAAATGAACTTCTTGGCCAACCCAACATACCCAATTATCTCAAAGAATCTTTGTGCCAAAGTTCTAGAAGTGACTTAGATGTCATCTGCCCGATCTTATCACTTTATTGGTAAGAAACTTGAAACTTAGAAAGATGAATGGGCATAGCCAATCAGAGCCTGGTGAGAATGTCTCCTGACTCCTATTCCAGGGTTCTTTCTACCTACCCAGACAAGCTCCTTCCTGCATCTTTGCTTCCCCTCTGCCGTTAATTCTCAGAGATAGAAATTAACTTTTGGCAGGAAAAAACCCTGTACATTTCCAGGGCTTAAAGTCAAAGAAAGAAACCTCTTATGATCATGGAAACCGCATTATTCAGCACTGAGAACTACCGTCATTAAACCAGAGAAAGGAAACTGAAAGTGACTTTTCAGCAAATACAGTTTTTAATGATACACATATAATATCTTGTTTTGTTTTGTACTCTGATCATGATTAAGAATTTCAAATAGCTCAGGAAGAATTAAGAAGATTTACACCCATATTATTACTCATAACCACTTAGAGCAAAGAAAGAAATCTTTTTAAAAGATGTTTATTGCTTTCATACCAAATGAGAATCTGAATTAAAATGATTCCCAGCACAATCTTTCGAGTTGAAAATACATTCAGCAGTTTTCAGAATCCCTTGTAATAAAACAATGCTCTGTAATTTCATGGAGTTTGTAGTTTTTCAAAGGAGGTTAGGGGAAGATGCTGTAAACATGAACTTCCTAATCTCCATCATGCAGTGACTTCCCTGGGCCAATCTTGTTAACACCTGCTCCTCAGATGGAGAGTTTAACACTCTGCCTGGCTGTCCAGGTTTCAAGATTTGACTCTGTGGTTCACTGCGAATTTATTTCAAATGTAAGAACCTTGGTTCTTCAGTAATTATCTGACCCTCAGTTGCTGGACTGTGAAATGTGATGATCTTGTACCCATTTCAGAGAAATAATGTATGGCAAGCACCTTGTTCTTAGTAGATCTTCTTCATATGGTAGCTACTCTTAGATCGCTGCTGGAGAAGGTTGTGGAGCAGTAAGAGGGCTTTGTGGATTCCCTAACCCAAAATATCCCAAACCCATTCATTCACTTATTCATTTTTTGAGAATAGATTGACAGCTTCCTATTCCTGTAGTGGGGGTGAGGGGCATGCAAATTAATTTCCCACATTTAAGCATGTCACATTCTATATTGTTTTTAGCTCATTGATTTCTGTAAATAACTATTATTACCAGTGCTAAGCTCTAACATACTAAAGGCTAACAATGTTGGAAAGAATATTTCAGTCAAAAAACCAGTATATCACACATCATAAAAAGATAAGAACTGATGGATGAGCTAAAGTATCTCCTCCTGTCTAAGTAAACGTTAGAAATAAGCTTCAGGGACTTATGATTTACACTAGCTCCTGGATCTAGAAGACCTCATTGCTCAATTAATGGTCTAAAACAGGCAAAAAAAATATAGGCTGTTTTGTTTGTTTGTTTGTTTTTAAGCCAGGAACACTTTCAGAATGGGTCTGAAATCAGTCATGTGCTTAATCTGGAACTCTCAGAAAACAGTGCTAACTTCTGTTTTTTGGAGCAAATGCAGAGCAAGAGAAGCTGCCAGGAAGGCTGCAAGGGCTGGAACATGCCCTTTGACCCGGAGTCAGAAGACCTTGTCTCTCACTCCGATCAGTCACTGCTTTAGACTGGGACCCTGCACTTGGCACCTTGATGTTGTGAGCTTCACAAGCTCACCTTGATGTTGTGGAAATTCTCTATGCGGGCAAAACTCTTAATTATAAACTACACCCCTGTAGATTTATAGGGTTCCACAGAGGTGCTACAGGGATCACCGAAGGAGGCATTCTGAGACCTTAGTCCTCACCCCCAAGCCAAGTATACAGAAGATCTCTTCTCAGGGTTGCATTTGAATAAAGGGTTTCATTCCAAGTCGTGAGTAAAGCTGCCGGCCACTAGGCTAAGTGATCCTCAGAGTTCTTTGGTTCTAAGTAACCAACGTGGTTCTGAGTAACCAAAGTGGACACCTGATTTTAAAATTACTGATACGTTAGCCAGCCCTTAGCCTACAATGAGGATGGCAATCGATTCACCTACTGTACTACCCAGGTACATCCCAGACCTAGATTGTTTGATTTTGTGATGATTCAGAATCATCACAGTAAGGTTGAATTAGACAGTGTCATCTTACTCTCACTCATTTTTATCTCTGTGTAGGATATTTCATGGGGCTCTAAGTATACTTCATGGGTCTCTGATAACTAGAATGTTCAATTGATCCATCAGTGCCGTTCGTCAGCTATGCTGACCATCAGTAAATTTATTGAAGCAGACAGTGAATAATTTAAATTTGGGGCAGTGTTTCTCACACTTACATAGATGATGTCATAAGGAAGAGCCAGCAACAAGATATGTATGTGAGTGTTGGTCAGTTGTTTTTATAGACATATAGTAAAGGCTGATGTATTTGAGGCATCGAGTTATTTCAGGCAGTCTGCGTTCACTGTGATTGAAAATGGTTCTTTGAAGAAATTCTATTTCCAAGTGACTAAAAAACACAGCCATGAAAGCAGAAATCTAGATTCTGTCAGGATATACCAAGCATCTCCAAGAAGATAAACTGGAGGTGTATTGCACATTCCAGTTTAAAATGTGGCCTCCCTCTGAGTGACGGTGGTGCTATTAATGTCCTTTACTTCACAAAGAGAACTTTGTGGCACTATTGATGCTTTTATGTGCATTTCTCTGTTTATTTTCAGTGTTTTTATCCACTTACCTCTTCATTCCTTCATTTTTGCTTCACCTTCTTTCTATCTAGGCTCCAGTGCTTTTGAAATTTGACTGCATCCATGGATTCTTGGAATCTGAAATAAGTGACAGGGTGCCTGTTGCTACAGAGCCAGGTTCTGTGGTAGACACTGCTGTAATACAGGGATGATGAGATGCTCTTGTTGTACGTTACTGCATTTTGTAGGGTTATGTTTTGAGGGATTTTCACTCTAGGTGAGGCACTTGTTTAAGACTAGTGAAAGAATCAGTGATTGAATCCAAGATGGAGGTTGGGGAGAAGATTGAAGGGCATGGATCCTCTTAAGTCCTTCTTTGGCATGTCTAATCTTCCTATATCATGTTGATTTGTTCACATATATCTCTTCTTTATTAAAATGATTCCTGTGAGAGCAGGTTTTGGACTCTTGTGGGATTTCTGGAGTTTAGCACACTGCCTATAGAATTGGCTATGTGCATTATATTCAGTGCATGCGAGAAGGAGATTAGAGCTATAAATTGGGAGGGAGTATCCTAGAAAAGCAAAATGTGGTGAAGATATAGTACTGTGTATTATTTGATATTTTCATTGATCTCAAGGATGAGGAAAATTTTAGTGATTGAGCTTTGAACTGCAAGAAGTAAAGATTTGACTCCCTCCCAAATATTCATTCCAGTCTTACTCCAAAGGTAGCCCAGATTGTTCTCCTGACTACCCAATACACAAATGCACTTATCCCAGAGATCAGAAGAAATGCCATGGAATTCCAAAACTTACTGCCATCTGTGCCACAAATGGCCAAATTATGAGAAGTCGTTTAGTCAGCAAGATAGAAATAGCATCTGCATAGGCAGACAACAAACTCAGACATCTTCCCTCTGAGATTCAGCTGCCGTTCTGACTGATGGCAAGCTCCCAGCCCCACAAATCCTAGAATTACAGAGCAAGGCACTCTACCCAAGTCAGAGACTAGAAAAGGCAGGGGTTGCACCTAAGCCACTTTTTTGACACTCTTAGACAAATAGATTCCTATTAATTCATTCATCTCTTAGACTCAGGTTGACAGATGAGTGGAGAAGTGAGAGAGAAGTATGAGTGACACTTTAAAATATTGAGTTTATTCCAAGAATGCAAGGCTGGTTCAACATTTGGAAATCTATCAGTGTGACAGATTGGAAGCAGAAAAACTATGTCATTGGTAGATACAGAAAAAAGAAAGTACTTTGAGTTTTAAAAATCATGAATGAATGCTCAATTTTAAGTAAAACAAAAATAGAAAGTTACTTCTTTAACATGAGGTCATATATTTATTATAAACCAATAATAAACATCATGATAAATGGAGAAATACAAATGGCATTTCCATAAAAAACAGGAACAAGACAGGGATTCCACATCATTGCTACTATTCAACATTGTTTTAGAGATAATCGTAGTATTATATATGAAGAAAAAGAAATTAGCTTTATAGACAGGAAAAGTGACAATTATTTGAATACAATATCAGTATATATCTATGAAAACCCGGAGATTAGATGATAAAATCTCTAGAATGAACAAGAATTTAATATGGTGACTTGATGCAAAATAACTATAAAAATCAATTGATTTTTACTTATAATAGCACCAACTAGGTCGAAATAAAACAAAATCCTATTTACAGTAAAATGTAACTAAATTATCTAGGAACAAAATTAATTAGATTCAATCTATGTGAAAAGCTATAACATTTTACGTAATGGCAGAATGCAATATCTAATCAAAGTGAGAGATGTACCATGCCCTTGTATGGAAAGAATTATTATCTTGAATACTTAAGATTTTTTTTTAACTTGAGGTGATGATTCTGGAATTCGTGTGGAAGAATAAATATGCTAGCATTGATAAGGACATCTTGGAGGAAAAAAAGTGTGAGGGGAAAGTTCTCCTGTCAGAAAAGAACAAATCAGTATGATATTGACCCAAATTTTAGCACTCTGTTAATGAAAGAAAGGAATGTCTTAAAACTCAGAATGGCACCCCTCATCCATAAGATGCATTTTGGGATAATCTTGGCACCAGATGATTCATCCCGGGCCATAAAATGATTGACTTGAATCTTATAGAAGGGCAAATTACCTTACAAATAGTTTCGTTTACATAGATTAGGGGAACAATATCTGAGTATAACATACTGGTTTGTCAAGTAGGTTCTGAGCCGTTAGGTGGAACCGACTTGAAGATGGAGTTTGGGGTAAATGCATAGTACATTAACATAGTTAAGACAAACATTTCCCTAAGAAAAATGCATTGGTTAACTCAAGGTTTGAGAATAGTTACCTTCAGGTGAAACCAGGTGTCATTATGGCAACACAGTATTTTAAGAGAAACCTCCTTTTAAATTTGTATAGAGAAGAAAAATAATATCACTAGTTTGTTTCCTCCTGCTGCTTAAGAGAGAGAAAAATGTCTGACACTTGCAGTCTATTTCCTCCGCTTGGAGACCCCTGGCCTTCCTGCCTGTTACCCTCTCAAGATCAGAATGGAAGTTATAGATACAAGTAAATATGTGTGTGCATGTACCAGGTTGCTTCAGTTGTCCCTAACTCTTTGCGACCCCATGGACTGTAACCTGCCAGGTTCCTCCGTCCATGGGATTCTCCGGACAAGAATACTGGAGCGAGTTGCCATTTTCTTCTCCAGGGGATCTTCTCAACCCAGGGATCAAACCTACTTCTCTTAAGTCTCGTGCACTGGCAGGTGGGTTCTTTATCACAAGTTATATATGGGAGCCTGCTAATGCTAAAGGACTTACTGAAGTCAAAAGGAAAGACTGGCTTTTTGTTTTTATTTTTTATTTTAAAAGTCTAATTATTTTGTAATTTAGGGAGATAAAGTTTACAAACCATATGATTCACCCATTTAAAGTATACAGTTTGGTAGTTTTGTTAATAAGTCTATATAGAGAGTTGTGCTACTACATCACAGTCAAGTTTAGAACAAGAAACCCCATACACCTTAGCAAATTTCTTCCCAAGCCACACCCCACCCCAGAGTTAGATAACCACTATTCTACTTTGTATCTCTTACTGATTTGCATTTTCTAGACATTTCATTCTTATGAATGAAATAACATAATTTTTTTGTGACTGCTTTCACTTAACATGTTTTCAAGGTTTATTAACATGGTCCTGTTGTAGGAAAGGGGACCCCTTCCAGGGCCTGAAACTGGGCTCTTGTCTAACACTCGGAAATGAATTGTCTGAGGAGACACATCTGCTGACAAAACGAGAGATTTTATGGGAAAAGGCACCTGGGTGAAGAGCAGTAGGGTAAGGGAACCCAGGAGAACAGCTCTGCCACATGGCTTGCAGTCTCGGGTTTTATAGTGATGGGATTAGTTTCTGGGTTGTCCTTAGCCAGTCATTCTGACTCAGAGTCCTCCCTGGTGGTGCACGCCTTGTTCAGCCAAGATGGATGTCAGCGAGAAGGATTCTGGGAGGTGGTCGGACACGTGATGTCTCCTTTTGATCTTTTCCGAATTCTTCCAGTTGGTGGTGGCTTATTAGTTCTATGTTCCTTAGCAGGACCTTCGGTCATAAAACAACTCATGCAAATGGTTACTATGGTGCCTGGCCAGGGTGGGCGGTTTCAATCAGTATGCTCCCCCTAACAGTATATATCAGTACTTCATTCCATTTTATGATTAAACATTACTCCATTTTAAGGATATGTCACATAATTTTTCCTTTCAATAGCTGGTGGACATTTGGGTTGTTTCCTCTTTGGTGCAACTGTGAATAATGCTGCTATGTATATTGGTGTAGAAGTTTTTTGTTTGGACATACATTCTCATCCCACTTGAGTAGGTCAGTTCAGTTCAGTCACTCAGTCATGGCTGACTCTTTGCGACACCATGGACTGCAGCACACCAGGCCTCACTGTCCATCTCCAACTCCCAGGGTTTACTCAAACTCATTTCCATTGAGTCGGTGATGCCATCCAGCCATCATCCTCAGTTATCCCCTTCTCCTCCTGCCTTCAATGTTTCCCAGCATCAGGGTCTTTTCAAATGAGTCAGCTCTTCGCATGAGGTGGCCAAAGTACTGGAGTTTCAGTTTCAACATCAGTACTTCAAATGACTATTCAGGGCTGATTTCCTTTAGGATGGACTGGTTGGATCTCCTTCCAGTCCAAGAGACTCTCAAGAGTCTTCTCCAATACTACAGTTCAAAAGCATCAATTCTTTGGCGCTCAGCTTTCTTTATAGTCCAACTGCTCACATCCATACAAGACTACTGGAAAAACCATAGCTTTGACTAGCAGACCTTTGTTGGCAAAGTAATGTCTCTGCTTTTTAATATGCTATCAGGTTGGTCATCATTTTTCTTCCAAGGAGCAAGCATCTTTTAATTTTGTGGCTGCAGTCACCATCTGCAGTGATTTTGGAGCCCCCAAAAATAAAGTCTGACACTGTTTGCACTGTTTCCCCATCTATTTGCCATGAAGTGGTGGGACCAGATGCTATGATCATAGTGATCTGAATGTTGAGTTTTAAGCCAACTTTTTCACTCTCCTCTTTCACTTTTCATCAAGAGGCTCTCCTCCTTCACTTTCTGCCATAATGGTGGTGTCATCTGCATATCTGAGGTTATTGATATTTCTCATGGCTATCTTGATTCCAGCTTGTGCTTCTTCCAGCCCAGCATTTCTCATGGTATACTCTGCATATAAGTTTAATAAGCCCGGTGACAGTATAGAATCTTGACGTACTCCATTTCCTATTTGGAACCAGTCTGTTGTTCCATGTCCAGTTCTAACTGTTGCTTCCTGACCTGCATACAGGTTTCTCAAGAGGCAGGTCAAGTGGTCTGGTATTCCCATCTCTTTCAGAGTTTTCCACAGTTTGTTGTGATCTACACAGTCAAAAGCTTTGGCATAGTCAATGTATCAGAAATAGACATTTTTCTGGAAGTCTCTTGCTTTTTTAGTGATCCAGCGGATGTTGGCTATTTGATCTCTGGTTCCTCTGCCTTTTCTAAATCTAGCTTGAACATCAGAAATTTCATGGTTCACGTACTCTTGAAGCCTTGCCTTGCAGAATTTTGAGCATTACTTTACTAGTGTGTGAGAAGAGTGCAATTGTGCGGGAGTTCAAGCATTCCTTGGCATTGCTTTTCTTTGGGATTGGAATGAAAACTGACCTTTCCAGTCCTGTGGCCATTGCTGAGTTTTCCAAATTTGCTGGCATATTGAGTGCAGCACTTTCACAGCATCATCTTTTAGGATTTGAAATAGCTCAACTGGAATTCCATCACCTCCACTAGCTTTGTTCATAGTGATGCTCCTAAGGCCCACTTGACTTTGTATTCCAAGATATCTGCCTCTAGGTTGGTGATCACACCATTGTGATTATCTGGGTCATGAATTTCTTTTGTATCGTTTTTCTGTGTATTCTTGCCACCTTTTCTTAGTATCTTCTGCTTCTTTTGGGTCCGTACCACTTCTGTCCTTTATTGTGCCAAATTGTGAGGTCATATGGTAATTCTGACTAACCTTTTGAGGAACTACCTTGTGTATAGCCTTTTAATTTTTGTGGTTATGTTAGTAATCATGTATGTTCAATGACGTTAATTTCTTTTTTTTCTTTTATAAATCTCAGAATAGTTTATTTCCTTCCTATTTGTAGCCTTTTATTTTTAAAAATTATTTATTTATCCAGCTTTATTGAGATATAATTGACATACAGCACTATATGAGTTTAAAGTGTGCAGCATAATGATTTAACTTACATACAAGTTTTTAAATATATGGTGTTAGAAGAAAATAAAAATAGAACCTCTTCACAGCTACAAAGATACATTCTAGATGTACTAAAGGTGAAATGTAAAAAGAAAACTACTGAAGTATCAAAAAGCAGTGTAAGAGAATATGTATATGACTTTGGGATGATGCCCCTTCTCTTTAAAGACAAAACAACTCTACAGACTTTATTACATAAAAAATGATATCTTGGGAGAAAATATTTGCATATATCTGGCAGAAAACTTTGATAGTGTTAATATACAAAATATGCCCACGTTCATAACAAAAAGGAACTACCTAATGGATACATAAATAAGGGATCTGAACCGGTAGTTTAATATGCAGTTAATGTTTAAATTTCCTAGGTTGTTCCATAGTATCATAGTACCAGTTGTGTCTGACTTGTTGCTACTCCATCGACTACAGTCCATGGAATTCTCCAGGCCAGATTGGGTAGCTGTTCCCTTCTTCCCAACCCAGGGATCGAACCTAGATCTCCCGCATTGCAGGCGGTTTCTTTACCAGCTGAGCCACAATGGAAGCCCTGAACCAGTAAATTAAAGAGAAAGTACAGGTTTGTTGAAGCATTTATTTGGAATATTAAAAAGCTGAAAGGAATCTGAGTGAACATCCATAGGGAAAATACAAAACTGAACAGGTTCTCAATTTTGCTAATACCACATTAAAACTTGATATCACTTTATTTGACACTAGTCCAAATAAAACAGATCAATAACTAACATTTTCCAAGTGTGTGGGGCAAAAATACTCCCCTGCTTTACTGCTGGGAGTGCAACTGACTGTAACTTGTTGAGATAAGAATGTGACAGTATTTATTAGCATATAAATGTGGATACTCTTTGATCCAGCAATCCCATTTCTAGAATTTATCTGATAGATAAAAGGTCATTTCATAAATATATATTTACAGGAAAATTTGTAGAAGCATTTACATATC
The DNA here is from genome assembly GCA_006408695.1 of Aepyceros melampus. Classification (NCBI taxonomy): domain Eukaryota; kingdom Metazoa; phylum Chordata; class Mammalia; order Artiodactyla; family Bovidae; genus Aepyceros; species Aepyceros melampus. The sequence continues at coordinate 287,923 of SJXQ01010749.1, forward strand.
CTTTTATAGGTGAATAGTTGAATAAATTGTGATAGTTCTCTACTTTGGAGTAATATGCATCTAGAAAAAGAATTCTATATACCTGTCTCACTATCTATAAACTTGAAAGAGTATCACTGTATATAATTAAATAAAAGAAGCTAATTTTACAGTTGCATATATAGTATGATCCCATTTGTTTAAAAAGCGAGCCTAAATATGGGCATGTATAATTTTGTTTGTTTATATGGAAAAATAAACAGAAAACTGTTGATGGTGGTCACATCAGGGCCTGGTATTAGGTGAGTCATGGGAATGTTATCATGCTGACTTAGTTACTTTTGTATTATCAGAGAAGTCACAGTGAGCCAAAGAGAGGAATTATTTCATTAAAGCTAAAAAACCTTGAAATGTAAATAATGCCCATTCAAGGACTTTGAAAAGCAATTCCATTAAAGGGAATGTAAACTAATATGCACAAAGCATGCAGTGTATAAAGATCTGTGAATACATTTTCTAATTCAAACCTCTAACTGATGTTAGAGTAACAGGATGCTGTATCTCCATGTTACAGGTGAGAAAACTGAAGCTCCATGAGTTTGACTAAGTTGCTTGGTGTTATGCAGCCCATCAGTGGCAGAACTGACTTTGAAACCCAGTTCTGATGGGCTCAAAAATTAGTATTAAACTCTGCACTATCCAGAACCTGGGAAGATGTGTCAAAAGTGATGAGTTCTTGGATCATTAAGAAAATATACCCAGACATTGTTGGCATAACGATGATGTATGTGCATTATAGTTCAAAGAAGAGTTTGAGTAGCCAGGGAATCCAGTCTCTTGATTCCATCTTGAACACTCAGTTAGCAGAGTAACCATGGGCACACCTTTCAGATCTCATGAAGTGGATACATGAGCAACTTGAATTACTGAAGTAAGAGAATGCTGATTGAGAGCTTTGTGTTCACATTGGCCTGGTATCTTGTGGCAGACGAGTTTCCTCCCTTGCTGTATTCTCTGAACAGATGCTCAGCCTTTCTTTGTAAACCTGGAAGGATGAGCAGTCGTGGAGGGGGTGCTTATAGCCCTGTCTCTATCTTTAATCCTCTACTGTTCAATCTTGAATTGGATGAGGTCATAGGAACCACACTTGTCAGGTTTTTCCATTCTGTTTATGGAGGTGGGGGATGCCAGTAAATAACTTACCATTATTTCCAAGTTAAGAATTAGTTGAGAAATAAAATTCAAAAGGCAGACAGATGGAGGCAGAATGCTAGAAATATTACCAATAAAGCTGATGGGAGAAACTGGCTTTAGATCTATTACTGAGAAGTCTTTGCTAGCACTTATACCTCCACCCCACTTCCTTATGCTCCTCATGTCCAGACACTGGGACAGCAAACCTGAAGGACAGGTTAGGGCCATCAGTTCAGTTCAGTCGCTCAGTCGTGTCTGACTCTTTGTGACCCCATGAATCGCAGCACGCCAGGCCTCCCTGTCCATCACCAACTCCCGGAGTTCACTCAAACTCACGTCCATCGAGTTGGTGATGCTGTCGAGCCATCTCATCCTCTGTCGTCCCCTTCTCCTCCTGCCCCCAATCCCTCCCAGCATCCGAGTCTTTTCCAATGAGTCAGCTCTTCGCATGAGGTGGCCAAAGTACTGGCGTTTCGCTTTAGCATCAGTCCTTCCAAAGAACACCCAGGACTGATCTCCTTTAGAATGGACTGGTTGGATCTCCTTGCAGTCCAAGGGACTCTCAAGAGTCTTCTCCAACACCACAGTTCAAAAGCATCAATTCTTCAGTGCTCAGCCTTCTTCACAGTCCAACTCTCGCATCCATACATGACCACAGGAAAAACCATAGCCTTGACTAAATGGACCTTTGTTGGCAAAGTAATGTCTCTGCTTTTGAACATGCTGTCTAGGTTGGTCATAACTTTTCTTCCAAGGAGTAAGCGTCTTTTAATTTCATGGCTGCAGTCACCATCTGCAGTGATTTTGGAGCCCCAAAAGATAAAAGTCTGACACTGTTTCCACTGTTTCTCCATCTATTTCCCATGAAGTGATGGGACCAGATGCCATGATCTTCATTTTCTGAATGTTGAGCTTTAAGCCAACTTTTTCGCTCTCTACTTTCACTTTCATTAAGAGGCTTTTTAGTTCCTCTTCACTTTCTGCCATAAGGATGGTGTCATCTGCATATCTGAGGTATTGATATTCCTCCTGGCAATCTTGATTCCAGCTTGTGCTTCTTCCAGACCAGCGTTTCTCATGATGTACTCTGCACAGAAGTTAAATGAGCAGGATGACAATATAGAGCCTTGATGTACTCCTTTACCTATTTGGAACCAGTCTGTTGTTCCATAGGATAACCCTAACCCTACATTTACCCAGGATGCTGATTCTGAGCAGAAAGGTACAGAAAAGACTGCATCTCCAGTACTTATGCACTTTGAAAGAATTTTGGTAAAATATACATGATATAAAATTTATCTTTTAAAACATTTTAAAGTGTACAATTCAGAATGTAGTGCAACTATCCATCTCTGTCAGTTCCAAAATATTTTCATCACCCCAAAAGGAAACCTCATACCCATTAAGCCAGTACCTCTTTTTCCTTCCTTCCAACACCTGGCATCCACTAATCTATTTTCTTTCTATGAATTTGCTTGTTCTGGCAATTTGAAGAATATACAGTATGGTGCTGTGTCTGGCTTCTTTCACTTAGCATAATGTTTTCAAGGATTCACTTGTGTTGTAGCATGTATTGCTATTTTATTGCTTTCTATGGCTGAAAAATTTGCCTGTGTATAGTCATACTATGTGCTTCCAGATGGCTCAGCTGGTAAAGAATCCACATGCAATGGAGGAGACCCTGGTTCGATTCCTGGGTCAGAAAGATACCCTGGAGAAGAAAATGACACTTTCCATTTTTGTTTCCAAGAATACCACTCCATTATTCTTGCCTGGAGAATCCCCATGGACTGGAGCCTGCAGGCTCAGTCGTGTCCCTCAAAAGTCGGACACGACTGAGCAACTAAGGACAGCACAACACAGACTTACTACATTTGGTTATTCATTTATCCATTGATGGAAATTTGGGTTATTTTTACCTTTTGACTATTGTGAATAGTGCTGCTATGATCTTTTATTTTCAAGAATTTGTTTGAATACCTGCTCTTGATTCTTTGGGAGTAGATTACCAGAGAGTAGAATCTCTGATGATATGGTAATTTTATGTTTAACTTGTTGAGAATCCCCCAAACTGTTTTCTACTTTTGTAGCTTTTCAGCATTAATGAGCTCTTCCTGACTATGGCATGTAGCCCAATGCATGTGCACTACCAGTTAGGTACCTTACTCCTCTTCTTAGAGTAGCGTGAGTCACAGGTGGGTAACAGCCAGGGCTATTACTCCAGCTGAAGTCCCTTCACATATACACATCAGATGAGGGAAGGTAGCACACATCCCCAAAGATGACACACAGCTGAGAGGAATAACTGACACAAGCTAATTGAGGACCAGGGAGTAATGTGCCAGGGAGTGTGACAAGCATTGTAAAGATACAGAAACAAGGAAAATTTTTAGTCTTCCATAGGCTCAGATTGTAAAAGCTGCATGTAGATTCTTAGAAATGAAATAATGCACTAATCAGAATCCGTAATACATTAAAAAAATCTAATTGTCTGAAATTCAGATTTGACATTATAATGGGATGTCTTTCAATGATAAGTGAACTCACTCTTTCATTACATCAGTTCATAAAATATTTAAAGGGCCGTGTCTAAAAAATTACACATAATTCAGTGGAGATGAGCACTGCACAAAATTGAATAAATTACAGTGGATCATCTATCTATTATTAAAAATGTTTAAGTTAAGAAATCAAAAGGAATCATTCGCTGTACTTTATTATTAAAATAAAATATTTTTATATATGTAGATGTTACTAGGTAGGTGACATACATTGCAGTAATTATATTTGACAGTTTCAGTTTACAGTTGAGAATTGACCATCATTGTGTAAAACATGCGTGGTTCCATCCCTAAACTCTCAAGTTCAGGTACCAACAATGAGCTGACTGCACTAAACCACTGCCTGGGATATTATAGGACCATAGCTCTCCATTCTTGGAATGACTTGTGGCCCAAATGACTCATTTATTATGGATCTGCCTCCAAATACCCAAACCTGTGTTCTGCATGATTGGTTGCTGCATTATTATGTACCACAGAAAGTATCCATCTTTTGCTAAGAATAACAGCACTTTTATATAAATAGAGCATAGCTCAGGCTTTTCAAATGGAAACAGACACAGATAAGAGTGTTTACATTATCTCTGTGTGTAAATTTCATTTAAACTCTTAGGTACTATAGACATGCCAATTCTAGCTAATGGCTAAATGCCCTGTATGGTCAAATACTATGATGGAATATTCTGATAGATCAGCAGTTTTACTCATGTGCTCGAATCATTCAGGCTGTTTCCTCTCCATGACAGGCTACTAAACACATAAACAGTCTTTGAGTGTTTTCGACAGAAGAATGGGCATCATTTTCTCTGTAGAGAAAAGCTGCTTTTGTGCTTTGCTATCTAAGATTTTCAAAAATCATACTAGTGCATTTTCTATGTTGTTCTTCCACAATCATTGAGTATTATGGTTTGTTTTTGTTTTTGTTTTTTTAAACCGAATCCACCTAAAACCAAGTTCCTGGGTGAATTTATGATTAACTTTCTATCCAAAACTTTATTCCTTTTCTTGTCCCACCTCTTTTCCTCTTAGGACTGAGAAATATTGAAAAAAAAAGAGGGGGTTGGAAACCAAGCAGGACCTTGTGGGACCTTCTCAGAGAAACCCCTCTACGTTTCCTGCTTCTTGTTTGGCCATCCCAGCTTTGCAAGTAGCAGACTCAAGCAGTAATGATGACAGTCACAGGACTCCTAGTTCCTCTTGAATGAACATAGTTGATAATCTGATGTATTATCTCTGAGTTGTTCTGCATTAACTAAAACCGCCACCAACGTGGAGGACATGACTACATGTTGACCACAAGCTCATAGATCCCAGACCAGTTAGAAGCAGAAAGTTGAGATTCCCAAAGTATCACCCTGTTACCTCACCACCAGTCAATGAGGAGAACGTTGACAAGCTGATCACACACCCCTGACCCTCATAATGTTGCCTTTAAAAACCCTTGCCTGAAAGCCATCAGAGAGTTTGGGTTTCTTGAACATTAGCTGCCCATTGTCTTCACTTGGTGCCCTGCAAATAAAAACTGTACTTTCCTTTACCAAAAGTCAGTTTTAGTAGATTGGCTTTGCTGCATATCAGGTGGGTAAACCTGACTTAGGTTAGTAACATTTTGTTCAAATGCTTGCTTTCACATTAAATAAAAAATCCAAACTGGTGTGGTTAGTGTGATTAAAAAATATCCATTAGGGTTAGTTGAAGAAGTTAGGAACAATTGCTACTACAATACAGAATCAAAGTTACCCAAGCAACTGAGTTCTATTAACATATTGGGGTTTACTTGAAAGACCAAAGCTAAAAGGTGGCCAATCACAGTGTTGAAAATACACTAAGTGCTTAGTCAATGTGAGTTAAATGGATGAATAGATGTAATTAATAATTAAAAAGGAAGGTTATCCAGGATATAATTTAAGGTGTCAGTGGTAGAAGTCTGTCCTACCAAAGAGACTCAGATGGAAATTCTGTTCCAACCAGCTCACCATATATGAGCATCAGTGCTTTTCTAGTGCGTTCTAATCCTAGCTAATCCTCTCAAGAGTGCAGTCTTATTCATTTAAATGTGTTATAATAGAAAACAGAACCGCTTACTCTGTTCCACATAATAGGAGATTTAAAAGAAACCTTTGTTGTGTCAGCATACACGTTGTATCGGTCTACTGAAGGTTGTCTGTGCTTCTGTTTTGTTAGTCAAGTCTTGATCTCCCCTCCCAGTCCCCCAACCCCTCCAAGGGTTTGATTCTTAAGTGTCCTTTGATATTGCCAGTCTAATCTATGTTCTCTTCCCTGCTGTTGAATACCTCTGTTGCCCTCCATTTCTAAATTTCTAGCCCCTCACATGAGAAATGCTTCAGTGGCCTGAATTCCTTATTTTGTGAGTCTCTTAGTTAACCCATGGAGAAGGCAATGGCACCCCACTCCAGTACTCTTGCTTGGAAAGTCCCATGGGTGGAGGAGCCTGGTGGGCTGCAGTCCATGGAGTTGCGAAGAGTCGGACACAACTGAGTGACTTCCCTTTCACTTTTCACTTTCATGCATTGGAGAAGGAAATGGCAACCCACTCCAGTGTTCCTGCCTGGAGAATCCCAGAGATGGTGGAGCCTGGTGGGCTGCCATCTATGGGATTGCACAGAGTCGGACACAACTGAAGTGACTTAGCAGCAGCAGCAGTAGTTAACCCATATGACTGGAGAGTGTCTGCAACTGCCTTGGTAGGTTGATATACTACAGTGTTCAGATGGGGCTATTATGTGGCCAGGCTTTGAAGTAGGATGACAGGGCATTGAACTTCTCTGTGCCTCCATTTCTCATCAATGAAAAGAGAACAATGAAATACCTACCTTTTAGGGCTCTTATGAGAAGGAAATGGGATAAACACTTGAAACACGTAATGCTTCCACTGCACACAGTAAAGGCTTAATTAATGTAACAAAAGATGATGGTGAACACTGGGGTTCCTCACAGAAAAGTTCCGCCAAGTCACCCTGTTAAACAAACTACTCTGGGAAAGTATCCCATTGATCGCATTTATTTTGTTTGAAAATATTAAATGAGGTCAACCTTTTGGAAAATTGCTGGCACATCCGTAGTCTTCAGACATGGCTCACATTCTTCTCTTTCTCTCAGATTACAAAGAGTCGCTCGGAAATTGAATCTCCACGTGATCTCTGTGCCTGTGATGTCATCTAGGAGGGTCAGGAGACTTGTTTAATTCATTCCTAAAACATGGATGTAGTACCTGTGATGTGACCATTGCTGTTGTAGGGATATAGAGTGATGAAGCTTCTATCCCTGTTTAGTTGAAATCCCTTAGGATAGCCAGGGCTGCTTTTCCAGGCTCCTTGATTAGCTCAGCCCTCTTCCATTTTCTTTCAAATTACCTTCATGTTGCCTTTCCAATGTTCAGCTCCTTACCTTTGATGGAGATGATAGGAGTGAAGTGAGAGCTGAATATCTTTGCCTTTCCCCACCTCTGGTTACAGCATGCTGTTGTTTCCAAGAATAAGCCTAGCATTTCCTCTTCATCCTGTCTGGGAAATAATGGGTAAGTCATTTCTAGGTAGCCTCTCCTTAATCTATGTGTTAGGTTTTCTAACTGTTCTAAAAGCACTAGCACTCCTTGGTGCAAAGGACATGGCTTTTGGAGTCAGACCCAACTGGACTCATCTCACCTCCACTGCTTCCCAGCTGTGTGATCTCCCATAAGTCATTTCACCTCTCTGAACCTTAGTTTCCTAGTTGTTAATGAAGGCTAATGATAAGCACTTTCTTGGGTTGTTGTGAGCATTAAAATGAGAGAATGTCCATAAAGCACTTTGTACAGTCCTGGCACACAGTAAGTGCTCAGTAAACGTTCAGTTCAATCGCTCAGTCATGTCCGACTCTGTGTGACCCCATGAACCGCAGCACTCCAGGCCTCCCTGTCCATCACTAACTCCCAGAGTCTGCCCAAACCCACCCAAATGTCCATTTAGTCAGTGATGCCATACAGCCTGCTCATCCTCTGTCCTCCCCTTCTCCTCCTGCCCTCAATCTTTCCCAGCATCAGGGTCTTTCCAATGAGTCAACTCTTCGCATCAGGTGGCCAAAGTATTGGAGTTTCAGCTTCAACATCAGTCCTTCCAATGAACACCCAGGACTGATCTCCTTTAAGATTGACTGGTTGGATCTCCTTGCAGTCCAAGGGACTCTCAAGAGTCTTCTCCAAAAAAAAAAAAAAAAAAAGTCTTCTCCAACACCACAGTTCAAAAGCATCAATTCTTTGGTGCTCAGCTTTCTTTATAGTCTGACTCTCATATTCATACATGACCACTGGAAAAACCATAGTCTTGACTAGATGGACGTTTGTTGACAAAGTAATGTCTCTGCTTTTTAATAGGCTGTCTAGGTTGGTCATAACTTTCCTTCCAAGGAGTAACCGTCTTTTAATTTCATGGCTGCAATCACCATCTGCAGTGATTTTGGAGCCCAAAATATAAAGTCAGCCACTGTTTCCACTGTTTTCCCATCTATTTCTCATGAAGTGGTGGGACTGGATGCCGGGATCTTAGTTTTGTGAATGTTGAGCTTTAAGCCAACTTTTTCACTCTCCTCTTTCACTTTCATCAAGAGGCTCTTTACTTCCTCTTCACTTTCTGCCATAAGGGTGGTGCCATCTGCATATATGAAGTTATTGATATTTCTCCCGGCAATCTTGATTCCAGCTTGTGCTTTTTCCAGCCCAGCATTTCTCATGATGTACTCTGCATATAAGTTAAATAAGCAGGGTGACAATATACAGCCTTGATGTACTCCTTTTCCTATTGGGAACCAGACTGTTGTTCCATGTCCAGTTCTAACTGTTGCTTCCTGACCTGCATACAGATTTCTCAAGAGGCAGGTCAGGTGGTCTGGTATTCTCATCTCTTTCAGAATTTTCCACAGTTTCTTGTGATCCACACAGTCAAAGGCTTTGGCATAGTCAATAAAGCAGAAATAGATGTTTTTCTGGAACTCTCTTGCTTTTTCCATGATCCAGCGGATGTTGGCAATTTGATCTCTGGTTCCTCTGCCTTTTCTAAAACCAGCTTGAGCACTGGAAGTTCACAGTTCCTGTATTGCTGAAGCCTGGCTTGGAGAATTTTAAGCATCACTTTACTAGCGTGTGAGATAGTTTTACAAATTTGCTGGCATATCTAGTGCTGCTTTTTCACAGCATCATCTTTCAGGATTTGAAACAGCTCAACTGGAATTCCATCGCCTCTACTAGCTTTGTTCGTAATGATGCTTCCTAAGGCCTACTTGACTTCACATTCCAGGATATTTGGCTCTAGGTTAGTGATCACACCATCATGATTATCTGGGTCATGAAGATCTTTTTTGTACAGTTCGTCTGTGTATTCTTGCCACTTCTTCTTAATATCTTCTGCTTCTGTTAGGTCCCTACCATTTCTGTCCTTTATTGTCCAATAAATGTTAACTATTACTAGAAAGAGCCACAGAGTTAAGGATGCCTGGTTTCAAATGTCCATTCCAAGCTTACTAGTTGGTTCATTTATTTCAGCAAATTATTTACTTTCACCGAGGACTGGCTTCCTTTTCTGCCAAATGGAATTTAATATCTACTTATCCACATTATTGTTCTATGGATTAAGTGAGATAAAAATTTCAACAACAGTATGTAGAACATATTCTTCTGTTCTTCTGACTTCATTCACTAATGGATATTTTGCAACATCTTGTGCTCAGCCCTGGGGGTACAGTGGAGAGAAAGATAGACATCCCGTGCTCTCCTGGAGAATAATTATTTAATTAAATAAGCACAAATGGTGAAAATGTTATGAAGGAAACAAACAGTGCTATTATACTGACTAATAGTTGCTTACTTTTAAATGGATCAAGGACAACTTCTTTTAAGAGACATCTAAACTGAAATCTCAGTGTGGAGATCTCAATGCTGAGAAGGAACTACAAATGGAAAAGCATTCTGGCCAGAGGGAACAGCATGTAGAACGGTGTGGGAAGAGGTTGGCCTGTTCATAACAACTAAAAGAAGCCCAGTGTCCTGAATATTTTGAAAGAATATACCTATACTGTATTTAGAACAGTAATCAAGGGTGTAAACATCATCAAATATTCTAGAAAGGTCAAGAGAATAAGGGCAGGCAAGGTTTATAGAAGGTAATTCTGGTAAGCTTTCTGTAGACGTCATTTTAGTATTTTTATCAGTTAAGTTTCCTGCAGGGAACAAGTGGTACATCCAAGGGAGTAATTAGAAGATAATTTAATAACAGGACTATTCATTAATGTGAAACTGTGGTCAGGGCATCAACCTTCATCTAAACCCATGATTGCTTGCAAGGCAATGGTTTCAAGCTGAGCCTCCAGAGACCAAAGGTTTGTGGGTTAAAAAAAATTTTTTTTTACAGGAGATGATGGGTTTTCTTCAACCAGAGAAGTTCTGCCTTTACCTATTTTGTAAATATTTAACTTCTGAGTCAGATTTTATACACACACACACACACACACTCAATCCTGGGGCAAAAAAAAAAATGTTTGAAAATACTGGGGAACAGTATTTTCTACCAGTTAAATACTGCACAGTAGAGTTCTCCATGGATGGGCCAGAGCCTAGTGCTGAAGTGCCTTCAGCCACAGTAGAAGATAAAAAGAAGCAGAGACTCTGGGGTGATCAAGCAGCGTGGAACTCAGACAAAGGGAGGACGAACAGACTTTTGGCAGACCCTTGAGGCCTGGCCTTCCAAATTCCAAGCAGAGGGTGGCCTTGAGAAGCAGCAGAATGATATGCATATGACAACATCTGGAGTGGTATTTGATTTTTAAAGTGGATTATAAGAATTGGAGCTCCATCACCTAGGAGGCTTAATCATATTTGTGAAGCCAGGGTGTTTCTGTTGCATTGGTAAAGGTCAAAATCAATACAGTTTTCAAACCTTCCCCTATTTTGCAGGTCTGGTGTGCTGTTATTCCACAGATCACTAGTGAATTTCTCTGTGATCCTTAAGTATTTGCTTGACATAAAAATGACTTTTAAGGTTTACTCACCAGTCCCTTGGCAAACGAAGGACATTTCCTATCTCTAGTACTTTAACTATATTATCTGGAATTATTGTACATTGGCTGTTCCCACATATGGGATCTTCCCAGACTAGTGATGGAATCTATATCGCCCATGTTGGCAGGTGGATTCTTTATCACTGAGCTACTAAGGAAGCACAGCTTACCTTCTTTGAGTCGTACTTCAGCATTAGGCTCTGGATCGCCCATGGAGGGTTCTATTGGAACTCATCAGAAACCTGTCATCGTGTTGATGGGAGGGATTGGTATTGAAAGCACTGTCTGCAGTTTCCCATTCTCTATCCTTTAGAAGAACCCATCCAAGGGAAGATGTTCTCTGTCCTCACTACCAGGAAAGGCTCTGTTTCTCATGAGCAACTAACATGTTTTCTAACTTATGAGTATTTGGAATTTTGTTATTTGAATGGTCAGATCCACTGAATAATACACCTGTAGCTGCATATTAGAAATATCCATGCCTGGTGAGGCATATCCACTCTCAGGCAAGGATAATTTTTCAAAAGCCCCCTTCCCTCCTAGTGATTCCTACGAGCAGCTAAGATTGAGGATCACAATTAAAAATAATTGCTTCTCTGCTCTTGGCGACTGGAAAACTCAAGATCCAGTTTGGGACATTTTCTGTCAGCTCTGTAGGACTTCATGATATGCAGTGGTGAGTGCACTTCCAGTCTAGACTTGACGTTAGTGATGTATTGATTTATCCTTCCTCCTAACTTCTTTACCTATTTTTAAAATTAATTTATTTATTTTAATTGGAGGCTAATTACTTTACAATATTGTAGTGGTTTTTGCCATACATTAACATGAATCAGCCATGGGTGTACATGTGTTCCCCATCCTGAACTCCCCTTCCACTTCCCTCCCCATCCCATCCCTCTGGGCCATCCCAGTGCACTGGCCCTGAGCACTCTGTCTCATGCATGGAACCTGGACTGGCGATCTCTTTCACATATGACAATATGCATGTTTCAAGTCATCCCACCCTTACCTTCTCCATAGAGTCCAAAAGTCTTTATATCTGTGTCTCTTTTGCTGTCTCACATATAGGGTCATCATTACCATCTTCTAAATTCCATATGTATGCGTTAGTATACTGTATTGGTGTTTTTCTTTCTGGCTTACTTCACTCTGTATAATAGGCTCCAGTTTCATCCACCTCATTAGAACTGATTCAAATGCATTCTTTTTAATAGCTGAGTAATATTCCATTGTGTATATGTAGCACAGCTTTCTTATCCATTTGTCTGCTGATGGACATCTAGGTTGCTTCCATGTCCTGGCTATAGTAAACAGTGCTGTGATGAACATTGGGGTACACATGTCTCTTTCTTTACCTATTTTTATAAATCATATTGCCATTATGTTTTTTTGGGGGCTGTTTTGAGTGACCTTCGAAATGAGGCAGAAGATGTATTGGTAGGTGAAGAGATGATGGAAAGACAGGTGCTATACTGTGTTTATAATGGGTCTGTTCATGGCTATGGGATATTTTCACACATTAGACACCACAAATGCCACTGCACTTGCCATTCTTCATGCAGATATAACAGAATACACGGTCCTTAATAATATTATTATAAATCATACTCATACATCTTTTACTTTTTAACTGAAAAGAGGAACATTAAATTTAAGACATATTTTTAATTCCATCTGCTACACATGCACAATATGACAAAAACATTTTTTTCAGAAACCCAATCTCTCCTCAGAGGGCTTTTCTTTAAGCAGAGTAAATATAGGGAGTATAAAAATCAACAAAACAAATATTTATGAAGAATAAATCCAGTCTTCAATGGCACTTGAAATTCCACAATTGCCACCCATGCATTATGGAGAGTAAACAATAAGTTATTGGCTTTCGTGCCTTCTCAGCGTACTCCAGAAACCATGACCTACAAGGCCTTCTAAGAATGGGCCCCTGTTTACCTCTTTAGCTCTCAAACCATTAACCTGCCCTTCCAACTTTAGTCATAATGTACTTCTTTCAGTTTCTAGAACATTCTCTTGCCTCTGATTCTTCACACATTCTATTCCATCTGTCAGGATCATATTCTCTTCCTCCTTCCCCCATTCACCTAGCTACTCTCTTTCATTCTTTGCATGTTTCAGCTTAGATGTCTCTTCTTGTTAGAAATTCTCCCTGAGGTCCAAACTTGTTTCCTGTTGTAATTAATTTTTCTGTTGGACAATTTCTCCCCCTGAAGGGTGATCATGGCATTAACTTCCTTCTCCCATTCTAGAATATAGGTTCCAGGACACTGTCTGTCACTGCATTTCTAGCACTTACCACAGTGGCTAGCATAGAGTAAGTACTCAGTACATGGAATTTGCTATGGTGATTTTAAAGTGTGTATTTCCATATTTGAAAGGCACTCAGTAAATGTTGATGGTGCTTCTAGAAGTCTTGTTTGGAGCGAGACAGCCATGATCATTCAGGGAGAGAAAACGATGCTCGTGCAGTGTGTGGACTCTATAGCTGAACATTCCTGGCCCCTGCTCTGTAGACAGTTGTGAGGGGTAATAAGACTTGCAGCAAGGGAGAGAAATCAGCTCTCCTGAAACTAATTTTCACTTTTAGTTAGCACTTGCTCTATGCAAGGAAAGGTCATATCAGTTGGGAGCTTAACTGTTTCCAAGATGACTGCCTATTTCAGCAACTCAAAAGGGGCTTCTGGAGCTTTGCCTGGGCTGCAGTCATTTTGTCCTAAAGTGGAGCATGCCTGAAATATGACATTTGAGGGTAGAAGCACAGGAGTGGGTGACATGAAATGCCTTGTGCATTTATATTGCCTTTTTTTTTTTGACTGCACCTCATGGCATATGAAATCTTTGTTCCCCCACCAGGGATCGAACCCACACCCTCTGTAGTGGAAGCATGGAGTCTTAACCCCTGGCCTGCCAGGAAGTTTCCTACTTGGCTTTTTTTTTTTTTTTTTGCCAATAAGATTTTATCTATTCCCCTATGAGAAAGCAAGTGTGTGTATTGGAAAGTGCTTTGAACTTGGAACCAAAATTTCTCGCCTTTCTATTTCCTAACATGGTTACTTTGGACAAGTTGGTTGATCACTCTTACCCTTGATTTCCTCGCCTCTAAAATGGGACCTACGAGGTAATGTAAGCCTCGTGACCTCTGGATAAAATCACCTAGAAGGTGATTACTAAAGGCTTGTTAAATCCAAGTGTCCAAGAAAGATATGCCCCCACTGGGATGAGTAAGTTTGAATGTTCTGGCTTTTCTTTCTCAAAGTTTGTGCATGAATTTTAAGCATTTTTATTGTTACTATTAATATTTATTTACACAGTACCCTGCCTCAAAAAAGATACAGAAAAAAGAATATCATGTAACTTACGTTTCCAAATAAAATTGATTTGTTTAATAAAGCAGTAGCTGTCAGAAACTCCAATTTTGCTCTGCTTTGATGTAATCCATATGCAAACTGGAAGTTTTCCTACAGAGCTGAGGGGAAAACAGAGACCCACAAATCTCTCCAAATTAGCCCTTGAATATCACCACATTTCTTTTTGAGCATAATCAGATACTCTGACTCTAGCCTTCTAATTATTTCACCAGGCGGGGAAAGGAGAGCTGACAAATAAGGCCGATTCTTCCTTGGCACCACAAAATTCAAAAAAAAGAACAAAAAGCCCATTGAAGTTCTCCTCTGTTCCTTTGAAATGTGTGCGATCTGCCTCCTGAGACTGCAAGGTTATTGAGTGGAGGCAGGAAGGTGGCAGAGAAATGAGTAAAGAAACATCCATCCATCCCCGTTGTCATGACTCCTCCGTCATTCAGACCCCAGCAGAGTAGGCAGCAGTGAGCCGCAAAGTGCAGACAGAAGCTCCCACCTGCTGCCGCCCATGTATCCAAACTCCTTAGGCTCCTCGCTAGCTTGACTGATGCCTTCCTTCCTACCTGTGCTTCCTGCCGACCAAACCAAGTCCTCCTTTGTGGCTCTGAGAGTTCTTCTCTTTCCTTCTTGGACGGTCTTTTATGCACTCACTGGCAGTTCCTAACAATTTCTGGTGTCACCTATCTAGGAACACATAAGAAGCTCATTTGGTAGTTAGATACAACCCAGAGACCTAGGGTTACAGGGTAGTGTAGAAAGAAGCGGGCTCTCGGAGACACGTTCAGGACTACGCATGCATGCGTGCTAAGTTGCTTTAGTTGTGTCTGACTCTTTGCGAGTTGAACCATAGACCTCCAGTCTCCTCCGTCCATGGGATTCTCCAGGCAAGAATGCTGTAGTGAGTTGCCATTTCCTCTTCCAGGGGATCTTCCCAACCCAGAAACTGAACCCGCATTTCTTATGCCTCCTGAATTGGCAGGCGGGCTCTTTACCACTAGCACCACCTGAGAGGCCAGTTCAAAGCTATACTTGGTTTCAAATTCTGCTTCCAAGACCCTTGAGGTAAACTCTGGAGAAGTATCCAAGGCTGTAGAGGGAGGAAGTTGGTGGGAGATGGGTGGGACAAAGACAGTGAACGGACAAGACTATTGGGAACCTATCATTGTTCTGACCAGAGAATGGTCAGAGAAAATGAAATGAAAGGTTTCTTTGTTTGTTTAATTTCTATCCTGTGTTTCACATTAACATGATATTTCATTTAAAGAAATGAATGGGGAAAATAATTTGTGGGGGAAGCATTGGCTCAGCCCTGTAGGGACCTGTTGATCCTGCTGTACTTGTTGATCCTGTTGTACCTGCTCTGCTTGCACAGATGCATTTTGTATCTCTCCAAGTGGAATGTGAGCTTGTGAAAACCAGGGTCCCTATTTGCTGGTTTAACGATTAGACAGGTCATTAACTCCCACTGGACACAGCTCTGCTTTCTTTATAGATTGGTTGCTCCTAAATTTTTTTCAGTCATCTTTTTTTGAGAATCTGATCAAAGATGTAGATCCACTGCTGTGAAAATTGGTTGTAAACAGGACAATTTACATATTGTTCCAAGGAATTATGGTGCTGCTAAAACCTAGCCATGCCTTCTGAGACTAAGAATCCCTGCAGGAAAGACTTCTCTTGATGGACTGCACAAACTGTTGGGTAAATGTACACTAAGGAAGCATGGCTCTGTCCCCCTGATCATTAGAAATGCCTCATATTGGAAAGAGCCATTTCCGGAGAGAATGGTTGCTTCATTATTCACAAGCAGAGATGCTGGCTGGCCAGAGGGATGGAGTGGCATAGTGAAAGAAAGCATCAGACTTGGCATCAGGCAGATTTGGCTTTAGATCCTTTTGTTGCCAATTCCTATGTATTTCATTGGGCAAATCACTCAATTGATCTGAGCCTCAATTTACATATCTGTAAAATAGGAATAATGCTACTGCCTACTTTATAATGACCTCATAGGGTTGCAGTGAGCAGTTGTGAAAAATAATGCATGCAGATTATTTTTCATGGTATAGAGTAGTTGGTCAGAAGGTCAGCTCCCTAAAACTTACTGGGGAAAGGACACCTGCCCTATATGTTGGGTTGAGTGTTCTGTCAGGTCCCTTGTGATTCTGGTTTATCTTTTCCACTATTTTTGTTGAATAATCCAGTAACTGTTATCTTCTTGCTTTAGATTTACCCTCAAGCAGGCTTTGTGACTAGAATCTTGAGCAAGGATTGCTTTTCACCTCAAAGGTCAGCAGCTTTACAAAATGTCTTTAAACTACCTTCAGCTTCTTTGAAGAGATTTTTACATCTTTATTATAAAGTGGCTCTGTGTATCCCTTAGTGAAGTGAGGAGGCTTTAACCAAAACTTCTGACACGTACTCTGTAGCTAGATGATCTCGAGAAACACACATTTATGAGGAGATAGTGAAAGCTTAGAGTTTGTGATTTAGTTTGGCTTTAGACCTTTAAAGAAGTCAGCCGAGCACTGTTCCAAAAACTTGCTCTTCCAAATGGATACCTTTTGACATGCTTCTATCAGCTGGTTTCCAAAGATGGCATCCAAATGAACAATACTTCCTTGTATGTAGGCCCTCTGTTTGAACCAGGGCTGGCCTTTGCCCATTAGAATGTGGTGGGAGGGACACTGATTACCCTGTAGACTAGATCATAAGAAGCTTTGGAGCAACATTGGTCTGAATCTCTTGGAATGCTCATCCTGCTAGAAGCCACGTTCCAGGTAAGAAATCCATCTGAACTAGTTCTTCATGCTAGAGAGAGCTTAGTGTTCAGAGTCCACATGAAGAGAGAACTGTTTGACCAGCTACCAGTTGCTCCGACCATCCCAGCTGAGGGTGCCTGACCTATTAGTGAAAAAGCCTTCTTGGACATCCAGCCCAGGTGAAACTTTGGAGGACATCAACCTCCATCTGACTGTAGCTAGCCAAATCAATCTACAGAACTATGAGATTAATAAATTGTTTGGAGACACTAGTTTGCATTTTTATTTTTTAACTTTTATTGGAGTATAGTTGCTTTATAGTGTTGGGTTAGTTTCCGCTGCACAGCAAAGTGAATCAGTTATAGGTGTATATATATATATATCCCCTCTTTTTTGGATTTCCTTCCCATTTAGGTTACTATAGAGCATTGAATAGAGTTCCCTGAACTCTACAGTAGGTTCTCATTAGTTATCTATTCTATACACAGTAGTGTATATATGTCAATCTCAATTTCCCAATTCATCCTACCCCCTCCCCTGCTTGGTAACCATAAGCTTTTTCTCTACATTTGTAACTCTTATTTTTTTTTTTGACAATAAGTTCATTTGTACCATTTTTCTAGATTCCACATATTAGCATTGTTATACAGTATTTGTTTTTCTCTTCCTGACTTACTTCACTCTGTATGACAGTCTCTAGGTCCATCCTCATCTCTGAAAATGGCATTATTTCATTACTATTGATGTCTGAGTAATACTCCATTGTACATATGTACCACATCTTCATTCATTCTTCTATTGATGGACATTTATGTTGAATATGTGCAGCTGCCAGCAGAGTATCTAATCAGATTGTCTAGTAGTGGGAGAATCTGGTACCGTTATTGCAGGACCTGTGGCTTCCTAGTAAGAGGGTCCATGTTGGTTGCTATTGACTCAAGTTGATGAGCCTTAACCCTCATCTAGAAAGTCACTTGTCATTGGGTTAAGACCACTGGCGTAAGAATACAACTTATATCTCTCCCACTGGACTCCTTGGTATTCAAATTCATCCCTTCTTTCTTATTTGTAAGACAAGTTCTATAGGGATTTTGTGCGATTGTTTCTCCAATTTCTTGCCAGGATGACCTTATGCACTCTTCAAAACTAGAGTTGGCAGAGTAGAGCCCGCAGGGATACCACTAACTATTTTTGTAAGTAAAGTTGTGTTGAAACTTGCCCATTTATTTATATATAGTCTTTCACTGGTTTTTCACTATGGAAGAGTTGAATAGTTGTGACAGATGGTATGGTGTGCAAAGTCAGAAATATTTACTATCTCTTTACAGAAAAAGTTTCCATAACCCTTTGCCAATCTTTTGTCAACCCTTGTCTAATTGAGCTAATTGGTTGATGGTATTTAAGATTGTGGGCTGCCGTCTATAGGGTCGCACAGAGTTGGACACGACTGAAGCGACTTAACAGCAGCAGCAGCAGTATTATATGTAGACTGAATCTGACAACCTGACTTCATGATGATTTCCTTCTAATATAATCTTTTCTGTGGACCACTAAGCAGGTAAATTCAGCCTCAGCTAATGTGTATTATCCTATGAGGTGTATATTTTGTCTCCAGTTTACAGATCAGGAAATTGCTGATTTGGAAAGAAAGGATAATTTAATTAAAGTCATATAACTACTAACACTACAAACAAAGCTAGTGGAGGTGATGGAATTCCAGTTGAGCTATTTCAAATCTTAAAAGATGATGCTGTTAGTGCTTCACTCAGTATACCAGTAAATCTGGAAACCTTAGCAATGGCCAAAGGAATAGGTCAGTTTTCATTCTAATCCCAAAGAAAGGCAATGTTAAAGAATGCTCAGACTAATGCACCATTGCACTCATCTCATATGCTAGTAAAGTAATGGTCAAAATTCTCCAAGGCAGGCTTCAACAGTATGTGAACTGTGAACTTCCACATGTTCAAGCTGGTTTTAGAAAAGGCAGAGGAACCAGAGATCAAATTGCCAACATCTGCTGGATCATTGAAACACAGCAAGATAGTTCCAGAAAAACATCTATTTCTGCTTTATAGATGATGCCAAAGCCATTGACTGTGTGGATCACACAAACTGTGGAAAATTCTGAAAGAGATGGGATTACCTGACCACCTGACCTGCCTTTTGAGAAATCTGTATGCAGGTCAGGAAGCAAGAGTTAGAACTGGACATGGAACAACAGTCTGGTTCCAAATAGGAAAAGGAGTACGTCAAGGCTGTATATTGTCACCCTGCTTATTTAACTTATATGCAGAGTACTTCATGAGAAACGCTGGGCTGGAGGAAGCACAAGCTGGAATCAAGATTGCCAGGAGAAATATCAATAACCTCAGATATGCAGATGACACCACCTTTATGGCAGAAATTGAAGAAGAACTAAAGAGCCTCTTGATGAAAGTGAAAGAGGAGAGTGAAAAAGTTGGCTTAAAGCTCAACATTCAGAAAACTAAGATCATCGCATCTGGTCCCATCACTTCGTGGGAAATAGATGGGGAAACAGTGGCAGACTTTATTTTTTTTGGACTCCAAATTCACTGCAGATGGTGACTGCAGCCATGAAATTAAAAGACGCTTACTCCTTGGAAGAAAAGTTATGACCAACCTAAACAGCATATTAAAAAGCAGAGATATTACTTTGTCAACAAAGGTCCATCTAGTCAAATCTATGGTTTTTCCAGTAATCATGTATGGATGTGAGTGTTGGGTGATAAAGAAAACTGAGCGCCAAAGAATCGATGCTTTTGAACTGTGGTGTTGGAGAAGACTCTTGAGAGTCCCTTGGACTGCAAGGAGATCCAACCAGTCAATCTTAAAGGAGATCAGTCCTGGGTGTTCATTGGAAGGACTGATGTTGAAGCTGAAACTCCAATACTTTGGCCACCTGATGCGAAGTACTGACTCATTTGAAAAGATTCTGATGCTAGTCGGACATGACTGAGCAACTGAACTGAAATGAACTGCTAACATGATTGAACTAGGATATGAACCCAGTCCACGGGCTCTAATACTGTTTTTTTTCTTCTACACCTGTGCTTTCCAAATTTGTGTGTGTGCACGCGCACATGTGCGCATGCTTATGTGTTTGCCAGCAAACCTTCTTTTATGCAAAAAACACCTTCTAATTGCCTGATGTATATAAAACAGGTTAAAACAGAACTTCTTTGGTCAAAGTACTCCACAATCACACCCCTCCTCCTTGTAGCATACACACATACAAACATATACACACTTCAGTCTTAACCTAAACATAGCATAGACTTTCTCAGGACCTGTAGCAAGAGATGGAATGGCATGAGATTTGGGCTATCATCATTCTATCTTTGTCTTTCTCATAGCACAGATGTCTGATTGCTCTTTTGCCTCAATGTCAGGGATTCCCAAGGCATTCTGTAGAATTGCAAACAAAAAAATTTCAAGGATTGCTATATTTGGTTATATGACTGCTTTAACCACTGCCAGGCTTCCAATCTCTCTAGCCAGTCAAAAGTAAATTGAGTACAATTATTTTTTTAATCTTATTTTTATCTTGGTATATCCATATGATGGAGTTTTATATATAATATTAAAATCACATTGATAAAACTGTTGAGTGATGAGGAATCTATAGGATAATGCAGGTCAAAATAGCTCTGTATACATTGTGATCTCAGCTGTGCATGATGTCTTTGATTGGCAATATGTGTATGAACTCACTCACCCTAGTCAAATAACCTCTGGGTGGAGGGGTTCTCTATGATGGTTATTGTCTGCCTTTCGTCCCTTCTTTCGAAAGCATGTAGAAACAAGTCAATTTGTTGCGAATAAATGTATCTGCATGTACTGTGTGATGACAGTTTCTGATGTTGTTTCAAAAACTGAAAAAGAAATAACTGGCCTGGAAGAATAGATTTCCATGTTGATTTCCGAGGTTTTCCTCTCTGTGTCCTGCATTGTCCTTTCACTCCTTGTCTGTCTGCATTCTTGCGCCTCTTTATTTACAGTGACATTAAAGAAAACGTACAAAAGGCCCTTGGCCTTTTGTTTAGCATGTTTAAAGATGTATCTCTCTTTATGGCTGTCAGTATTGAGTGAAAACTTGAATTGAAATAAACCTGTTCTTATTTTGAACAAAAGAGCACAGATGTTAATTGGCATCCTGTGTTTTAAATGTCATCATCAGTGTGTTCCTTTGGATTGTAAACTGAATCCATGCAGCAAACACAAAGTGTGAGTGAAATTATATTTAGGCAGATAAAGAGCTTGAGACACTTATAAATGAGTTTTTAGGACTCATGAAAGATAATATGTGTGACACACTATATTCCTTTGGACTGAAAGTTTCCTACATCACACTGTGTGTTTAGTATGTAGGGAAGTTTTTAAACATTTTTAGGAAAATGTAAAAGAAAAAGTTGTATCCTGTTACAGGGAAGTGCTATATATTAATGCCACTCTCGAATTAAAAAAGATCACTGTCTTGTAAAAATTTCTGTATTGGTTAGATTATTGTGTCAGTACATTTTATAAGGTCTAAGGAAACTTACATAACAACAAATATTTTCCCAATACAATCAAATGCCACTTTGAATAAGGGGCATGGTAGAAGAGATGCAATGGATATGTGTAATGTGTGCTAAATTCGTGATTGCCTTGGGCACTGCTAAAGCCACACTGGGTAATTTCACTTGACAGCCAAAAAAGAGGAGCTAAAGAAATGTGGCAGTTTCACCTCCTGTGTCTATTCACAAACTCCCATGGTGACCTCATTAATCCAGGGGGAGGGGGGCAGAACATTCAAAGACTGACTGCATAATGCCAGAATGACTCCTTGCAAAAATCAAATTCCAGTCCATCTGCTACTGGTTTTCTTGATGCTGGTGTTTGGCAGCTTTTGAAATGGGTGGGCCAAAGTATGCCGGGTCATAGCTGGGGGAGGAGAATGTTGACAGCATACTGGTTGGAGCAGCAGCAAATGTGTTCATTGTCTGCCTTGCCTGCCATCCAGGGCAGCTCAGACTCCAGCTCTCCCAGCTTTCTGCTGCTACTAGTTTTCATCATGGTGCTGACAGGAATCATGGAGAGAAGACTGGAAGCCCACTGGGCCTCCCACCAGAGATGGTGGCCTGCCGTGTCAGCACATGCATACTTGGTTACGTGGCTAGGGGATCATAATCCTTGGACTTGATCCGAGTACCCCAGACAATTTGTTGGACTGACTGATGCTTTACTTGCCTTTACTAACTTTGTGTTTTTGCAACCAACCAATTGTTTACTGCCCAAGGTTACTCACTGACTCTAGGTGTGGATTCAGCAAACATGTCTCATGCCACTTGCTGTGTACTGGATACGGTGCTGGTCTCTCCTGCCCCTTTATCTCATTTAATCCTTATTACATTTTGAGGGTAATGTTAGTATTCTCATTTTTAAATGATTAAACCAGGACCTTTTGTGCTAACCCATGGTATGGCTCTCCTCACTTTAGGGGGAAATATACTAATGTTTTTATATGTAATATTGTATCGTGTAATATGAGATAAAGATGATAAAGCCATCCTCTTTCAAAAGATATATCTCATCGCTAAAAATTTACATTTGGCGTTGACAGTTACAACAAGGACATACCACTGGGAAGTTGTGGTGGTGGTCGTTGAAATCCAGTAAGTCCCACCTAGTCTACACCTGTTGATGCTGGACCGTGTTGGGTCCAGTCCTGAATCCCATGGCAGACACTACAAGGAGGCCATGAGTCAGATAGGTGCAGGCAGAACTAGAATGCATTGTCATGGACACCAAAGGAGGAGGAAGTGTTTCCACCACGGTCTTTCTGCCACCACTCCAAATTCCAAACCCTAATCCAGTATTACAATCTTGCACTAAAATGGAGCAGATGTTTTAACACTGTTATGTACAAGAGATCTAGAAAGAGAAAGCCTGCAAACAGCCCAAGGATTTTACATTTGGAAGTTAGTGCTGACCTTCCCAAGAGCCCCTTCTATGAAGTGGGAAGAGCAAGGTGCACATGAATGAGTGATCAGTAGAAAATGAAGGAAAGGAATAACGTGAATAGTTTGGGACCTCTAGTGGTTTTGATGGGGCAGGAAGGGGAGAAGGGACTAGTTCCTTGGGGACACATCCTAACAGAAGGGTACTTTTGAAAATTCTAAGCTATGAAAAGACTCAACATAACTGGAGTATGAAAGGAAAAGGTCTACATGGAGAGGATGGTTTAGATATAGAATGAAACTTGAATGCCAGTGTCTGAGAGATGACAGGAGAGGGTATGGAGCAAGGCCCAGGGGAAGGATTGCCCTTAAACTGGATGATGGTCCTTACAGTCTTCATGGTTGGTTTTGGATGAGTCATGTAGCACACGAGGTTTTAGTTCCTTGCCTGGGGATCAAACCCAGGCCATTGGCAATGAAAGCACCGAGTCCTAACCACTGAATCGGCAGGGAATTCCCACCAGTTCTCATTTTTGAGGGAAAAAAATGAGGAAGGATGTGATTTGTGAATGTTTATGTTGGAGCTGGAAAAAGTGAAGAAGATTATTGCCAAAAACCTCAGCTGTGTTAGTGAAGCAGGGGGCAAGCCAGAGATTGAGATTGGAAGGTAGCAGGAGCTTTTGAGCAAGGTTCAGTTCAGTTCAGTTCAGTTCAGTCGCTCAGTCGTGTCCGACTCTTTGCGACCCCATGAATCACAGCACGCCAGGCCTCCCTGTCCATCACCATCTCCCGGAGTTCACTCAGACTCACGTCCATCGAGTCAGTGATGCCATCCAGCCATCTCATCCTCGGTCGTCCCCTTCTCCTCCTGCCCTCAATCTTTCCCAACATCAGAGTCTTTTCCAATGAGTCAACTCTTTGCATGAGGTGGCCAAAGTACTCAAGTTTCAGCTTTAGCATCATTCCTTCCAAAGAAATCCTAGGGTTGATCTCATTCAGAAAGGACTGGTTGGATCTCCTTGCAGTCAAAGGGACTCTCAAGAGTCTTCTCCAACACTGCAGTTCCAAAGCATCAGATCTTCGGCGCTCAGCCTTCTTCACAGTCCAACTCTCACATCCATACATGACCACGGGAAAAACCATAGCCTTGACTAGACGGACCTTAGTTGGCAAAGTAATGTCTCTGCTTTTGAATATGCTATCTAGGTTGGTCATAACTTTTCTTCCAAGGAGTAAGCGTCTTTTAATTTCATGGCTGAAGTCACCGTCTGCAGTGATTTTGGAGCCCAAAAAAATAAAGTCTGACACTGTTTCCAGTTTCCCCATCTATTTTCCATGAAGTGATGGGATTGGATGCCATGATCTTCGTTTTCTGAATGTTGAGCTTTAAGCCAACTTTTTCACTCTCCTCTTTTCACTTTCATCAAGAGGCTTTTTAGTTCCTCTTCACTTTCTGCCATAAGGGTGGTGTCATCTGCATATCTGAGGTTATTGATATTTCTCCCAGCAATCTTGATTCCAGCTTGTGTTTCTTCCAGTCCAGCGTTTCTCATGATGTACTCTGCATATAAGTTAAATAAGCAGGGTGACAATATACAGCCTTGACGTACTCCTTTTCCTATTTGGAACCAGTCTGTTATTCCATGTCCAGTTCTAACTGTTGCTTCCTGACCTGCATACAGATTTCTCAAGAGGCAGGTTAGGTGGTCTGGTATTCCCATCTCTTTCAGAATTTTCCACAGTTTCTTGTGATCCACACAGTCAACGGGTTTGGCATAGTCAATAAAGCAGAAATAGATGTTTTTCTGGAACTCTCCTGCTTTTTCGATGATCCAGCAGATGTTGGCAATTTGATCTCTGGTTCCTCTGCCTTTTCTGAAACCAGCTTGAACATCAGGGAGTTCATGGTTCATGTACTGCTGAAGCCTGGCTTGGAGAATTTTGAGCATTACTTTACTAGCATGTGAGATGAGTGCAATTGTGTGGT
This sequence comes from Aepyceros melampus, assembly GCA_006408695.1. Lineage (NCBI taxonomy): Eukaryota > Metazoa > Chordata > Mammalia > Artiodactyla > Bovidae > Aepyceros > Aepyceros melampus. Next base: position 312,784 of record SJXQ01010749.1, read on the forward strand.
AGTTTGAGCATTCTTTGGCATTGCCTTTCTTTGGGATTGGAATGAAAATTGACCTTTTCCAGTCCTGTGGCCACTGCTGAGTTTTCCAAATTAGCTAGCATATAGAGTGCAGCACTTTCACAGCATCATCTTTCAGGATTTGAAACAGCCCAACTGGAATTCCATCACCTCCACTAGCTTTGTTCATAATGATGCTTTCTAAGGCCCACTTGACTTCACATTCCAAGATGTCTGGCTCTAGATTAGCAATCACATCATCATGAGCAAGATAATGAAGGCTTAACATGGTCGTTGGGGAAGATAGAGTATGGACTGAATAAAAGTATAAAGGAGGTGTTGCTGAAGCTCCAACAAAGTTGGAGATCGTGAGTTTGTAATGTTGCCAAACTGCCCAGTTTGCATGACTTTGTCTTGCTTAGTGAATCAGCAAGGGTAGATTGTAATATTGGGTTAGGGTTTGGAATTTGGAGTGGTGGCAGAAGGACCATGAGGGAAAGAATCTGAGGAGGATGGAGGGTAAGTAGCTTTAATTTTTAGCCATCAGATCCAGGCCAGGTAGGGATGGAAGTGAAGAGATAAGTCTGTGGCTGCAAAGACAATGCAGATCTCTAAAGGATGATGTCAGGACTTACAGTAGTGGAGGAGGCAGCAAACTGTGAAATAAAATCATCTTGAATAGGTCATGAATGGGGAAAATTATTAGGAGGCATAAAGAGGTAGATAGCTAAGAGGCAAGCATTTAAGAGACCAAAGGTTTTTATATGAGAATTCGAGAATAATGAGCATGGTGTTGGGTTAGTAAATAACAGGTTCAGATCTCCATTATTCCCACTTTGTGAAATATGAAGAGTAACCAGTCTTCACTCGAAAGTCTGCTGGGAAGGCAGTGTCATCAGAAGATAGTTAGGGTTCAATAAAAGTAGGAGCTGGAGGAGCATTCTGTCAAGGTTCAGGAAATAACCTGATTTCTCTTTTCATGGAATCAGAACACACAGTGATGGACAAGGGCAGCAGTGGAAGCTTGAAGCAGAGAGAAGCACCAGAGTCGGGGTGAGAATGAGACTGCAAATGATGTGTATGGGATGGAAGAGCCATTGAGATTGGCGCTGGCCTCAGGTTGGTGCCTGAAGCCAATGAGAAGCTTTATGGCACTTCTTTCAGCCCTTTGAGTTGTAGAGAAGTGAGTCATGAGTGAGAGGTCTTGGTGTCCAGAGTTTGAGGTTAGATAAGGACCCCAAACTTGAGAGCTTAGTACTTTGTCAATATGTCTTACTAGTCTAACAGTTTGCTTCAATACAGGTTCATCTTTGATGAGTGATATCTTAGGACACTATTCATTCCTTAATACTCTTATCTTCTTCTTTCTTTTAATACATTTGTTCATTTGTTTGTGCCCCTGCCTTATTTCAGGGAGGCTGTAAGGCAGGTAATTCAGTGTTGTTGGTTTCCTTGTGAGAAGCATCAATGAAGTTGACTGGGAATGTATCTTTAGTTAATTTGGGAAAGCTTTTGAGGGGGTCAGTCTGCCCTTTTCCCATCTAATTTTTGGATATTCTGTGACCTGAAAATATCCCCATAAGCATAGGAAGTGAATGTAATATTCAAATTATTAACTTTGCAATAGTGCTTATAAAATGGCTTCCAGAGAAATTTCTGGTTCAAATGATGTTGGGGGCAGTAAGTGTGAATTTCACTGAGTACTGCTTTTGCACTTCTTAGTGGTATGGGTGTATGATGGTTTTCTGTGAGTTCACTGATATCATCATGGACAGAAGAGCCAGCCCATCAGGGAAGACAAGCTGTTTTTTCTTCGTAATACTAAGCCCAACATGTTTAAAACCAGTAGAAACATTTAGAAACTCTTCAGAAGTCTTATAGAACTACCTCCCTGGGATAGATGCAGGTAAAAGATTAAGTTCTTTTTATTGATTATGGAAGTAGCACATATTCATTGTAAAAAAATATTAAAAACAAAAGAATATTGTAAAACAAAGAAAAAATATTGTATAACTCACCAGCTAAAGATATCCATTGTTAACATTTTCATACATATTACTCAGTCATTTTTATTTCTATATCCTTTTTTGTAAAAATCAGATCATTGTTACATATTTTACATTGTTTTTCCTTTATTGTCTTATGATCATGATCAGATGCCATGGAAACTTTCTGACAAAATGGCATTCAATGTAGTATTTCATTGGTTTACTGTATTTATTTAACTTGTTGCATTATGCTGTTTAACTGGATTTTGTTTGTCTATTTGTAGTTATAAATCATGTAGGTATGAACATCCTTGGGAAGAAATAATTCTTGCACACATTCATGATTACTTAAATACGTTCTTAGAAATATAATGGCTAGATTAAAGTGAATCCCTCCTCCCTCCTTCCTTCTTCTGTCTCTCTCCTCCTATCTTCTTTCTTTTTCTTCCTGTATTCCTATTGGCCTTTCTTTCATCCTTTTTTTTTTTAATGTTACAGTTTGCACTTGAGAACTAATTTATCCTTGTGATTTTGGGGTGGTGGATTTGTTATCAGATATATGTTACTGATTTAGACCAGAGGTTAACAAATTCCATCCAACGGGTCAAATCCAACTTGCTTCCTGTTTTTATATGACTTAAAGATGCTCCTTGATTAGGGAGAATGATTCCCATAATCTAAGAATACTTCTATTATTTTTATTTATTTTTTAACCCCCCTCCCTCCTCCCTCCCCATACCATCTCTCTGGGTCATCCCAGTGCACCAGCCCCAAGCATCTTGTATCCTGCATCGAACCTAGACTGGCGATTCGTTTCTTACATGATATTATACATGTTTCAATGCCATTCTCCAAAAATGATGTCCTGTTATATATGAAAATTATATGAAATTTAGATTTCATTGTCCATTAAGAAAGTTTGGAGTATAGCCAACGTCTATTTGTTTATACATTGTATGTGGCTCCTTTCATGCATATATACTATGGATGAGTTGGGTGGTTGCAACTAAGACTATATGACCCCCCATGCTTGAAATATTTACGATCAGGTCTTTTGTAGGGAAAGGTTCATGATCCCTGATTCAGGTCAGAGGATTTTTTAAAGCAATTATAGGTAATCAACCCATCCTTTATTTTAACTCCAGAATAATTTGTCTATATGCTCCATTTATGTTGTAAATCTGTGCCCCTGTTTCTTCATTTGTAGAATGAGGATAATAATAATGACTCATGCAGGTTTTGTAGAGAATGATTTAATACATTTGAAATGCTTGAAATAATGCCTGACTTAGAACTGATAAGCACTGTCACTGGAGAGCTTGCAGAGTGTTCCATTGGAGGGTGTGCCATTTATTTCCAACGAAAGAAGTCCAAGATTGCTTTTGGTGAATTTCATGTCTGTTCCACACTTTTGTGCCTTCTAAGATCATTGCTTATACTCCCTCATGTGGCTGGGGTGGGAATTGTTCTCCCTGAGCAAGCATCTTTGGGTTGCTGGCCTTGGTAGAGATAATTTAGGTGGTTGAATGGGGTTGGATATGTTTCACTACTGCTAGAAAGTCACCATTGGCATTGTGGGAATTACAAATGTGCATACAATCAGTGATTTATAGAAAGTGAGGACAGTGAAGGAAATGATAAGAACTGATTTGGATAAAGAGTATATCAAGAAAGAGAAGAGGTGCTTGACAGTGGAGGCAGACAAAAGGGGGATTATTGGAATGTGCTGAGTTTAAACCTTAGCTCGGTTTAGGACAATCATTTTTAAAATGGTTGTGTATTGTGAGCTTCAAAAAGAATGCAGCAAAAAATATATGGAAAATAGACCAAGTGGGCTTCCCTGGTGGCGCTAGTGGTAAAGAATCCGCCTGCAATGCAGGAGACTTAAGAGACACAGGTTAGATCCTTGGATGGGGAATATCCCCTGGAGAAGGAAATGGCAACCAACTCCAGTATTGTCGCCTGTAAAATCCCATGGACAGAGGAGCCTGGTGAGCTACAGTCTGTGGAGTCACAAAGAGTTGGACACAATTGAAGAGACTAAGCATAAGACTTTATAAGTACATTGTGGTGAGAAATGACTTCAGAACTCAGGGTTGTCATTTAACCAAAGTTTGGTTATTATCCTTTTTATATAACTTGTTAGGTCCATTCTGCCTTCTTTCCATATCTATCTATCTATCTATCTATCTATATTTTTAACTTCTCTCCCATCTTAGAGTCTTTCCTACTAAGACGAATTCATTGGTCTTGCTTCTCATTCCTCCTCTTGCTCCTGTCTCATCCCTGCATTGGACATCTTTTGCTTTCTCCATCAATTATCTCCACTATGTCTCTTCATCTTCAGACATTCCATGTGATATTTTCTACAGAATCTTTATCACAGGGTCTTCTTTGGTATTTGGAGGAATACAAGGTAGGAATTCTAACATGGGTGAAAGAGACCACTCACTGCTGTCTGCTAACACAATCGATTTTCAATTATCCAGATCAATGAAATACAAAGTTAATATGGTGAATATTTTTTAAAGTATTCACCTTTTAAGTACATATCATGCTTACTCTATACAATATAGTTTAAATACTGTTAAAGTTTTTTGGATCTGTGAATTATTTAAATTGCTATTTCAATTTCCAAACACACAAATCTCTCTCCCTCTCTCTTCTTTTTTTTTTTTTTTTTTTACCATTTTTTGTTGGATCTTGGGATTTTGAAAGGAGCTTGTTTTCTTTTTTAAAGCATTTCTTTGGAATTTTCGAGAGTTGCTTTATAGCTAGTTTGTGATCAGATTTCCTTAACGTCCTGCACGTGCTTGAGGGAATGTGTATTCTCTAATCATTGAGTGTAGGGCTGTATTCAATTCAGTTAGATCAAGCTTGTTAATTATGTGGTTAAAATCTTCTATGACTGTATTAATTTTTTGCCTGATCTGTCACTTTCTGAGAGATGTTTGTTAAAACTCTTCTGCTATAATTGTGGATTCAGTGACTTTTCCTTGTATGACATTTTTGTGTCACTTATTTTTACAGTTATATTGATATATTTCATATGTAATGATTATATAATAGGCCTCTTTAATTCTAATAAAATTAATAAATTAAAACCTTAAATAAGTTCTTAACTTTTAGAACAACTCTACTTTTTATGAAATGGATGCCTAAATATTTACTTACTGAAGTATGTCTTAATTTTTTTAAACTTATGAAAATAGTACCTGGTTGTTGTTGTTCAGTCCTTCAGTCGTGTCTAATTCTTTGTGACCCAATGGACTGCAGCACGCCAGGCTTCCCTGTCCTTCACTATCTCCCAGAGTTTGCTTAGACTCGTGTCCATTGAGTCAGTGATGCCTTCCAACCATCTTATCCTCTGTCGCTCCTTTTTCCTTCTGCCTCAGTCTTTCTCAGCATCAAGGTCTTTTCCAATGAGTTGGATGTTCACATCAAGCAGCCAAAGTATTGGAGTTTTAGTTTCAGCATCAGTCCTTCCAGTGAATATTCAGAAGTGGCTTCCTTTAGGATTAACTGGTTGATCTCTTTACTGGTTATAGTGGGAATTACAATTAGTATTGATTTCTTTTATCTTTGTATACATTTAAACTACAATCCATCACCAAATCATAATCACTGGAACTTTTGAACATAGTTTTACATTCATCTCTATGTATATTTTTTCTAATTGAGATCTTATATAAAAAGCATTATTATATCTTTTTTTTTAAATTTCAGTTTACCATAAACATTTTCTCATATTATTATAAGCTCCTCTTAGATATCATATTGCTATATCCCTAACTACCAAGGGAATTAAAATGGATTCCAGGATACAATCAAACATACCTAAAATAGCAAAGAGAACAGAACCAAATTGTGAAGTACATAAATTAAAGAATATGATTTGAACATCAATCTTATTTATAACA
>SJXQ01010750.1:0-103003 GCA_006408695.1 Aepyceros melampus
GACTCTCCTGTGAAGAGCACCTCCTCCTGAGTTGTGACAGGAACGCAGGGAATCCCTTTCCGACGAAGCAGAGAAAGGAACTCTCATCTCGAGCGGATGAGGGGACAACGGGGCTCCTCTTCAGTTGTGGCGGAACCCTCGGGTTCTCCTCGAGTGGAGGCACGTGTGTGAGAGAACTTGTTGAGTCGCAGCAAGGGAGTGAAGGACCATTTTGAGGTCTAAGAGGGAAGGTGTGATTTTGCTCGACATGCAGCAGCAGAAAAGGGCCTCAACGCGCCTGGAAGGGACAAGTTTCTGGTGTTACTCAAGTTGCAGCAGGTCTTTCTCGAGTTAGGACGGGGACATCAGGAACCTGCTCGTGTGGCCTCAGGAGAGGCCAGTCTCCATGCAAATGGCGAGGGACTTCTCAGGACTACTCTCCATTCATTGGCGGGTCCTACGTCCGTGTCTGGAGCTGCGGCCAGACCCTGAGCTTTGCTCGAAAGTGCTGACATGGGATCTAGATCCCTCTAGAGTGTCCATAGGGAGATCAGGCCTCGTTTCGAGCGGAGACATGCACGCCCGCTCTCCTCCTGAATGGTAGCAGCACTGTCAGGCTTCCTGTCTCGTTGACACAGGCATCTGTGGTTTTCCCTCGAGATGCCACCAGGGCTTTCATCAGTCTGATTTTGGTGTCAACCATCTGGTAATGTCCATGTGTAGAGTCTTCTCTTGTGTTGTTGGAAGAGGGTGTTTGCTGTGACAATGTATACGTATACCAAAACATTACACTGTATACCTTAAATACATACAATATTTATTTGTTGTTTACCTCAATAAAGCTGGAAAAGTTAAAAAATGTTATCTGAAAGTGAAAGTCACTCAATCGTGCCTAACTCTTTGGGACCCCATGGACTTTACAGGCTATGTTATTCTCCAGGCCAGAATACTGGAGTGGGTAGCCTTTCCCGTCTTCAGAGGGTCTTCCCAACCCAGGGATGGAGCCCAGGTCTCCCACACTGCAGGTGGATTCTTTACCAGCTGCGCCACAAGGGAAACCCATGAATATTGGAGTGGGTAGCCTATTCCTTCTCCAGGGGATCTTCCCGACCCAGGAATCAAACCAGGGTCTCCTGCATTGCAGGCAGATAGGGTAATTACAACTTTTCTTTCATTACAAGCAAACAGAAGTGAATCTCAAAGTAAGCTAGAATAGCTTGGTAGCTATTGGTACTGGTAAAATTTTGATACATCAATTAAAAGCAAATACATAAAATGATTAATTGCCTGCCTTTCTCACTGGATAATTTTATATTTGGTGCGCTCTAAGGTTTAAGATAAACATCTGTGATTCCAAGTGCTCTTCTGTGTTAGATTTGCTCCTGCAAGTGAACTTCACTGTGCTCTCCATCTCTGACAGTTAGATTCCAAGATCACTTATCTCTGTCAGACCAGCTGCCTGGAGCCACAGCTGGGAGATGGATCTCCCCTGACGGTGGCAAGGTGAGGGACAGTGGGAAGCATAGGTGTGCCTGAAGGTACCCACCTGGAAATATAATAGCTCATTCTTCCTCAAATTTGGGATCTTTGTTTCTTAAGCAACAATTCCCAGTGCATGTGTCGGCCATTAAACTAGAATAAACAGCTTACTCAACTATTGAATAATACAGTGAGATTTTTATTTTTATTGGCGTATAGTTGTTTATAATGTTGTGTTAGTTTCTGCTATATAGTACTCACACATACTGCACTGTTCTGCTGATTGAAATTGAGTGAAAAGTAACATATGAGAATTTGCTAAGATGGTTGTTCTTGGACTATAGAGCTTTGAAATATTATCTTTGTCACTTATGTATTCTCCAACACATTTGTGCAAGATGGTGGAATAGAAGATGTGCTTAATTTTATTTAGAAGTGCTTTTCCTCTAGAAGAAGGATTATAATTTAGTAGAATAATTTCATTCTTCCTGTGTGGTTTCAATTGCACTGAGGGATAACTTCACTTTGGATTCACTTCATTTCATTGTATGGAACACCTTTCTGCTGTCTAGTACCTCAGAAGAGTGACATTTGGTTCTCAAAATGTAGAGACTGATTTGCGGTATATAAAAAGACTAGGGAGAAAAGAATCATGACAGCTGATGATTATTGCTGCTTCAGAGTCCAGCACTTTCATCTCCAGATCCGTATCTTATTTCTTTTTTATTCCCAACACATAGAGCGTAGAAAATAATCAATAACTTTTCAAACAAAAGAAAGGGCAATAGAGCCTGGTAGAAAATAGGCATTACATTGAAAAGAAGCTTACTGCTGGTATTTCTGGGAATTTGGATAGTCTGATATTTATTCTTGAATGCTGGTGTTTCATATGGGCTGGGAGACAGGGGATAGAGCAAGATGCCACTTACTGCAGGCTGCATCACCCTGCCTTGCCAGGAAAAAGCTGAAAATAGCAGGATACTCTGAAGACTCCTTGGTCCTTCATGATGTGCTTGCGTGGTACCTCAGCTCTTGTTGCTCTTCTACTTTCACCCCTTGCAGAGAGCATAGCTACATTCCCTCTTAACTTCCGTCAACCTCCTTTACTTATTTAGAGTTTTGATTTGCTTGTTTAGAGACTTGCTTTAGAATTATGGTATAAGAACAGAGGTCCAAACCACTTTCCCTTTATCATTCTTTTTTAATAGGTAAAAAGTAGATTTATTTGTTTTTAATTCATTAATTTTGCCTGTGCTGGGTCTTCGTTGTTGTGTGTGGGCTTTACTCTAGTTGCAGTGAGTGAGAACTCTAGCTGCGGTGCACAGGCTTCTCATTTTGGTGGCTTCTCTTGTTGCGGAACGTAGGTTCTAAGGGCGGGCGGGCTTCCGTAGTTGCGGCATGGGGCTCAGTAGTTGTGGCACACGGAACCAGTAGCTTTGGGCCTGTGGAATCTTCCTGGATCAGGGATCAAACCCATGTCTTCTGCATTGGCAGGCAGATTCTTAACTGCTAGACCCTCAGGGAAGTCCCCAATTTTCCTTTAAAATGCTGCTCATCTGTATACACTATAAACTGGAAGAAAGGCGATACCATGGTCCACTTGTGGTGACAGAAAGAAAATGGGTAATTGGAAATGAATCCACACATGTAATAGAACTACTAGGCCCTGGCTCTTCTTCCTGTTAATTCACAGGAGGGCAGGGGAAAATGATAGGGGCTCCCACCTATACATCTGATAAATTAAAACTAATTCAGATGCTGTTATTCTCAATTGCAAAATCTGTTTCTAAAGGATTGAATGTAGTGCTCTATTTAGATTCTGAATCATTCCAAAAAGAGGTTTGATTTGGATTGCATATATAAGTATAATACAACCAGTTATACATAATGAGTGGTACATTAAGAGAAAATTTGCAATAAAGTATGAAAAATAAGGTGTAGGAGTAAGGATAGTCTACATGCAAAGGATAGGGCCTCGTGATAAGATTTTTTCTGTGTTGAATTGTTAGAATTGATTAGTCTCTTGTTTTCCCAATGGTCAGGATGTATAGCTTCATAAAATGAATTCCTATGGATTACCAAGGAAATAGACACACTACTGTTTCTGGTCTGAAACTTGTAAGACATTTTCTTGTAAAGAAGAGATAGGTTAATGCATTTAACATTTCCATAATAAATGTAGTGATGAATTTCAAATAATTGGTCCTCAATGATGGCCCGGGTCACAATACCAAAGCATGTTTTAATGAAGGCAATTCCATGAGAGCCAAAGAATTTTGGACCCCCAAACACCATTTTCCATATCTAGATTGATCCAAGGATAAATTTAGTCTATAATACAATGGTTAGTATTATACTCCACAAGGGAAGACAAATATCAGTGGAATAGTAAAGAGTTCAAACATAAATTTACACTTATATAGACCATAGATTTTCAACAAAGTGCTAATGAGGAATAAAAGTTTTTTCAACAAATGGATATCCATATGAAAAGAAAAACCTTTACCACTACCTCAACACTATATACAAAAATTAATTTGTGATGGTCATATACCTAAACTTAAAGCTAAAACAGTAAAGCTTCTAAAAGAAAATCCAAGAAATTATCTTCATAATATAGGAATTGATCTAGGTTTGCTTTTTCAGTCATTTAATGTAATTACTGCTAGAGAAGGACTTACTATTGCCATTTCATTCATTTTTTTCTGTCCGTCTTGTAGGGTTTTTGTCCCTCTCTTCCTTTGTGATTCATTGAATTTTTTTTTTTTTTTTGTATTGACAAGCTTTGATTCCATTCTCATTTTATTTTCAGTTCCTTTGGATAAATACCAATGAGCATGAATTCTGGATCATATGGTAAGAGTATGTTTAGTTTTATTAGAAACCACCAAACTCTCTTCAAAGTGGCATTACCATTTTATGTTCTCAGCAGCAAATAATGAGAGTTTCTATTGCTTTACATCCTCATCAGCATTTGATGTTTCAGTTCTAAATTTGGCCATTATAGTAGGTGTGTAGTGATATCTCATTGCTGTTTTAATGTTCATTCACTGAGGTTCCAGGGGTTTCTCAAACCTTTTATGTGGATGTATTATCTCCACTGTTGTTGCCATTTTTTTTTTAATTGCTAAGTTGTATCCAACTCTTTGTGAGCACATGGACTATTGTGCACCAGGTTTCTCTGTCCATGGGATTTTCCAGGCAAGAATACTGGAGTGGGTAAACATTCTCTTTTCCAGGGGATTTTCCTGACCCAGGGATTGTACCCACATCTCTGTCTCTTGTGTTGCAGGAGGTTTCTTTACTTCTGAGCCACCAGGGAAGCCCATTATTTCTACCTGCTTCCAAATTCAAAATTAGAGGTGACAGCTGGTTTCCCTTTTCAGAAGATTTTAACCCTTGTTCCCTCTGGCATCTATCTGAATTACTGTAGGTTCTCTGGAACTACCAAGCTATCTGCCTGTCTTTTATTTTCTGTGTCCCCAGGCTTCCAGAATATGCTGGGTACCTTCAGTAGTCTGAGTTGAGTGAGACAGAAACCAGTCCCTTAGAGTGCCCCCTGGAAAGTCTGAACACTGGTTGTATAGTCAAGTCTTCTCTTTCTCTCTCTCCTCAGGGAGAAGCTGGAAGCTGGAAGTTTTCTCCTGGTGGTGTGGCCTGAGCTAAGACTAATGTGGATGTATGCCATGAATTTTCCTGTTGATTTTGGTAAGGCTGGTGTCAAGGGCCCTGGGGTCCAGGAACCTCTAAACTGGCTTTTGGATTTCTCACAAAGAGCATCATTCCATGCATCATTGTTGTGTCCAAGTCTCTCTGAGGGGAAGGATGGTCCTCCTCTATCAGAAGGATTGAGTGCTCCTTGGGCACCCAGCACTGTAGCCCTGTGAAGAGTGGGCTGGCTTTCTGGCTGTTGTTATCACTGTGAAAAGTTAGCAGATTCAGCTTCATCATTGTATACTTATTTTACCCAGATCCTTACTCATGTCTAAGAATGAAATTAGAGAAACTGGAAAAGCAGAAGTATGGATTAACCATTATGGCTTTTTCTCAAACGGGATGGATAGGTTTTGGAAGTGAGAACCAATATATCTCCTTTGGGAAATCAATTCCTATTTTTCATACTCATTAGATGTGATTAGTACCTAATGAGGCCAAAGTGAATAGCTTTTCTTTATACTTTCTCTAGTTTCCTTTTTAACGTGCCTTTTGAGGTCATGGAATTTTTTTTTCCCTAAGAAAGCAAAGGATCTATATAGGCTAATTTAAAGGGACAATATGTACTTTAAACTCTAATCTTCAAAAAGTAAAACTGTTAGTAAGTGCCCGCTTCTCTCTTTTCAGTTGCTAGACCTGTTAGAAACTCAATCAGTAAATGATTTTGTGACTAGCAGAAAGTGGGGAAATAACATTTCTAGTGAGATCTTGAAGGACACAGCAGATTGGCAAATGAATATATGTCAGAGTAATATTTGGTTGTTTTCTGGAAATTTTTATATTTAATACATCTGCCCACATTAGTAACATGCAAGTTTCAGCAAGATTTGCAACACATCAGGGAAAAAATTAGAAAGCCAAAAATCATTTGAATATCTTTAGTTATTTAAGAAAAACATGGCCACAATTTGAAAGTTAAGCTTAGAAAAATGCATTGCCAAATTGCTTTAAAAATGGAACTTGAATGTCATTGATTTAGAATTCATCTACTAACTTAATTATTTAAACATTCCTCCAATACTGTGTTTTTATATAACCTCTTTTTAGGCTGTAAAGGCAATATGAGGAATAATTCTGATTCATATGCAAATAACTAATAAAATTCCTAATGGAATTAATACTATGGGAAAAATATAATGTGTTACAGAAATTCAGAGGATGGAGTAACCATTCCACGGGAGTGAACAGTCTGTTAGCTCCAGAGGGAAGAAACCATGTTTATGTTATATTGTATCACTGGTGCGTATCAGAGGTGTCCAGGAATGGTTGACCAGCATGAATAAGAAGGTACTTCTTTGATAAGATGGTTCAATTTAAACTGTGTTGTGAATTTCAGAGAAAGAGGAGGCACTTTAGGAAGAGTAAGTAGTAGTACACTATGAGCCATATTGGAGGAAACTATAGAACATACTCTGAAAGCAATTAATTCAGTTTAAGTGCAAATTAGATGTGATAAGGCTGGCAAGGTAGATGAGAGCCACTTTATAGAGGTTTTAAACTGTTGCTCACTAGGAAACTGGGGACGAGGGAGGTTTTTTAACATAAGAGTAACAGGATTAGATATTCTTTGGAAAAGTTAATCTGATAGAAATTTATTGGATAGATTGAAGGTAAGAGAACCCATTAGATAATTGCATTGTTAGCAGTAAGAGTTAATGAGGGCCGAAATTTAAGTGGTGGTAAGTAGAGGAGAAAGATATGTATGAAAGTATATAATGGAGGAGGAATTGTTAAGATTTAGTAACCAACAGGATGTAGAGTAGTGAGGATTGTAAAGTATGTTCAGTTCAGTTCAGTTCAGTCGCTCAGTCATCTCCGACTCTTTGAGACCCCATAAATCGCAGCACGCGAGGCCTCCCTGTCCATCACCAACTCCCGGAGTTCACTCAGACTCACGTCCATTGAGTCCGTGATGCCATCCAGCCATCTCATCCTCTGTCGTCCCCTTCTCCTCCTGCCCCCAATCCCTCCCAGCATCAGGGTCTTTTCCAATAAGTCAACTCTTCGCCTGAGGTGGCCAAAGTACTGGAGCTTCAGTTTTAGCATCATTCCTTATGAAGAAATCCCAGGGTTGATCTCCTTCAGAATGGACTGGTTGGATCTCCTTGCAGTCCAAGGGACTCTCAAGAGTCTTCTCCAACACCACAGTTCAAAAGCATCAATTCTTCTGCACTCAGCCTTCTTCACAGTCCAACTCTCACATCCATACATGACCACAGGAAAAAACATAGCCTTGACTAGATGGACCTTAGTCGGCAAAGTAATGTCTCTGCTTTTGAATATGCTATCTAGGTTGGTCATAACTTTTCTTCCAAGGAGTAAGCGTCTTTTAATTTCAAGGCTGCAGTCACCATCTGCAGTGATTTGGGAGCCCCCAAAAATAAAGTCTGACACTGTTTCTACTGTTTCCCCATCTATTTCCCATGAAGGGATGGTGCCATGTATATCCTTATATATACATACATATATATCATTATGGTGGCTCAGAGGTAAAAGTGTCTGCCTCCAATGAGGGGGACCTCAGTTCGATCCCTGGGTCAGGACGATCTCCTGGAGAAGGAAATGGTAACCCATTCCAGTATTCTTGCCTGGAGAATCCCATGGACAGTATAGCCTGGTGGGCTACAGTCCACGGGGTCAAAAGAGCTGGACACGACTGAGTGACTTCACTTCACTTCATTTCATATTTTATTAAAACAATTTCTGTGTCATTTGTTTCTTGCTTAAGTTACATGCCAATTTAAAAGCAAAATATTAACTCACAATTGATATTTTATATCATCCAAAAGTTTATCTACAGTTGTCTGTAAATTATTAATTATATCTTAATAGTTTTTAATCTAATAAAACAATATTAATGTGTGTTTAATAATATCCAACACACACCCAATTGTTATGCAAAGTTCATCAAAAATAGGTCGAGTTACTTTTTCATTTAGTATTCACATATCTGATTATTTATAATAAGTATTTTAACTTTAGATACAGCAATAGCCAATAAAAAATAATGAAAAGTGAGAAATAGTCAGTGGGTACTCAAAAACACTGGCCTGGAAAAGTTTCTATAATTAAAACCAAAACTTTCCTCTGAATCTAGTCTAAAGAGATGTCACATTGAGTTACAGTAATCTCATTAGATGAGAAATGAAAGCATGACAATTCACTAAGGGAACTAATTCTGGTGTCTGTTTATATGTCATCTTCATATAAATTATTTTCAATCATAATTTTACAGAAATATAAAGGCCATTCAAATGACCATTTTCATAGAGCCATTCTCAATACTGACCCTTATTGGAAGTGAAGAAAAATGGGTTTATTACAAAATTACAATTGTGCCAAGGCAGTTGAATGTTCAGTAAATTAGCGGTCCTAGGTATGTAGCTGTCTAGTATTCTGACCTTATGTTGGGGTGAGACTCATAGAACTCCATTCTAAAGGAAAGTGTCTTAACACTTTCCTAGCCTATTCTTAGTTTGTTCTTATATACTAGATTGTTTCAGACTTATTGAAACAATAGGATGTTTTCTCACATCCTATTTTTCAATATATATATATTTTCCTTAACTACAAGGTATCTATGACGAGATATACAACTATCAGGAATTCACACAAATTAATGAATCCTGCATATAGTATAGTGGCCATATTTATCCACTAAAAAGGGGATGACTATAAAATGCAACTAAAGCAATTCCAGTTGGATTGAGACACACTTCTTCGTTTTAAGAGTTAGCAAATAATGCAATGAACAACTAAATGGGGGAGGGGAGAGAAATATGTAGTTTTTTAAAACTGAAAAAAAAATGTTCAGTTAAGTGTGTTTTGGTGTGGACCTGTGTGCCTGTTTGCTATGACCAGTGCATTTTCTTGGCAAAACTCTATTAGTCTTTGGCCTGCTTCATTCCGCATTCCAAGGCCAAATTTGCCTGTTACTCCAGGTGTTTCTTGACTTCCTAATTTTGCATTCTAGTCCCCTATAATGAAAAGGACATCTTTTTTGGGTATTAGTTCTAAAAGGTCTTGTAGGTCTTCATAAAACCGTTCAACTTCAGCTTCTTCAGCATTACTGGTTGGGGCATAGACTTGGATAATTGTGATATTGAATGGTTTGCCTTGGAGACGAACAGAGACGAAAGAGATGGGAATACCAGTCCACTTGACCTGCTTCTTGAGAAATCTGTATGCAGGTCAGGAAGCAACAGTTAGAACTGGACATGGAACAACAGACTGGTTCCAAATAGGAAAAGGAGTACATCAAGGCTGTATATTGTCACCCTGCTTATTTAACTTCTATACAGAGTACATCATGAGAAATGCTGGACTGGAAGAAACACAAGCTGGAATCAAGATTGCCGGGAGAAATATCAATAATCTCAGATATGCAGATGACACCACCCTTATGGCAGAAAGTGAGGAGGAGCTAAAAAGCCTCTTGTTGAAAGTGAAAGAGGAGAGTGAAAAAGTTGGCTTAAAGCTCAACATTCAGAAAACGAAGATCATGGCATCTGGCCCCATCACTTCATGGGAAATAGATGGGGAAACAGTAGAAACAGTGTCAGACTTTGTTTTTTTGGGCTCCAAAATCACTGCAGATGGTGACTGCAGCCATGAAATTAAAAGGCGCTTACTCCTTGGAAGAAAAGTTATGACCAACCTAGATAGTATATTCAAAAGCAGAGACATTACTTTGCCGACTAAGGTCCGTCTAGTCAAGGCTATGGTTTTTCCTGTGGTCATGTATGGATGTGAGAGTTGGACTGTGAAGAAGGCTGAGCGCCGAAGAATTGATGCTTTTGAACTGTGGTGTTGGAGAAGACTCTTGAGAGTCCCTTGGACTGCAAGGAGATCCAACCAGTCCATTCTGAAGGAGATCAACCCTGGGATTTCTTTGGAAGGAATGATGCTAAAACTGAAGCTCCAGTACTTTGGGCACCTTATGCGAAGAGTTGACTCATTGGAAAAGACNTTTTTTTTGGGCTCCAAAATCACTGCAGATGGTGACTGCAGCCATGAAATTAAAAGGCGTTTACTCCTTGGAAGAAAAGTTATGACCAACCTAGATAGTATATTCAAAAGCAGAGACATTACTTTGCCGACTAAGGTCCGTCTAGTCAAGGCTATGGTTTTTCCTGTGGTCATGTATGGATGTGAGAGTTGGACTGTGAAGAAGGCTTAGCGCAGAAGAATTGATGGTTTTGAACTGTGGTGTTGGAGAAGACTCTTGAGAGTCCCCTCGACTGCAAGGAGATCCAACCAGTCCATTCTGAGGGAGATCAACCCTGGGATTTCTTTGGAAGGAATGATGCTAAAACTGAAGCTCCAGTACTTTGACCACCTTATGCGAAGAGTTGACTCATTGGAAAAGACCCTGATGCTAGGAGGGATTGGGGGCAGGAGGAGAAAGGGACGACCGAGGATGAGATGGCTGGATGGCATCATAGACTCAATGGACGTGAGTCTGAGTGAACTCCGGGAGTTGGTGATGGACAGGGAGGCCTGGCGTGCTGCGAGTCATGGGGTCGCAAAGAGTCGGACACGACTGCACGACTGAACTGTGTGCCTGTGGCACAAGCAAGTCTTCTCCCTGGGAAGAAGACTTATTTATTTATTCATTAATATTTCTTAGGATGTCATAAGATAATCATATGATTTATGATTATCATCATAATCAAAGTCTCAGCTCAGTCTCCTAAGCTGAGACTTTGGGGAGTTTATGTTGTTGTTCAGTTGCTAAGTCGTGTCTGACTCTGCGACCCCACAGATTGTAGCATGCCAAGCTTCTCTGTCCTTCACCATCTCCCAGAGTTTGCTCAAATACATGTGCATTGAGTTGGTGATGCTATCTAACCATCTCATTCTCTAGTGCCCCTTTCTCCTTTTCTCCTTTGCCCTCAATCTTTCCAAAGGACTTTATTAATTATGATGCCAAAGAAATAAACATCAATTGGGATTGTCAGGGGCACGTTAGACTCACACTGTGATCCAGAAAAAATGGTTTACTTTCAATTAATTAGCTATTTAAATAAAGCTTTTTGATTTCTATAGCTTCTCTCTGAAGCGATTAATTTATAGATGATTTAATTAGAGCTCTGTGGCAAGACTTTGGGCAGAAAGGAATATTCACACCTTCAGCTCCCTGTGCCTAGACCGCTCTTTCTGCATTATTTTCATCCTTTGTTAGCAGTGAGATTATCTTCTTCTGTAAATCTCTTTCTCCTTCAGTCTAACACAGCCCCACAATTTGAGGGCCAAAGTAAATACAAAGAGGAACACTCTTCTTTTCAGTAGAATGTAAACACACACATGTAGAAGCAGTGATATAGTTAGGACAAAGATCTCTCTGGAACCATATCTAGAAGTATATATATGTGTGTATGTCTGTGTGTGTGTTTGGGTGTGTGTGTGTAGACCGAGAGAGGATGAAGAGAAGAAGGAGGAGAAGGGAAGGGGAAGAAGGGGGAGAGGAAGAAGAACAAAGAAGGGGAGGGCAGGGGAGTAGAGAGAAAAAGAGAGAATAATGTGGCAAAATATTAACAACACAAGGCTATGGTTTTTCCTGTGGTCATGTATGGATGTGAGAGTTGGACTGTGAAAAAAGCTGAGCGCCAAAGAAGTGATACTTTTCAATGTGGTATTGGGGAAGACTTTTGAGAGTCCCTTGGACTGCAAGGAAATCCAACCAGTCCATTCCAAAGGAGATCAGTCCTGGGTGTTCTTTGGAAGGGGTGATGCTAAAGCTGAAACTTCAACACTTTGGCCCCTCGTGTGAAGAGTTGACTCATTGGAAAAGACTCTGTTGCTGGGAGGGATTGGGAGCAGGAGGAGAAGGGGACGACCGAGGATGAGATGGCTGGATGGCATCACTGACTCGATGGACGTGAGTCTGAGTGAACTCCAGGAGTTGGTGGTGGACAGGGAGGCCTGGTGTGCTGCGATTCGTGGGGTCGCAAAGAGTCGGACACAACTGAGCGACTGAACTGAACTGAACTGAACACAGGTGGAAGTGCCTTTGGGTATTTATTGTAATGGTTTTGCAAGTTTGCTGAATGGCTGAAGCTGAATTTTTTAAAATAAAAATTTTAATAAAAAATTGAGCAGTTGCCTCTCTTCTTATTGTTCCTTACAGTGCCGTGTTGTCTTCCTGTAGCACTTACTACACTTTGTAGCTTATTTACTAGCTTATTTATCATTCATGGGCTATATTTGGTTGGAATTTTATGACTTTTGTATGACTTTTTTGTATTTCTTCTTTTGTGCTAGTTGAATGCCAGAAAAATTAAATGTATTTAGTAGTATTTACCAATCATACAGGAAAGGTTTGGATCCTTAATCTGAGATGGAAGTGACAAACAGAGACACAGTCATTTGACTTTACAAAAGACAAAAAGAAATTCAACTTTTTCCAGGCAGGAAAGTCTCCGTTAATGTAATTTTCTATGTTGGGATGCAGACTACAGTGATACATACTATGCTTGTCTTTCTATCCAGTTTGTGTAATTTACTGTGTTAACAGTGCATCTCAATAATATGTTTCTTTCTTTAACTCTTTAATACACTCCCTGTGGAGACATTAAGTGAGGTCACCACCAGTGTTGGAAAGATCACTGAGTTATGGATTTGTAAATTACTTCATAATGTCTGAGACAACTTTAATTTTTCAAGATTAAAATAGCTATTAAATATTGTGTGTGTGTGTGTATATGTGTGTTCTCCTCTGTATCTTAAGGGTCATTTGCTTTAGTGGTTTCTAATCAGAGACCTCTGAACTGTAGTGAATTGTGAATTAGTGCAGACTTTCCAAACTTCATCTGTGTTTGGCACATTGCCCAAGCACCAAATTAATACCTTTGTCACATAGCTTTTAAATGCTAGACAGATGCTATTAAGACTGCTAAAATCCATTTATGAAAGTGTTACTTAATTCAAGGCACCAGTTTACCATGAATAAATACTTAATTTCCAACTATGATCCGATAGGAGTCTAAAAAATTGAATTTTTTAAAAGAAGTTGTTTCATTTTTGCCTTTGAGGAGGGACAAAGTGATGTGGTTTTGAAGTAAGGAAATATGTTTTAATATGAAGAAAATATGACAAACTGTTGATACTTGTTACAATTGTTGTATGGAGTGCTTAAAGATTAAACATGGTTTAAAATGTTAATCTTTAAAACTATACCCTTCTGCTTGAAAACATGGGCACATGTATCCTTTTATCCCAAAAGTTCTCAATGTGTTGTCCTGGAATCCTTGGGATCCCTGAACAAATTTAATGGGGTCTACAAGGTCAAAACTCTCTTCATAGTAACACAAGACTGTATTTCATGGTAATGCAAGACTTTATTTGCCTTTCATTCTCTTCTCTCAAAGGTTTGCAGAGATTGCATGGTATGTGATATTACAGCAAATGAAATGCAAAAGCACATACAAAGATTCACCTATCCTTTATAAGAAATAAAGAGATTTGTGAAAATAAAAACCAATCCCACTACTTCACTATTTTTTTAGTTTAGAAAATGCAGTTGTTTTAATATATATATTATTACATCAGCATATAACAGGTTTATCATTATTTTAAATAAATGCATAAACAAACGTTTTACATTTTCTCAGTTTTAATTTCTAAAATAGTAAATATAGATATGTACGACAACACAAACAACGCTCTTTCAGGTTCTCAGTATTTTTAAAAGTGTGAAGGAGACCTGAGACCAAAATGCTCTAGGACCACTGTTTTAGTTTATGTAAATTAACTGTCTGTCACACTTCCAGAAAGAGGTTGAACCCGGTCCTTATTTGGTAATTTCACTTCAAGAACTTGTAAAGAACATTGAAATAAAGTTTTCAAGCTTTTAAAAATAAATAATTCTATAGTGTTCTTGATTTTTGCACCTCAAAGTCCTGTATAATAATTTATTTGGTAACATGAGAATGCAGAAGCTTATAAACTTCTTTTTATTCCCAAAGTAACTCAGTAAGCATCAAAATAGGATTCTCTACTAAAAATTCAACAATCTTTTCATTCCACCAAATATACCTGTCTGCAAGAAGGAGGTATTATATAGCTAGTGATTTCCTTTATTTCGACTTCATAGGAACTTGAGCACAGCTTTGTTATCCGGCTTGGCTCAGTTCATTTCAGTCGCTCAGTCGTGTTCGACTCTTTGTGACCCCACGAATTGCAGCATGCCAGGCCTCCCTGTCCATCACCAACTCCCGGAGTTCACCCAGACTCATGTCCATCGAGTCCGTGATGCCATCCAGCCATCTCATCTTCTGTCGTCCCCTTCTCCTCCAGCCCCCAATCTCTCCCAGCATCAGAATCTTTTCCAGTGAGTGAACTCTTCGCATGAGGTGGCCAAAGTACTGGAGTTTCAGCTTTAGCATCACCCCTTCCAAAGAACACCCAGGACTGATCTCCTTTAGAATGGATTGGTTGGACCTTCTTGCAGTCCAAGGGACTCTCAAGAGTCTTCTCCAAGACCACAGTTCAAAAGCATCACTTCTTTGGCGCTCAGCTTTTTTCACAGTCCAACTCTCATGTCCATACACGACTGCTGGAAAAACCATAGCCTTGACTAGACGGACCTTTGTTGGCAAAGTAATCTCTCTGCTTTTCAATATGCTATCTAAGTTGGTTCCTTCCAAGGAGTAAGCATGTTTTAATTTCATGGCTGCAATCACCATCTGCAGTGATTTTGGAGCCCCCCAAAATAAAGTCTGACATCGTTTCCACTGTTTCCCCATCTATCTGCCATGAAGTGATGGGACCAGATGTTATGACCTTAGTTTTCTAAATGTTGAGCTTTAAGCCAGCCTTTTCACTCTCTCTTTCACTTTCATCAAGAGGCTTTTTAGTTCCTCTTCATTTTCTGCCATAAAGGTGGTGTCATCTGCATATCTGAGGTTATTGATATTTCTCCCAGCAATCTTGATTCCAGCTTGTGCTTCCTCCAGCCCAGCATTTCTCATGATGTAGTCTGCATATAAGTTAAATAAGCAGGGTGACAATATCCAGCCTTGACGTACTCCTTTTCCTATTTGGAACCAGTCTGTTGTTCCATGTCCAGTTCTAACTGTTGCTTCCTGACTTGCATACAAGTTTCTCAAGAGGCAGGTAAGGTGGTCTGGTATTCCCATCTCTTTCAGAATTTTCCACAGTTTATTGTGATCCACACGGTCAAAGGCTTTGGCATAGTCAATAAAGCAGAAATAGATGTTGTTCTGGAACTCTCTTGGTTTTTCAATAAAAACTTAATGCTAGATTTCATGGTCATACAGCTTATTACTGATTAGATGTCCTTTTGACATCAATTTCCATTTACTCTGATGTTTATTGATGTCATATATAACTCCAGTTCAATCTAATGGTTAAGAATAGACTGGATAGACTGGATCAAATAGTCTATACTAATAAGCTTGCCATTAGTTTATATGAGATGATGCTCACAATTCAAAATGACTTACTTTCATGAGAGAATAAATGTGCTACTTCCCAGGAAGATGCAAGGGGAATGCATACTGTCTTTCAGGAATTCCTCTGTTCTTGGTCTGCTGAGCAAAGAGATGATACATCTCCTTGTGTTTTCCAGGCAAGAATACTGGAGTGGGTTGCCATTGCCTTCTCTCCTTGTGTGACATCTTAGTACAACTCATCCAGACCATGGGCAGGAAAGAAAAGAAAATGTGCAAAGAAAATGATACATTTTAGGTACCAACAAGAATGCTGCTGAAGATACTCAAGTGGTGGTTACTCACATGGGTAAGCAGCTCTGTTAAAAAACCATATTAAAGCCATTATAGAACACAGCTTACCAACAGAGTCAAGGCAGAGAAACACAAGGAGATCAAAGCAGATTGTACATAAAACTTAGGGTGTGGCAAGTGGAAGGAGAACTGCGTGCTTACCACATGCTTGTGAACTCCTTTTGGGCAAGGGCTTGCATCATTTCTGGGATATCTTGCATGTAAAAATGAGTGAATGAATGAATGAACTAAACCATTAGATAAATGCAAAACAAGAAAAATAAACTTATATGGGTCCCATGGACAGAGGAGCCTGGTGGGCTACAGTCCATGGGGTAATGACCTAGTGACTAAACCACCACCACCGATGAAAGCGTTTGAAAAGCTAAGGGTGAGAAATGGGTAAGGGTAATCAACATTATTCACTATTCCTGAGAAGTGGCACAAAATGAACAGTTAAAAATATTTTTGAATGGGGTTCTAAAGAGTTTATTTGTGGCTGGAGCAAATAGTATTCAATAGAATGGTATGGAGTTTGAAAAGAAGCAAAAGAGTAGTAAGGAAAAAATGATTGTAAAGAAAGTGCATGACTATATGGTGACTACAGATCTCTTAAGAATCCTGGTGGAACAGTATAGTGAGAGATCATAATAATTTGCATATGCAGCAGGTACAGGTAATTTATTACAAAATGCTTTTAAATTTTTAGAGTGAAAGATATAAGAAATTTTTATGTTACTGTTTAAAAATTAGGAATCTTGAAGAAAATAGAAGGATAATGTACATGCAGTATTTTTAAACCTTTATCATCATAGCAATATGAAACTCTGCTTATCTAGAATGAGAGTTCAGGCAAGCATGCTTAGGGAACAAAAACAGAATGAAGAGAAGTTTGGAAACTGTCTTATTAGAACTGCATACACTAGAGAAGGCTGAGAGTGTCATGGTAGTTGGTTTCTATTAATAATAAACACAATATGGATATATTAGAATTTAGATATCAGCTTTACATTTAGACATCCCGGTGGACATATGAGAGGCTTCCACTCTTCAATTTCTAATTTTATGAAGAGGATTTGAAAGAATATGAAAGAACCATGCTTACTATGGTTGACATTCAACAATTTCTTGGAGGGAAAACCCAAAGAATTAAAAAAAAAAAAGAATAATAAAATAAAAAATCCATTAGAGAAGTTTTGGAATTCTCTCTTGGCTGAAAGATGGTCCCAGTTTTCTGACCTCAATCTGCACATCAATTGTTTCCCATGCAATCAGGTCACTCACTCTTCTCTGAGTCACTGGTGTCCAATAAATAAAACTGAGTTTTAAAGTTTTTTTTTTTGAATTTTCAGACTACATAAGGGTTTTTTGGGCTCCTCTGGTAGCCCAATGGTAAAGAATCTGCCTGCCAATACAGGAAAGAGACACAGGTTTGATCCCTGGGTCAGGAAGATCCCCAGGAGAAGAAGGAAATGACAACCCACTCCAGTATTCTTGCCTGGAAAATTCCATGGACAAGGGAGCCTGGTGGGCTACAGTTCATGGGATCACAAAGAGTCAGACACAACTTAGAGACTAAACCACAACAAGGATTCTTTGGAGCATTAAAAGTTGCTGCATTGTTACCCCAATAAAATCACACGGTGGTTTGGCATTTGGAATAACTAGGTTTAGCTTATTATTGTAGTCCAGCAAATCTTGGGTTTCTCAAACTAAAATATGTCAAATTAGGAAACTATCGTCACCCAAGAACTTCAATCAGTTTTATGCTTTGACAAATTTATTATGCCAATATTTAGATTTACAATTTGAAGCCCTAATTACTGTAAACATCTATGTAGTTAATGGTGTCTCATGTTATGAGTCTTTGATGACTGCAAAGACCTTTAACTGAACCAAAGGGACATGTTCTCCCATGACAGATGTTTCTACTGCTGTGCATAATACAACAGGTGCAATAAATTATTGTGGCTAAAGAAAATGTATTGAAATATTAATTCCAACTTGATCTGATGACCTTCCATAATTTGTAAGACCATATTTACCTGCCGTTGCTGTTGTGGTTATCCCTTCTTGTACATATATGAATATTATTTAAAATTAAAATTAATAGCTAAAAAGTAATAGTGCATCAAAATTTAGGACTATTGAGTTTTTTATTAGCTTTCATTCAAATAAAATAATCATGTTTTCTTATAGACAGAAGTAGGCTTAAAATCTATATCTAATCATTTTACAGATAAGTAAACATATCTAAATTTTAAAAGTTATTAAGTAACTTTATTATTCCTAGTATTATTGTTAAAGTTAAAAAATAAATTAATAATAAAAGCAGACCTTATATTCTTATTCCTGAACTTTTTACTGATCATCTTTCCATTACCATATACTGATTCAGTTCAGTTCAGTTCAGTCGCTCAGTCGTGTCCGACTCTTTGTGACCCCATGAATCGCAGCATGCCAGGCCTCCCTGTCCATCACCAACTCCCGGAGTTCACTCAGACTCACGTCCATCGAGTCAGTTATTACCTTTATTTTAATGGAAATATTTTTCATCCTAAGTTCCCCTATTATTAATTGACTTAGAAACAAAGGCTTAATTTAATCATCAAAGTCTATGAAATTTTAGCAAAGCATTTTAATAGCATTTCAGTTTTACTTGTTAAAAATATACTCTATTATGAAGATGATAAAGCGCAGTTGTTGTAAATGATCCCGTATGTTTGTGACTAAACTAACAATTCGATACATACAAATATATGTATGCACGTGTGTGTTTATCTTTCAGGAGTATCATCC
The DNA here is from genome assembly GCA_006408695.1 of Aepyceros melampus. NCBI lineage: Eukaryota > Metazoa > Chordata > Mammalia > Artiodactyla > Bovidae > Aepyceros > Aepyceros melampus. The sequence continues at coordinate 18,717 of SJXQ01010750.1, forward strand.
TTGCATAAAGACAGAATTTTAAAATTAATATAATTAAAAAGTATCAGGAATGGTGCTTGTTGAAAGAAATCCTATATTTAGAATGTTGAATATTTAAGTAGGCTGATGAAACAGCTGGAAAAGCTGGGAAGGAGGTTTGTTCCGTTTTGTTTTCTTTCAAGGACAGGATGGAAAGTGAGGTGTGAAGTTCAGAGCTACATCTCTTGGTTCTCTATTGAAAGATCTTGGGATCACAAGTTGATGTAGTTTGAAGAACGTGTATCATTTCCATCATTTAGAGTATTTTCGGGAGGTGTTTCCTCTTGTCTTCGTCTGTTAACATGTTCACGCAGCCTGTCATGCGAGAAGGAATTTTCCCTGGCGGCCATGACCAATTTCAAGGTTCTGGCAGACAAACGCAGGCAACTGACAGCCCAGGCTTTCCTATTTAGCATATTGATCGCCTATATTTTTAGCAATGCAGCCATGATAAAAGGAAGTGTGTGGAGACTATGCCAACCTTTTTGACACAAGCTAATGGTGCCACTCTAGACCTCAGATTTTCTGTGCATAATTTCTTTTTTGTAAACATCTCTGAGCTTCCAAAGTTTCTGTCTGGTTTTTGACTTAAACATATGCTGTGTGTAAAAGAAAGTGATTAGATTCTAGCTGATGACAGAGTTTACTAGCATGTTGCCTATGCAAGATTCTGTTGATGACCTTTATTATTTGTTTATTTCCTTTCATACTTATTCCTGTAATCCAAGGAAAGGTATGTCTTTCTTCTAAGAGCAGAAGTAAGCGCTTATGCAGAGGTGAATGAACCACTACGCTATTCTATTTTCTGACCATATGCATTCTTAATAACAGAATAGGAGAAATTTTATTGAATCAGCATTCAAAAATATATTACTTATGTTGGGTAAAAAATCAATGTTCAAAAATGTTATGGAGTCTATTGTATGGGAAAACCTTTGGGCTTTTTGGAATATTTTTCCTATTTGATTGCTTGGTAAATACTGTTAAATGTTTGCTTTTTTGCATTTACTGGTGATAGGAAATGAAACAGACCATTATTTCCACAAGAAACTATTGTTTTTGGACTCATTTTATTATTTTTGATTTGCTTTGTTTGACATATGATCTTTAGCCAAAAAGATTTTTTCCTCTTTCAAGTAATCTTGGGCTATTATTTCTCTCCAAAAGGAAGTTTAGTAATAAACATATCAGCATTTTTAACTACCAAGTTGAAGATTTTATTTCTATTTGGGAGTTTAGCTAAAGGTCAGTGATAAAACTGATGAAAATGCAAAGGACAGCTCAGAGAAGTTGTGTTCATCTTTGATTTTGCTCCTAGAGGCATTTACAGAGGGAAACAAGGAGAAGGACTCACCTACCAGGGCCAATTTGAAGAGAAGGTAGTTGATTAGAAAGAAGGCAGAAGAATTATCTGCTGGTAGTCCAGATACTGGAAGTTTTCTAGACATAAGAGTAAAAGATTGGGTACATGCAAGAATAGATTTCTTAAAGATCACCAGCTAAAGTTTGTGATTTTTCACTCTCCTGTTCCCTAGGACGGTCATATTTTACCATTTTATACATAAATAAAAATGACTACCAGGCGTATTTGATTGCAGACTGAATTACTGTCACAGGATGACAAGCCATGACAAATAGATTCCCTGTAATGAAATGTCTGGCAGACCCTGGGATCTCAGTAAGACATGGTAAGAGGAAACAGGCAGAGTTTCCTTTCATTCACACTGTTTTACATGTGAGCTCGAGTACTGTCAATCTCCATTATATCATTAGGTCACCTGGAAAGTCTTAAGCTTGACAGGGCAATGTTAAGTCTCAGGGTAATTTTTCTGACTAGCAATCCAAAGCTAATGTGGCAAAATTTGAAAGATCAATTAAATTACAGGAAAGGCTTGCATAACATAAATGCGTTTTGCCCACTTGTCAACATGGGTAGAGACATTCATATTCTAATAAGAGCAATGACAGAATTCCATTTTCAGATTCTAGATGTTTTAACAGAAGCTATAAAAGTTATTCAAATGATGGGCTTTGTTTCTTTATTAGTTTTTTGAAAAACTTGGCAGTCTTTCCATACACTGCAGATGTTCCAACACCACACTGACTCTATGCATTAGCTAAATTGCCTAGGTACTCCCTCTAAATACAACTTACTCCTGGAAGTAAAAAGACAGTGTGAGGATTGCAAGAATGGAATGTAGTTCTTGGAGGTAAAGGGCTACTTCATTTCATGTTTGTGGTCTCCTGTTTGCCACATAAAAGTGAATTAGTGAATATATAAATTTGTGAATTAATAAAGACATTTCTCTAGAGAGGAAGATAAGAGACCTGAATTCTTGTACACTTTAAGTGACAGTCAGCGTTAAGTAGGTGAACTTGAGTAGCTTGAAAGTGAGGGACTGAGGATGAAGAAAGGGTATTTTTACTGTTCTTAAATAGGAGATGCCATTATGTAATATTTTCCATTTAGACTCAAAAAAGAAAGTGACTTTTTCTACAAAAAAAAGGAAAATGTAAATCTGTTTCCTTCTTCACCATATGCCACCAAAAAAAAAAAACAAAACAAAACCCACAGATGTCAAGGAGAAAACAGGCTGGAGGGAGCAAGCTAGCTAGTTATAAGGACCATGGTTCTTCCCAGTTACAGCTCAACAATAAATCAAAATTCAACATTTGTAAGTGTAATAGAGAGGAGAAAAGTTGTTGGAAGATATGTGTTTAAAGTTTACCTGTAACATATGCATGCATCTCTAGAGACGTTACTCTGCTGACCAAGGCCTGTATAGTCAAGGCTGTGGTCTTCCCAGTGGTCATGTAAGGTTGTGAGAATTGGACCATAAAGGAGCCAGAGCACCATATAATTGATGCCTTCAAACTGCAGTGGTGAAGACTCTGGAGAGTCCCTTGGACAGCAAGGAGATCAAAGCAGTTAACCTTAAGGGAAATCAACCCTGAACATTCTTTGGAAGGACTGATGCTGAAGCTCCAGTATTTTGGTTAGCTGATGGCAACAGCCGACTCATTGGAAAAGTCCCTGATGCTGGGAAAGATTGAAGGCAGAAGGAGAAGAGGGCCACAGAAGATGAGACGGGCTAGATGGCATCACCAGTGCAGTGGACAGGAACTGGGGCTAACTTCAGGAGATGGTGAGGGACAGGGAGGCCTGGCATGCTGCAGTCCATGGGGTCACAAAGACCTGACAAAACCGGGTAACTGAACAGCAACAGGCATCTCTAGACCTTAGATTTACCCTTACCCCTTGGACTTAAACACATTTCATTTGTCTGGAAGTCAAGTTCTCTATCCTTCTATTGTTCTAATGTATCCTTTAGAACTTATGTCTGCATCACTTCCTGAATCCTTCCCTGCTTTCCTGGAGCTCCGTTTCCATATCCTCTAGCAGCATATTACGTATGCCTTCTCCCTTCTTCCATGTTCTTTCACTCCATCTTTCTTATGCTTTTACCCCAACTAGAATTTGGGCATCTTGAGGCATGAAAGTGAATGAAAGTTTCTCAATCATGTCCGACTCTTTGTGAGTCCATGGACTATACATTCTATGTAATTCTCCAGGCAGAATATTGGAGCGGGTAGCTGTTCCCTTCTCTAGGGGATCTTCCCAAATCAGGGATCGAACCTGGGTCTCTCACATTGCAGGTGGATTCTTTACTGTCTGAGCGACCAGGAAAGCCCATCTTGAGGCATAGGTTGTGTCTTATTTGTTACAGCTCCTCCAACTTCTAGCATGCCACTTGACACATCTAGAAAACAAATAAATGTTTATTAAATAGTTGTGTTTAATGAAGTAAAATCCAAAACTCAGTAACAAGAACACATAATCAAGGAAAGGAAGGTCCTAATGCTGGCAAAGGGGACATAGCAACCATTGGATAAAAGTCTAGGAAAAGAAACCAGAACAGAAAAAATATCTTTTTTTGTTCAATATAAAAACATTTTGATTCAATTTAAAAATTTCCCACTTTTCATATACAATTTTTTTATTTGTGAGTATATAGATGTGTATTTTAAATTCTAAACTATTGGCAACTTTCTAGCTATGTTGTATTGATGCTGAACTTAATTCCATCACAGTCAGAGAACATATAATTTTGATTTCATTTTGGAAACTTACTGATATTTGCTCTTTTCTTAGCAAATGTCAGTTTTCTTCTTAAGTTTCTTGAAAGCGTTTTGTAATGGGTAGTCTTTGAGTATAAGACTCAATATATTCAGTTAAGTAAAAATTTTGTTTACAATACAGATTTATATTCTTGTTGGCTTTTTTGGTCCGCTTGTTCTTTCAGTGAGAAATTCCCATATTGTTTTTTAAAGTATTTATTTATTTTTATGTTTTAGACACGAGGTATGTGGGATCCTAGTTCCCCAACCAGGGACTGAACCCGTGACCCCTGCATTGGAAGCATGGAGTCTTAACCACTGGATGCCAGGGAAGTCCCCCATCCTATATTCTAATATCCTGCTCTAATGTGGGGTATTCAAGCTCCACAAAGGCAGAGATCCTTACCTGTTTATCTACTGATGGGTCCTAAGAGCTTTGAAGACTACCTGGCACAAAGTAGTTTTTAATAAACAGTTGTCAAATGGATTAGTGAAATACATTGACTGAAAGTAATCACCTGCTCCTTAGAAAAAACAGCTAAAAGTTAATATCAAAATGCTCAGGACAGCATAAATTAGTTTTTTGGGGGCTTGTTAAGAGATATTTTTAAAATTCTAGAAAGTAGGCTCATTTATTTTCAATAAATCATGTATTCATTTTCATCAAATTCTGAAGTAAAGAATTCAGAAGTGTTATAAGGATACCACACGTATAGATATTTTTCTGATCATTATTTGAAGATTTTGGAACTCAGTGAGAAAACTAGATAAGACTTGTTTTTGCCAGGATGAATTAGACATTATATTTTTAGCCCTGGCATCAATTGCCTGTGTAATTAAAGTAGGGAATATTCATTGAGTAACTTCTGTCAACCAGGCCTCATATGTTTTTACTTAAATGATTTTTTATCAATAACTCCTTGAGATATGATTACTATTCCTGCATATAGATGAGAAATTCTGACTCAATAGTTACTTAACTGTGCCATCTGACATTTCCACATTTCTTTTTTTTGCTCTTCTGCTAATGAGGGTTGTTCTTTGAACTCTCAGATTCTCAGTTTAGGAATGTAAACTTTAGCCTGGTTTGCCGAGAATGTAACTTGCCAAGAATGTAACTTTAGCTTGGTTACTCAGTCTCCCTCGGCCATAGTTTTTCTTTACCTGTAAACAGTGAGGAGTAAAATAGCTGCAATTTTTGTACAAAGATCATCCAGATTCCACCAGATCAGAACAGATGCAAAGAGTTCAAAGTCTGCCTCTATGTTTCATCTAAGTTCATTTTTCTTTTTTTCTAACACTCTCTGGTTGCCATCAACTTTTCCACTTCCCCTAAAGGCTGGAGAAAAGCTGGCAGGGGGTGGGCAAAAAATGATTCATTCAGAGTTCTCAATACACATATAATTCATTTTTTCAATCAAAGGTAATTATTTTAGTGAATCCCAGACTGTCAGGACTTTAATTATAGTAAACAAATTCCAGCATTTTTAATCATTTAAAAATGGCTTTCTTTTCTCACACAGTATTTTATGTTAGCCTTTAAGCAATCCTGTGAGGTAGCAATTGTTACAGTTGTATTATAGATGAGAAAACAGGCACGATAAAATATTTTATCCAGCCAAGACTTCACTATTGCAGGACAATTCCAAATATATCACTTTTTTGATACCACATGACTACAAATAGAAAATAAGAAATTGCTATTGGTGTGTCTGATTATGCTTGACATAGAAAGGAGGAAAATAAATATGGTAAGGAGCAGTTTTCTTACAGAATAAACAGTAATTTGACTGAGCTTTCCCAATTTTACTACCTAATAGCCCTCCCTTTGTTTGATATGAATTTTAGAGCAGAGAAAGGAATAACTGATTCATTTTTGCTTTAGAAGTTATCATGGATGGAAAGCTGAAAATACTCTTTTGATAAGTTTGTAACCACTTTCTTTATCCAATTTCATTTCTGAAGTAAATATCAGAACACTTTGCCTTACTAATAATAGTTTGCTGATTTTGTTTTTAACCTAGAGAATTTCTCCAATCAGTTCAGTTCAGTTCAGTCACTCAGTCGTGTCCGACTCTTTGCAGCCCCATGAATTGCAGCACGCCAGGCCTCCCTGTCCGTCACCAACTCCCGGAGTTCACCCAGACTCACGTCCATCAAGTCGGTGACGCCATCCAGCCATCTCATCCTCTGTCGTCCCCTTCTCCTCCTGCCCCCAATCCCTTCCAGCATCAGGGTCTTTTCCAATGAGTCAACTCTTCGCATGAGGTGGCCAAAGTACTGGAGTTTCAGCTTAACATCACTCCTTCCAAAGAACACCCAGGACTGATCCTTTAGAATGGACTGGTTGGATCTCCTTGCAGTCCAGGGACTCTCAAAGGGTATACTATTTTATATAATGTCTAAACACATATTTAAGAGAATTTGGGGAAGTAATCCTTAAAATGATATTCATATACTTTTCAACATATCTATTCTTACATCAATAATCTTACATCAATGATCATAATACAGTTTATGGAATTTGAGAAAAAAGATAAATTTTATCCTTATTCTCAAGCAATATTTCCTATAAAAATTTGAAAACATGTATGAGCAAAAATTAGAAAATATGATGCCAATATTCTTTTACATTAGGGGAAATAATATCTTGATGAATAATTATATACACCGTTATGAAAATGGAATCCTTCTCTGCATACTGCTTTTTCATTTTCTTTTTTGCCTAAAGTGTATTTCTAACATCTTTCTAAGTAATTACATATTTTTCTAAGATTTTTTTGCTACATTTGCATCTACCAGTATTTTTCTTCTATGATATTACTGTCTTGCCATCTGAGGTAATTGCTATGCTAGATTTTGTATTTTATGCTCTTTCTACTTAAAAAAAAAAAGACAAACAAACTGAAAAATAAAAATTAATTAAAAAAAACAAACATTAACTGAATGTCCAGTCAGAAAACACTCAACCAGGCATTCTCCCTTCATGTTCTCAAAATGAGAAGATCTCAGACGTATTGACAAGAAAGTAGAAGGAACCAAGGGGCAGGAGTGGGAAGATGTTTATGGAATGCTTTCCCAATACTGACTTCGCTTCTGAAGCTTTTTGTTTACTTGTCCTGGGATTAATTCTTTGGAGAACCAGGCTTGCAGAAGAAGTGCTAACAGGGAACGTTTGAAGCAAAACCGACTGCCCGATCCTTTGATTATTATAATGACCATAAAGAACATCTCCAGGTTAAAAAAAAAAAAAAGACATTTGCATAGTAACACATCTAGAAAAATGCATAATATGTAATGAAAAGCTTAATATGGTCTTTAAAATAGTCTTACATGGAAACACCATGTGTAAATACCTTGATGCATCTCTGTTTAACCTCTAATGCTCTCTTAACACAGATTAAAGTGACTTGGACACAGCAGCATAGAAAGGGTGTTTACAGAAAATAACTCTAGTTAAGGAACCTGAAAATCAATAGTCAGAAGGATAGGAAGAGAAGTTACAGGTGAGAATAGTGTCATGCTAGATCACAAAAAGGGTGGAAAACATAAGCACAGTAGCACAAAGCCTTCCTCCTGACCCAGGAATCAAGCCCACATCACTGAGGTCTCCTGCATTGGCAAGTGGGTTCTTTGTCACTGGTGCCTTCATCTGGGAAGCCTTTGTTGTCCAGTTGCTCAGTTGTGTCCAGCTCTTTGAGACCCCATGGGCTGCAGCACACCAGGCTTCCCTGTCTTTCACCATCTCCTGGAGCTTGCTCAAACCTGGGAAAACCGAAATCCTCAAAGGAGTCAAGAAAGATTAAGGCTGAGACTTTCCCACTGGATTTAGAAATTAGCAGGACACTGATGACATTTTTGCCAGGTAGCTTTGGTGAAGTAAATGAAGAGAGGCCATCAGATGGAAATAGAGTGAATAGAAGGCATGAAGTTTTAAGAAGCTTAATAAAGAAGAAGAAGAGAAAAGAATGAAACAAGAAGGCAGTATTTAGACAGGACAATTTAATCACAGAAGTTTGTTAGTTTTGTTTGCTTGTCTGTTTTTTTATGAGAAAAGAGGTTTAAGTGTTTCTATAGTCTGAAGGGAAAAGCCAACAAGTAGTAATGCTGCAGATGGGGGCTGGTGGGGACAAGAATAAGGCAGTCAGGGCAGGAGTTGCAACTGGAGGGCGCTCCACTGGTCTGAGAGTGAAAAAGGAAAAGAACATAGGATATGTGTGATCAAGCTCCATTTGAAGCTGAGGGCATTTTCTACTGCATCCTGTTTGCTTGGTGAAATAATTTCCTAATATTGATAAGGGTAACCTCAATAATTTGGAATATTTTAGGAGAATGGGAGATGGTACAATAAAAATAGTGTAAAAGAAGGAAAGACAAAAGTTGAAAGAACATAGCTGGAAAGCATGAATTATATTTATACCAACCACTTTTTTTTCTTGCAGCACTTAAGTCAAGTAGAGCAGTGAAATGTGGATTTCTTTTTTCTTTCTTTTTTTTTTTTTTTCATGTTGAGGGTACATAGTGGGTAAGGAGACAGGGAATCTTACTTTACATGATCAGTCATGGAGTCTCAACTGGGTGGGGAAGCATGTGAGGCCAGATGTGTATTGACAGGGGGAAGGATCAAGAGATTTGAGATCTGTGTAGCCAAAAATCAAAGACTCCTGAGTGAAGCGGTGAGGCTTCCACATATTTTAAGTTAAAGCTGGTGCTATAAACACAGAAGGAAAAAAATTGCAGTCTTTCTCAAATATTGTTTTAAAAGAAACAAGCTAAAATTGTATTTTAAATTGATGAGGCACTTGATTGATACCTATAGGTTAGTAATATATTTATTTCAATAGTATTAATTTCCTGAGAGATCAGAAACTTGCTAATAAGTTTGGCAAATCGTAATGCCACAAACAAAGAATTCTTAGCTTTAGAATACTAAAAGAATAAAAAAACTTAGGGGAATAAATAAAAAAGAAGATGGGTAGAGATCAGTTTTATTAACTTTACAATGTACTTTCTAGGCTGACTTTCTAAAAGTCTCTGAAGTTGTCTCCTGGGAAGCTGTGTGTTGCTACTGTGTATTTGTAACATGCATAGGACAGGAGGAAATGCAGTTTTTGAAACTGCTAATTCAAGTTGAGCATAAAAATATTCACTGACCTGGCACCATTCTGTCAATTTTCCTCTCACTTCCTGTGATGCTAGAGATGTAAGTACCCTAAAAGGATGGGTGGAAGCTATTAGTAATCTGTCATGAAAAGAAATTGATCTTTTTTTTTTTTTTGAAATTTTAAAAATGCATCTCACCCAAGAGCTCTTTGGTACTTTACAGAAATTGAAAAGCTCAATAATTTATTTACAGTGAGTTCAGAGCTAGGTAAGCTCAAAGAAATTTCTTACATGGTCCCAGAATGATTTAAAAATAGGAATGTTAGAAATATTATTCCATGCAAATATTCTTATTCCCTTAATACAACTATATCTTTTAACTAACCTCAGAGGGTTTGATTATCTAGATACTTGATTCGGTCACTTTAGAAAACCACCAAACATGACAGGTGTAAAATGTCACTACAAATATTTTTCATTGTGAGCTCCATAGTAGTGGATTCAGTATCTAGGATCAAATATATATTATTAAGCAATGCCTTTTTGAGGTTCTCTATGCTCTAGCATTTTGACTGTTTAATCTAGAAAGACTGATTTTTTTAGTCTTATTAATATAATTTCTTAAATACAATCTTGACATTTTAATTTTTGAACTTGGAATCCACATTAAAAGTAATATTGACTGTGCTTCCTGGTTGCTTGTCTTCTCTCTCTTTTTCTTCATTTTCCTCCTTCTTCCTTTTTCCTTTCTGAATAATTTAGATTAAAAGCCAGAGGATGAGGTTAAGGTTTTCAAGCAGAGTTGTGGGTGGTCCTCCTGCAAGAGTTTAGGCCCTGAGCAAGAAACGTGACCAAGGTCAAAGCTCAAGTGGGAAAAGTAATTATTTGTGACAGTGGCTTCGTGGGGTCAAGAGACTGGTTACATAGGGAATATTGATTAAATAGGTAAATATGTTCAGAACAGTAGCAGCTAGATTTCTCATTTCCAGGGAAGAAGTTATAAATATGGAAAGATGGAAAGTATTGCCATAGAATAAGTATGTTGTAGCGTACTGGAATTGAAGATGTTGGGAGAGTATATAATTTTCAATATGCACAAGTAAATATAGAAAAAAATGGATGTTTGAGTGTATTTATTTTTCCCAGTCTGGTCCACAAATAGGGCCTCATAGCAGTGACACCCTGTAGGGGCAGAAATTTTTTCCTTCTTCCCTTCTAGGTTCTTTGGCTGGTCTAATAATTCAATAACATAAGACAGTTCAGTAGAAGGAAAACTAATTTTCTACATTCAGGATTCCCAAAGATATACTCAAAACAAGTACAGTAATTGTGACTTATAGACCATCCTTAGCAAGGAAGGGGGTAGGAGCCTAGAATATGAAAGGGGAGGGGGGAAACTTACAGGAAGATAAGAAGAGAAGATATTTGTTCTCTTATGTAGGTGAATCTTTCAAATAAAAAAATTTTCTTTCTTAATTGTTCTCTTTCTGGGCCAGACACCCCCAATGGCTATACCAGGTAAATAATCACTTGTGAAAAGATCTTAAACTCAGTTCATTAAAACCAAGTAACACTAAGCCAACCCTATAGGCCAAGTAACATTTGAGATTGATATTTGGTTTATATTTATGTAATATGCACCTGTGTATAACTTCATCCCAAAACTCTAGCATTGTCTAACCTACCTAACAAACCTATGAATTAGATATAATTATTTTCCTCTTTCCACAGATGAGGAACTGCAGCATGGAGAGGTTGAGACAGATTAAGTAACTTCTCCAAGGTCATACTGCTGGTATGGCAAAGAGCCTGAATTCCCATGTAGGCAGCCCAGCTTATGCTGCCAAGCATTATTATTCCATTGTTAGGCATCTCTTAACTTAAATTGTTAAATAACAGAAACATTTCAGACTCCGTATGACAGACAAATCAATTCTTCCTAAGGTCTGTTTCTTCCCACAGGAACAATAGACTTAAAGAACAAAGTCCTTCTGCTGTTCAACTGTTTGAATGAGTTTAACTATAGACTGAAGGAAATGGCAACCCACTCCAGTACTCTTGCCTGGAGAATTCCATGGACAGAGTAGCCTGATGGGCTACAGTTCATGGGGTCGCAAAGAGTTGGACATGACTAGCAACTAACACACGCAAGTGTGGACTGAACCCTCTTTGTAAGTTCTTTCTGTTTCTATAAAAGCCTCTTCTCTGTAAACTTTTATCCTATTATCTCCCTCCTTCAAAGACAGATTTCTTCCAAGTACATTTAACAGTCATGACCTCACTTTTCATCCTCTCATCAATTCACTGCTTTACGGATTCTGTGTCCATGACTCCTTTTAAACCCGTCTCTAAAACATACAGAGATTTCTAAAAGTCAGATCTCTTGGGCTCATCCTGTTTAACCTCTCTTCAGCTTTCAACTTTGTTGAAAATATGTTCTTTCCAGAGTTCCCTTTTCTACTTATTCTTGCTTCTTTTTCCCAAAGATTTTTGAGGTGTTAAAGATTTGTATTTCCCAAGCTTTTGTCCCTAGCCTTATAGCTTGAACTGTCACATATATACTAAGACTCCTGAGTCTATAACTCCAATGTAAGCATCACTTCCAGTGTAGTTCTACAGCTCAAAGTGTCTAATAAACACTTTTTCCTGGTGTCTCATAGACCTTGAAGTTTGAGTGTGAAAATATAAATTTTACCTGCGATCTTCTATGGTGAGATGTGTGCAGCTATGGCCCACATCCAGGCCCTCATAATTTCCAGCATGTTACTATCATATCCTCTTCTCTTTGCCTTCAAAAGCACATTTTTTTCTACAAAAACATAGAAAATGCAAATTCCCTACACTGAAAATTGAGTGACATTAAAGTTATTGTCAGAAGATGGTAGGATTTTTTGTAATTAATCACAACCAGATTAAATAGGAATGAAAATGCACACACTCTTCCATTCCTACTTTATATCCAGAACAGAGAAAACTTGGCCAGGTAAATACACTCTTTACCATCCCTTTGCAACGTCTGGCTCTTAAATAAGAAAAAGGACTGTTCTAAACAGGAAACCTGGCAGCCATTCTTCTATGGCCAGATGGAGTTTTTTTGTGGGCAGTTGAGAGCTGTTCATCATTTGTACATCAATCTTTCTTTTCCAGAAAACAACTGGGCAGGAATCATGTAGCAATTGAAGTGGCACACTGCCGCCCAAGAGGCTGCTCTGTAAGTGGCACACACTGAGGGTGAGATTTTCATGAATGTGCCCTCATGGTATCACAGCACTAGGACACATATATAAGGAATGATCTCGAGTGGTAAAAGAAAGCCTTGCAAATACCAGGAATTGAAATAGAAACTGCTTACATCTATGAATTTGTTTATCAAAATAACACTATGCTGAATCCACTCAGATGAGGAAAATTAAAAGATACAACAGAGAAATAAAAAGGGCAAAGGAAATTACCCCCAAATAAGGAAATGAAAACAAAATCAAATATTAGAGAAAGAGAAGTTCCCAGGAAATAATTATTCCAAAGGTTGAAATAAAATTTAGAAAATATATTGATTCTCACTAATGAAGAATCACTGCAGATGGTGACTGCAACCATGAAATTAAAAGAGGCTTACTCCTTGGAAGGAAAGTTGTGACCAACCTAGACAGCATATTCAAAAGCAGAGATATTACTTTGCCAACAAAGGTCCGTCTAGTCAAGGCTATGGTTTTTCCAGTGGTCGTGTGTGGATGTGAGAGATAAAATTAATGAAATAAAACATACTAGTATAAAAACATATACATAATGATAAAAACAGAAAATGGGAGTGCAACCTAAGCTTTATTGGTAAGTGAAAAGAAGACATTTTGAACAGTAGGAAAGGAAGAGTAAAATGTAACTCAAACAGATTTTTCTGAAATTAAAAATGAATATCATAAAAGCTAAGTACATTCAAGACAATTTCACCAAAAAGCATCCTGGCACATCGGATCAAAAATGTTTAAGGTAAAAAAAAATTTTAGAATCAACCATTAAGTGGTAAAACACCCGTTCTCTTTTCCCAGAATATAAATACACATTTTAAGTCAAAGGAGATGCATCTATATACAGTTTCAAAGTTTGCACCTTGAGAATGTATTTGTACCCAAGTTCTCTTTCCTATGGAGAAGGCAATGGCACCCCACTCCAGTACTCTTGCCTGGAAAATCCCATGGATGGAGGAGCCTGGTGGGCTGCAGTCCATGGGGTCGCTAAGTCGGACCTGACTGAGCGACTTCACTTTCACCTTTCGCTTTCATGCATTGGAGAAGGAAATGGCAACCCACTCCAGTGTTCTTGCCTAGAGAATCCCAGGGACGGGGGAGCCTGATGGGCTGCCGTCTATGGGATCGCACAGAGTCGGACACGACTGAAGTGACTTAGCATCTCTTTCCTAATAAAAGAATAGATAGTCTTCTGTATGAGTGCTGTGAAAGCACACTACCCACATGCTCTTTTAAAAGGCGTTTGAAGGTTTATTCCAGTCATATAACACCAAAATGCAGATCTTAAAATGTAGACAATGTAACTAGAAAAAGATTTTGAATTGAGACTATTGCTGGAAAAAATAATAGCATAACTATTCAGGCAGCTGGATGTATCCATCCACAGAGAGCTATAAACAGATAGTAATAGGAAATCATAGAGAATGTAAAGCATTGACAGAATGACAGAAGAGACATCAAATATCACTTTTATGGCCCTTTCACTCTATTTCTTACTCCCTTCAAAAGGTCTGCATAGGAAACCTAGACAATACATTATTATTCCTATCAATACACCCCTTCTCAATTCTATCAGGCTCGCCACTGCAAACCCACTGAAAGACCAACCTTGCAAGTCTCTATATTTATACCTGTGTGCCCCATAGATACCACCAGGATTAACTTTATCATATCTTATTTTCCTATACACTTTAGCTACCAACATGAAACCCAAGCTTCCCAGATTATCATATTATTAGAAAAGGACTACATGAGCAGATGAAACACTGACCTTAGAAGCTCCAAGGGAAGTTCAATCCTGCCATTCCATTCTACCTAGTGGTTCTCAACCCCATCAGATCCAAAGTCCTGCTTCTATAACAAATATTTTATAGTGCTTGCTTTACTCTCCTGAACTGAAATTTATAGGCAATATAACCTACATGCACACATAATTACAAACAATCATCCTAGGGTAATATAAAGGGAAAAATAAGGCCAATTATTTGTAATATAGTATAATATAGTATAATATAGTATACTATATTATAGAACCTGTGCTGTTCAGGCACAGCAATGCTAGAGGACACGATGAAGGGTTAGAAGCTCACCATGATGAATAGAATCATCAGAATGTGATGACTGCAAGGGAAGCTGAGACTGGAGTGTCTTATTGCAACTCATAAACAGAGCAGTAGTGTAGTTAGTGATGTGATTTTTCTAAAATGTTGAATACTAGCTGGTAAATTTACAAACAAAGGATACTACAATCTTCCTTCAACTTAAATGGTAGTTCCCATTCCTAGAAAATTTACCATTAATTAAATTTCTACTTTAAATGCAAAGGTAGAAAAAAAACCTTTCTACATATTTGCAAAATAGAGATGATACATGTATACATATGGCTGAGTCTCTGCATTGTTCACCTGAAATTATCAAAATATTATAATCACCTCTACTCCAATATAAAATAAAAACTTTTTAAAAAATGGAGATAAGCTGCTGCTGCTAAGTCGCTTCAGTCATGTCCAACTCTGTGTGACCTCATAGATGGCAGCCCACTAGGCTCCTCTGTCCCTGGGATTCTCCAGGCAAGAATACTGGAGTAAGAGCAGATTTTTCATCTATATTAAAGTTCGGTAGGATATTCCAAGTTTGTATGTTGGTGTGTGATAAAGAAGTTTTGGGCCACTGTCCCATTCATTGCAGGATATCAAGCAGCTTTAGCACTCTTCCATTAATTGGTTCATGGGAAATAGATGGGGAACCAGTGGAAACAGTGTCAAGACTTTATTTGTATGGGCTCCAAAATCACTGCAAATGGTGACTGCAGCCATGAAATTAAAAGACGCTTACTCCTTGGAAGGAAAGTTATGACCAACCTAGATAGCATATTAAAAAACAGAGACATTACTTTGCCAACAAAGGTCTGTCTAGTCAAGGCTATGGTTTTTCCTGTGGTCATGTATGGATGTGAGAGTTGGACTGTGAAGAAGGCTGAGCGCAGAAGAATTGATGCTTTTGAACTGTGGTGTTGGAGAAGACTCTTAAGAGTCCCTTGGACTGCAAGGAGATCCAACCAGTGCATTCTGAAGATCAACCCTGGGATTTCTTTGGAAGGAATGATGCTAATACTGAAGCTCCAGTACTTTGGGCACCTTATGCGAAGAGTTGACTCATTGGAAAAGACCCTGATGCTGGGAGGGATTGGGGGCAGGAGGAGATGGGGACGATGGAGGATGAGATGGCTGGATGGCAACACGGACTCAATGGACGTGAGTCTGGATGAACTCCAGGAGTTGGTGATGGACAGGGAGGCCTGGCGTGCTGTGATTCATGGGGTCACAAATAGTCGGACACGACTGAGTGACTGAACTGAACTGAACTGAACTTTATAATATTATATTGGTTTTGCCATACATCAACATGAGTCTGCCATGTTGAACATGAACCCCCCTCTCTCCTCCCTCCCTGTACCATCCCCCTGGGTCATCCCAATGCACCAGCCCCAAGCATCCAGTATCATGCATCAAACTGGACTGGTGATTCACTTCATATATGATATTATACATGTTTCAATGCTGTTCTCCCAAATCATCCCACCCTCTCCCTCTCCCACAGAGTCCAAAAGACTGTTCTATACATCTGTGTCTCTTTTGCTGTCTCACATTTCTAATTGCCACCTCAAAAAATAAAAAAAGGTGAGATTTATCTTAATAATTTTTTATTATGAGTGTATAATCAGTATAAAAACTTACTAATATATTTCATTTTTTGATATTATCTTGGAAATCCACCATGCATTTTATACCTACAACACATCTCAATTTGGACCTAAATTTTCTTTTTCTTTTTCTTTTATTAATTTTTATTTTTTTAGTTTGTTTTGCTTTACAATACTGTATTCGTTTTGCTACACATCGACATGGATCAGCCACGAGTGTACATGACTCCCAATCCTGACCCCCACCTCCCGCCTCCCGCCCCACACCCTCTCTCTGGATTATCCCCGTGCATCAGTCCCAAGCATCCTGCATCCTGCATCAAACCTGGACTGGCGATTCGTTTCACTTATGATATCACACATGTTACACTGCCACTCTGCCAACCCATCCCACCCTCTCCCTCTCCTACAGAGTCCAAAAGGCCGTTCTATACATCTGTGTCTCTTTTGCTGTCTTGCGTATAGGTTTATCATTACCATCATTCTAAATTCCATATATATGTGTAAGTATACTGTATTGGTGGTTTTCTTTCTGGCTTACTTCACTCTGTATAATCGGCTCCAGCGTCATCCACCTCATTAGAACTGATTCAAATGTATTCTTTTTAATAGCTGAGTAATACTCCATTGTGTATATGTACCACAGCTTTCATATCCATTCATCTGCTGATGGACATCTAGGTTGCTTCCATGTCCTGGCTATTATAAACAGTGCCGCAATGAACATTGGGGTACACGTGACTCTTTCAATTCTGGTTTCCTCGGCCTTTTGGCTAAGATCAAGTTTAGTATCTGTTCTTATCAGTTTAATCCTGAAGTTTTAAGTGGAAGTCACTATATATTCTTAGAATGAGAGGTACTAGTGGAAAGAATGAATGCTATACTCTATCCTTCTTAAAATGTATATCTAGCTTTTCAGTCTCTGGACCAGGGCAGAAAATGGAGGAGAAATAGCATGTCTCCTTCCTTTCTTTCAGTCCAGTGGGTTTCTTCTGTTTCTGGTGGCAAACAATGCACTCAACTGCAGTCCTTAAATCACTGCTGTAATCAGAAAATCTTTGCAGATTCGGCCAAAATCCAACTCTGAGAGTTACTTTTCAGTGTTCTTATGAAACACAGAGAAGCTAAAATACCTGCCTAAATTACTAAGTGATATAGGCAAGAGCCAAAATGCTTACCAGGTGGTGAAGTGGTAAAGAATCTGCCTGTCAATGAAGGAGATGCAAATTCGATCCCTGGGTGGAGGAGTGGCCTGGAATAGAAAAGTAGGAAAATGTCAACCCACTCTGGCCTTCTTGCCAGCAGGATTCCATGGAAAAAAGAGCCTGGCAGTCTAGAGTCCATGGGATCATGAAGGGTCATAAATAACTGAGCAACTGAGCACACACACACGCAGGCAAGTGATAAAATAATTACACACACAGGAGTTCTATCTCATGACTTTCTATTAACATCTACATGATTTAGGCAAAATATGAGGAAAACAACATGAGTATCGTCCAGTGGCATTAGAATCACTCTCCATGTCGTATTTCACTGCAGTTTTTGCAGTCGATGTGGTGCCACACCTTCTAAGTACATTCCAAGGCCTCAGGCCTCACCTATATCTACAGATTGCCTTCTTTTCTGAAATCATGGCCTCTGTGCAGTAAAAGCTGCTGCCTGCTCCCTGACGTCCCAGCTGTTTGGATCCTACTGTGACCTGGTGCTGGACAGCTGCAACCTCAGCTCAAAAAGACCTGTGCATGTCCTTACTACTGAAATCTTTGGTTCGTTCATGTTTTGTATATGAGAACAGAGAATAAATATCTCAGTGTATGGTATAGCATTCAACTTATAAATTCAGGAATGTTCTTGTTTAATTTGAAACAATTTAATTGTATAAATTTTAGGTAAAGTTTAAGCCACAATAATGCTGTTCATAAATTTGAGTTCAGTTGCCTTGTGTTTTCCAGGCCACCATTACTTGCCTTTTTCATATAGTATTTTACAGAGTTCTGTAAGTCTTAGAGATCCTAAGGTATTCAAGGACTGGAAATAGCAAATGAGAAGTTGCAGGAGAATTATATCAGCTAAGTCATTAATTTACTTGGAAAATTTAACTTAGTCAAACCAAGTAGTAACACAAAATGAAACCCTTGTGTATTCAATTGCCAAAATGTCTGTTTCTTTTAAACAGCTTTTATTTCCTATAATAACACTCCTGGAATATCATTTACAGTATATTCACTTTTTAAACTATACTATTTTTAGTTTTGAATATCCTGAAGTATGATACCTAATTAGTCCTCTAAGCATACTGATTAAATTCATTTACATAGATCTAGAGAAAAGAAAAAATATTGGTAGAAGGTTATTCTAGAGCACTGCACAGAAAAATGAAAACAGTTAAAATAATCAAATGCTCAATGTATACTCTTATTGCCAATCAATTTTAATACATTTTTAGGAGACATCAGCCTGTTATTAAAACTGTTCCTGCAGATATTTTTCTCCCGTTAGTTATTATCTTTTATCATTCCAGCAATTTAACATGGTGAAAATGTTAATATTACTAACTTATCCTTGGCTTGCCCATTATACCTGAACTATCTCTAAAAAGGATCTGGTCTGCAAAAATCTCAGTCTTAGACCAGTTTATAAATTGTGAATTCCTTTGAGTCAATTCAAAAAGCTCTTAATGCTAATTAATGAATCCAGCAATAGTGATGTAATGGGAGTCATCTGCCAGTCAGTTTGTTAGACCCTATAGAGAGTCAGAAATGGAATGGCCATCAATCAGAGCTCTTTGACAACAGAATGAAATAAGAATGCTATGGTATTGAGGTAGCAAGGCATAAATATTGTTATTATTCAATAAAGCATAAATCTGGGACTGTGATGCATACAAAAAGGCTTGTTTTAGTTATTTATTTATTACCTATGTGTAGTTTATAATCTTATAGAGTAAATTAAGTTTGTACTTTGCTGCTGTTTTTGTTTAGTGACTAAGTCACGTCTTACTCTTCTGCAACCCCATGGACTATAGCCCGCCAGGCTCCTCCGTACATAGGATTTCCCAGGCAGCAATACTGGAATGGGTTGCCATTTCCTTTTCCAGGGAGTTTTTCTAACCCAGGAATCAAATTGAGATTTCCCACATTGTCAGGCTGATTCTTTACCACAGGGCCACTTGGGATGCCCCAAATTTGTACTTTAGTTGAAGAAAATTGGATTTTTTCCTCTTAGTTAATACTCTCTCCCTAACAAAGAGAAAGAAGGCTGTATTTCTAAGGCATAGTCAATAAATGGGATCATTTTTGTTGTTTTGCCTCAGAATGTCAGCATATTTTGAAGATATTCTAGAATAGATGCAAATGGTTTAAAGAGGGGGAACCAATCATACTAGTTTGTTGGCTTTATGTTTTACAGGAAGACTGCATTACTGCATTTTGGTGTGGTTATTCATAGGATAAATTTAATCCCATGTTGATCTCTTTCTTTAAAGTGATTTCATATTTTTCCTATCAATCATCAGTAAAAGATATGAGACTTCATTTTTTTTTTCCTATTGCTGCTAGAACACATTGCCACAAAGTTTGTGGCCTAAAATATGAGACTTGGTTATCTTACCCATTCTAGAGGTACACTGTCAGAAATGAGTCTTACTGAGTTAAAATCAGGGTATCAACAAGGCTGAACATTTTAAGGGATAATCTGGTCCTTGCTTTTTCCAGTATAGAGACAGCTGCCTTTCTTAGTCTGTGGATGTTTCATCTAACTTCAAAGCAAGCAACATGATATTTTCAAATCTCTAAGTATGATTTCTTCTTCTGCCTTTCTCTTTATATATATATGTGTGTGTGTGTGTGTGTGTATGTATATGTGTGTGTGTATATATATATATATATATATATATTTTTTTTTTTGGCCATGCCAGACAACATTCAGGATCTTAGTTCCCAAACCAGGGATGAACCCACAGCTCCTGTTATGGAAATGTAGCATCTTAAACACTGGACTGTCAAAGAAATCATTTTTCTTCTAAGTTAAATAATCCTCTTGGAATCCCTTGAGGCTGAGGTTCCTGCAAGGCAGGCAAATTCTTTACCTTCTGAACCACCAAAGTACTCATACTGGGTGGAAAAATTGAGAGTGGCTGACTTACTGTAGATTAGTTGTTCATGGAAGATCTCTCTAAGGTTTTAACATTGAAGTTGAGGTATCCATGATGGAAATTAGTTGTATGTACTCCTACCCAGAAACACCTTGAGCCCATCAACAGAATACAGGATAGCATCTTGATCTTTAAGTCAGCTGATAGTAAACTTGATTTATTTGCAACTCTACTTGCCCATTTTCCTTGTAACCCAACATGTTCAGAGGATCTAAGGAGTAGGAAATGAACAGCATTGGGAAACCCTAATTCTCCCAACCACAATGATTTGACCAAGAACTTCTGGGTTCGCTTCTCTTGGCTATGAATTTCGACTGGTTTTGGCAGGCTCACAACTACTCCTGAATAATCAGCAGCAAAAGTAGTTATAGAGATGTAGAGTGTGGTCTAGCAGCCAAGTAAAAGGCTCCCTGTCTGGACCATGGAGTGATTCTTCCTCCCCTGCTCCCCCTCCCTTTTTTTTTTTTTTGGCTCTTACCTTGTGTGGGCCAATAACTGAACTTGGTGATGCTACAGTGACTATAAAAGACACCTGTTTCCATTATTAGTTGTTGAGATACAACTATGGGACACAAGGACTAGACAGCCATTTTACTTTTGCTCTCAGTTTTGTAGAAAGGAATTTGGATGATTCATCTCCGATGCACATGGTGATAGTTATGGCTGGAATATCCATTTCCAAATGGTTTTATCATTCACGATTTTTGTACTGGTTCACCTTGCCACTTATCTCTCCTTCCTTCTCCTCACTTCTAATTTTCTGTCTCTGTCTTCCCCTCTTTTTCATTCTGTCTTCCCTTCTCTCCACCTTCCCTCATCTTCCTTCCTTCTCCCTCACTCTCATTCTCTCCCTCTGAGGTTTCTCAAACTCTAGGCCTCTGCCCACTGCTTGAACTTCTCAGAGTATGACTGTTTCTGAGAAGTAGATAAAATTAACTTATTTCATACATATTTCAGCTTCAGTGTTAAAACTTTAGAGAGATCTTCCATGAACAACTATTCTAGGGTAAGTCAGCCATTCACAATTTTTACCCCCCCATATGAATTCTCTTGTGGCTCAGAAAATAAAGAATCTGCCTGCAATGCAGGAGACCTGGATTTGATCCCTGAGTTAAGAAAATCCCCTGGAGAAGGGAATGGCAACCCACTTCAGTATTCAGGCCTGGAGAAGTCCATGGACGAGGAGCCTGGCAGACTATAGTCCACGGGGTCGCTAACAGTCAGTCATGACTGGCTGACTAACACACACACATGGATTCTCTGCAGAACATTGATCAATGTCTTATATATTTATACATTAACTTATTCCCAATAACTCCCATTTATTTATTCATTGAATATTTATTGAGCACATATAAAATAACTAGCAGCTATTATAGACATTCAGCAAATGTCAGTAGGAAAATTCACGAAAACACTAAGATTCCTGATGGCATGGAATGTACACTTCATAAGAGCTGGAATCGAGTTTATCTTCCTCATTATTGTATATTCAGATCCTAGAAACATGCCTGGCAGGTGATAGATGCTCAATAAACATTTTTGACTGATCAAATAAACAAGACTAGGGCTGCTATGAAAAGAGACAGGAGGAATCTCAGAGTAGTATGAGAGACACAACCAGCGAACTAATTTTCATTTGAAGAACATGTGAAATCTACTTGCAGAAATGAAACTGAGAATCAGAAAATTAGTTGAAGTTGGTGATGACAGCAGCATCAGTGGAGACAAGACTTTCGCTGGCATGATCTGTATCCTACTGATAGAAATTAGACCTGAGATCAAAGAAAAGTGGATAATAATGGGAAGGAATATGAACTTTTCTCATTTGAGATGATTGGAGCTAGTTTTTATATTAATTTCTAAATTAATTTTGAATATCTTGCTATTGAAGGTGAATCTTGAAACCAAATACTGAAACCATATACTTTAATTTTATACACAGATAGATGATTTTCGTAACCACAGAGTACACTTTTTCAATGAATGCTCTTGAAATTGATGTTCCAAATGCTAAACTTGTTTTTTAATTAAACTGAACATTTATTTTAAATTAAATATCCAGCAATATTATTTTGATCATAGATTCAAGATATATTAGAATTTAAAATTTTCAACATCTCTTTAATATTATTACCTGGGATGTACGTGCTTCAAACCCCCCTTTATCTCTAAGCTTCTTTTATCAGTGATGGTCTATTCCAGCTTCTTTATTTGATTCTCATAAGTCCTGCATGGTCTCACTGATTTCCACACTATTCTTGGTATATGTCCTGTTTTGAACATATGATAATTACTCCTACTCTGCTCTTTCAGGGTAATAATGGAAAATACTCTTTCAGAAATTTTTCCACATTTGGTTTTGCCTCACATAACCTCTCACAACAATAACTTTTAGTTTCAGAAATAAGTAAGTTCATCTATAAATTATAAAGCCACAAGAAAATATATAACATCTATACATTTGGTAAGTACTCAAACATTGAGATATGTTCAAGAGATTGCTAATCTTTAATAAGATAACAAACAAAAAGTTAAAACCAGAAGTTTAAACAAATAAAACCATGTATTATGGTGTGTGATTTCATCAAACTTCTTGTTTAGGTGGAGTCACTAAGCCCATTCTCCTGATGTTTTATTTCATAACAAGAATTTTATTAAGGTAGCATTGGACTCTCATTGACTCCTTATTCACATTGAAGATGATTGGTCTAGTTAGTTACAGAGAAGAACTAGGTAGATAGAGTTCAACCTGCTACTCATTCAGCTTTAGTCTGGCCTCTAAGAAACTTGTATTCTTTGTCCCTAATGGTAAAGTTTACTAGTTAAGGCTCAGTCTGTGTAGGGAAAGTGGTGTTACCTGTGACAAGGTAAGTCCAGATTCTGGAGAACAGTCTTTTCTTATCACACAGTGAGGTGTGCTCTCTGGAAACTCCATAAATTATATGAGTTATATTTTTATCTCCATATGATAAACTTCTTTATATATCTCTTAACTGGTTCAGAATTTGAATGGGAGATATAAGGCCTTTCAAATGTTAATATGGTAGGAAAAATTTAGGAAGCGTATGAGAGTATATGGTACAAAAGTTTCAGAGAACTGGACTCCTTGTTTTTTATTGCTATTTAAAAGTTTTGTGGTTTAGGGTAAGTCATTGAGACCCCTGAAGCCTTTTGTTTCAGTCATTAACCTGAGGAGAATGGGCTAGATTAACATTTTGCAACCCTAAAGTACTCACTATCCCAGAGAAGTGAAGGAGGGCTGAGCGGAGGAGTGACTTCAGAGTTTCACTGCTTTGCCAGGAGCAGCTCTACTTCTAGAAAATATTGAGCTTCCCAGTAGAGCTTTGCAACTAAATATTTGAAAATAATTTCAATAGATAATTTCTATTAATTTGTCCATCTCTGACTGAGTGCGCCTCAGTATAAAATGCACAGGCAATGAGTTGGTTTAACAGGGGTTATGCAGGCTTGGACACAAAAATCGACTTCAGTTTGGATCTTGATTCTAACATAACAATGACACTGGACAAGATGTTACAACAGAGTTCTTGGATGGATGGATGCATCGATAGATGATAGATAGATAGATGGTAGACAGGTAGATAATGTCATTGCTATTGCAGGTGGGAAATCCCGAAACCACAAGGAGTATTCAATAATTGCTAAGACATTCCTACTCTCATTTTTCAAAGGAAAAGCCTTTCAATAATAACAGGAAATGTTTGTACAATGCTTTAAACTACTTTTACACATGCCTTGTCTCATTTGATCCACATGATTTCCTGTGTAAGTCTACATCAATTTCTTTCATTTTAATATGAGCAAACTGGCTCAGTGGTCTGCACAAGGTCATGCAGCTAATAAATAGCAGGCTTAGGTTCGAACCTGGACTGCCTAATGTTGCATCTGTCCTAGTGTCCCTTGCCTAATAAGCTAGCTCTGGGTGAGTCATACATATTCAGTTTCACCTACTTCATCACCTTTTCTGGTTCAACTCACCCATGCGACTTCTGTAAAATGAAATTGGCAATTGTTTATGGCATTGGCAATGGGTTGTTATGTCAGCTCATCTACTGAGGCAGCTATTGTGAAATAACAAGTGTGGTGACCCTTCACTGTGAAGTCTAGCACCTATGTCATACTTGTCATTGTTCAGCATTAATATCTGCTCTGCTACTCCCTAAATATACCGTCCAAGTATCCACCTCAAGGTATTTGCTCTCAAAGCAGCTTGACTTCCAAGCTGAAAAAAATGGCAGACTGATAAGCAATGTGTAAACACGATAACTTGATTTTTTACTCCATGTGAAATACTACTGAAAACAAATAACATTTCAAAGAAGAGTTTTCAGTAGCCACACTTACTATCTCTTAAAGGATGCTGTGTAGAGAGAATTTTTGTTAACGCTAGTACACTAAGCAAATTCCATGGAAAAGGTAAGTCAATTCTGCCAATTTTTTTTCTAATTTCTACCCACGTAACAATAACAATTTTCTAGGGTAATAAAACAAGCAATAGAAATTTACCTTCTCTAATGATATTTTGTACTGCTGGTCTGCTCTGAATATAGTTAGTTAAGTTCCTTCAACTTTATCCCAAATTCCAATTAATTGCCCTCACCTTTCTTACTCTTTCTTTCTGTTGATACTTCCTCGTTACTCATAAAAAAAACAACTAATAACTGTACAAACAGCAGCAACAACTAGACAGCAGCAGACTCAGCAGCATCTACCCCACAGGGCTAACATGAAAGAACAAGGATTATATAAAACTTGGAGCTTGTGCTCAGCTGCTAAGTCATATCCAACTCTTCACAACTACATGGATTGCAGCTCACTCAGCTCCTCTGTCCATGGAAATTTTCAGACAAGAGTATTGGAGTGGGTTGCCATTCCCTCTACCCGAGGACCTTGCCAATCCAGCGATGGAACTGGTATCTCCTGTATCTCCTGTATCAGCAGTTGGAGTCTTTACTACTAAGCCAGCTGGGTAGCCTATTACTTTTTCAACATGTGTTATTCATTGATGCCTCTCTTCCTTTCAAACCCCACAACTAGTCCTAAACCAAACATCGTCACCTTAACCTTAAAAAAAAATCAAGACTTTGACCCAGTTTTGTCATCTCCTTTTCATTGGCCATGTCTGACAGCACTGATGGCTTCAATGCCTCCTAACTGCCCTTTTTATATTTGACTTTATCAACAGAGTTGCAACTCAGCACAACAGCCTGCTGCTGCTGCTGCTAAGTTACATCAGTTGTGTCCACTCTGTGCAACCACACAGACGGCAGCCCACCAGGCTCCCCCGTCCCTGGGATTCTCCAGGCAAGAACATTGGAGTGGGTTGCCATTTCCTTCTCCAATGAATGAAAGTGCAAAATGAAAGTGAAGTTGCTCAGTCGTGTCCGACCCTCAGCGACCCCATGAACTGCAGCCTTCCAGGCTCCTCCATCCATGGGATTCTTCAGTCAAGAGTACTGGAGTGGAGTGCCATAACCCAACAGCCTAGGTGGTCTTATAACTTAAACCAGATACTGTCTTTCTTTTGCTCTGAACCCTGCAATGACTGCCCATCTCACTCAGTCTAATACCCTTGATTCTTGCAGTAGATTATGAGGTCTTAAACATTCCGGCTTCTTGTTAGCTTTCTCTCTACTCTTTTGTTTATTCTGCTCCTGGCACACTGATCGTGTTTTGCACACACACCAGGCCCAGGCACTTCTCACCTGGGATCTTTTTTTACAATTGCCTTTACTTGGAAAGTCCTTCTCTAAGGTCTCAATGCAGTTTATTCTTCTTTTTCTGTGATTCTTTAATCAAATGTTATCATTCCAGTGAGGATTTCTCTGACCACTCAAAAATAAACATTGTCACTCTTCACTCTCATTTCTATTTTATTTTTATTGAGTCCTTGCTAGTACTAACATATTGCATATTTTGTTCTTTAATCTTGTTTATTTTCTGCCTCTCTCAGCTAGATCAGCTCCACAAAGACAAGACTGTGACTCATATTTTTCATTGCTTTATCCCTAACACCTTAATCAGTCCCTGGTGCTTGCTGAGTATCCATTAGGTATTTATTAAATGAATGACTCTCCCTCTTTTTCACTCTGCAGATTAAGTCCTGATTGGTACAAAAAACCTGAGTCTCTGTGCTATATAATCTTTAGTATCTAGTTTAATCACCTGAATTTTAGCAACACTAGCTGTGTAACTTTACACAAGCCCACCAGCTTTCCTTCCCTATTTTGTGGTGAGAAAAATCATACGCAAGACGCTAGTAACTTGAAATTTAAGTGAAACAATGTGTGTGAAAATAAGATTTGTTTGATATAAATATTCAGGTTACTTTCATTGTATAAAAGGCTTCCCTGGTGACTCAGATGATAAAGAATTAGCCTGCAATGCTGGAGATCTGGATCCAATTCCTGAGTTGGGAAGATTTCCTGGTGAAGGGCATGGCAACCCACTTCAGTATTTTTGCCTGGAGAATCCTGTGGACAGAGAAGCCTGGTGGGCTACAGGCCATGAGGTCCCAAAGAGTTGGACACAGCTAAATGACTAAGTACAGCACAGCAAAGCATTGTATAAAATCTTACTCCATTAGCTATTTATGATAACTTTCTGACATGGTGGTATGGGAGATTCCCCAAAGCATATTCTGGAGGAGCCCATGTAATCATAATCCAGGAGAATGCACAAGCTACCCTGGTTATGAAGGGGGATTTCAAAGTGGAAAATAAGATCAGTGTTGAATATTATGAGCAGCATGGAAAGAGTTTTTTTCTTTTTTTAATTTTTATTTTTACTTTATTTTACTTTACATTACTGTATTGGTTTTGCCATACATTGACATGAAACCACGGGTGTACATGAGTTCCCAATCCTGAACCCCCTCCCACCTCCCACCCCATATCATCTCTCTGGATTATCCCCGTGCACCAGCCCCAAGCATCCTGTATCCTGGATCAAACATAGACTGGCGATTTGTTTCTTACATGATAGTATACATGTTTCAGTGCCATTCTCCCAAATCCTCCCACCCTTTCCCTCTCCCTCAGAGTCCAAAAGTCCGTTCTATACATCTGTGTCTCTTTTGCTGTCTCACACACAGGCTTATCATTACCATGTTTCTAAATTCCATATATATGTGTTAGTATACTGTATTGGTGGTTTTCTTTTTGGCTTACTTCACTCTGTATAATTGACTCCAGTTTCATCCATCTCATTAGAACCGATTCAAATGTATTCTTTTTAATGGCTGAGTAATACTCCATTGTGTATATGTACCACAGCTTTCCTATCCATTATCTGCTGATGGACATTTAGGTTGTTTCCATATCCTGGCTATTATAAACAGTGCTGCAATGAACATTGGGTTACACGTGTCTCTTTCAATTCTGGTTTCCTCAGTGTGTAAGCCCAGCAGTGGGATTGCTGGGTCATATGGCAGTTCTATTTGCAATTTTTTAAGGAATGGATTAAAGATCTAAACATAAGAACAGAAACTATAAAACTCTTAGAGGAGAACATAGGCAAAACACTCTCTGACATAAAATCACAGCAGGATCCTCTATGATCCATCTCCCAGAATACTGGAAATAAAAGCAAAAATAAACAAATGGGATCTAATTAAAATTAAAAGCTTCTGCACAACAAAGGAAACTATAAGCAAGGTGAAAAGACAGCCTTCGGAATGGGAGAAAATAATTGCAAATGAAGCAACTGACAAAAAACTAATCTCAAAAATATCCAAGCAACTTATGCAGCTCAATTCCAGAAAAATAAACGACCCAATCAAAAAATGGCCCAAAGAACTAAACAGACATTTCTCCAAAGAAGACATACGGATGGCTAATAAACACATGAAAAGATGCTCAACATCACTTATTATCAGAGAAATGCAAATCAAGACCACAGTGAGGTACCATTTCAGAATGGCTGCAATCCAAAAGTCAACAAGCAATAAATGCTGGAGAGGGTGTGGATAAAAGGGAACCCTCTTACACTGTTGGTGGGAATGCAAACTAGAACAGCCACTATGGAAAGAGTTTTGAACTTGGGTCAGGTTATTTTTTTGCTAATCTTTCTCATTTTAATAAATGTGTTTCTTTTCTTTCACCACTTCTCAGTTCCACCTCCTGCAGCACTCAATAATTACTTTTCAAGTTTTCAGCCAAAAAATTAGTTCCTTCATAATGTCCTCCTTATGTTATACACAGATTATATTGGATCTATTTTTTTTTTAAGCTGCTATAGGACATCAAGCATTATCATCTTAATATTCCATACATGCAAACAATTATTCAATGTATAGCCTCTCCACTGATACACCGTAAGGACAGGACACGAATCATGTTTGTTCCCCCTACTTTATTTCCAACACCTAACACTATATCCAGAGAAAGCAATGACACCCCACTCTAGTACTCTTGCCTGGAAAATCCCATGGGCAGGGGAGCCTGGTGGGCTGCCATCTGTGGGGTCGCTGGGAGTCGGACACAACTGAGCGACTTCACTTTCACTTTGCACTTTCATTCATTGGAGATGGAAATGGCAACCCACTCCAATGTTCTTGGCTGGAGAATCCCAGGGATGGGGGAGCCTGGTGGCCTGCTGTCTATGGGGTCGCACAGAGTTGGACACGACTGAGGTGACTTAGCAGTAACACTATATCTGTTATGCATCACATATTTGATATTTTTTGAAAGAACAATTTTTTAATGTAAGTTTCAGTAATATATCTTAACTTTGAATCCATAGAATACAATTCACCTCTCTATAAGCATATTATTTTTTTACCTTTTGTTAGTTTTTTGTATATATGGTTTATCTTCTAGGTTTTTAATTATCTATATACCTTGTCAACTTAATGTTATACACCATATATTTAGTAAGTATCTACTACAATAATACTTTGGGGCACATTAAGCACTACATGTTATTTTAAACTGTTTAATTTTACACAATTTTGGTTTCCTGTTGCATGTAGTAACTCATTCAATATATCTGATACAATCTATGTGTAGGATCTCTGATATTTCTTTCCTTTTTATGAAAGAGGAATCTAAGATACAGGAAATTCAAATATCTTGCCTCAAGCCACACAGGTGGGATATGGAGAACCAACATCTTAATTCACATGATGGATTTTCAGAACTTATATTTTACCAGGAACATAGAAGAGATGAGCAAGAAAGTTCCCCACATACATCAGCTAAGTATTTAGTGCTATGTAAAGAATTAAATTGATAATTTTGATAGAATTGTCATTGATAATTAGACTGCCCACTGCATATAATAAAAGTCTCAGTATTCAGTAGATCCTTTAAAAAAAAATGTTGGTTAAATGAGAATGATTTAGTCTTAGCAAATAGCTTGCCTGGACTATTCATATTTTTCCTTTCCCCAAATAAAACTGTATAGATATTTTATTAAGCTTTGTATTATTTTGGCTAAAATCATATGCATTTGTATGATTTGTGAAAAAGCAACATACATCACCCTGTCACTTTGTAAAAAAAAAAAAAAGTACATAGATCATTCAATTCAATTCAGTCTCTCAGTCGTGTCTGACACTGCGACCCCATGGACTGCAGCACTCCAGGCTTCCCTGTCCATCACCAACTCCCAGAGCTTTCACAAACTCATGTCCATCCAGTCAGTGATGCCATCCAACCATCTTATCTTGTGCCGTCCCCTTCTCCTCCTGCTGTCAATCTTTCCCAGCATCAGGGTCTTTTCCAATGAGTCAGTTCTTCCCATCAGGTGGTCAAAGTATTGGAGCTTCAGCTTCAGCATCAGTCTTTCCAATGAATATTTAGGACTGATTTCCTTTAGGATCGATTGGTTTGATCTCCTTGCAGCCCAAGAGATTTTGAGTGGCAGTAAAAAAAAAAAAAGGAAAGGAAAGGGAGGTGATACATTCCTTTTTGAGAAGCCACTTGAAGAAAATAAGTAGTGTATTTTCCTTCAATTTTGAGGAGGTCTAATGTTTATTCAGAGTGATCTGCCAGCTTTTGGTCCTCCTGCTCTTTCTATCCTCGCCCTCCATGTTCTACCGCAGCAGTGTGGAGAATGGAAGTTACTATAAAGCATTTGTCCTTCAGAATGCTACAGTACTCTTTGCTACTGATATTATAGCCAGGGGGCTGAACTTCCTGGCTGTGAATTGGGTTCTTCAGTTTAATTGTCCATAGAATGCCAGCACAAAATTTCCAGCTACAAAGAGAATGGTGACATTTTATTAATTTTGCTTCCCTCAGATGGAAAAGAGGGGATAGAGCAGCTTCTCTAGAAGAAAGCACCTGTGAAAAACATCAAAATAAAACTAGAAAATATTTATACACATCTAAAAGAAAATCGGAATTTTTTACCCCAAATCAATATTTTAAAAAAAAAAGAGGTCAAAGGTGATTTGTCCTGTACATACATTCAGCATGGGCTTCTCTGGTGGCTCAGAATCTGCCTGCAATGCAGGTAGACCCTGGTTTGGTTCCTGGGTAGGGAAGATCCCCTGGAAAAGGAAATGACTACCCACTCTAATATTTTTGCCTCAAGAATCCCCTGGACAGAGGAGCCTGGCAGGCTACTGTACATGATGTTGCAGAGTCAGACATGACTGAGCGATTAACACTTTCATTACATTCAGTATATCTGATGAAGGACAAAAAATATTTGATGTAAGCAAGTTACCTATCCTGAATGTGGCTTGTCTCTTAGTCTTGTTGTAAGTAAGATTTCTTCAGAAAATGCAGAAACAACCTACCAAAGAATTGGTAGTGAGTCAGGTCAATAAAATAATTTAGTCAAAGACTCCCTCTCTCACCAGTGATG
Source organism: Aepyceros melampus (assembly GCA_006408695.1). Taxonomy (NCBI): domain Eukaryota; kingdom Metazoa; phylum Chordata; class Mammalia; order Artiodactyla; family Bovidae; genus Aepyceros; species Aepyceros melampus. The sequence goes on from SJXQ01010750.1 coordinate 49,900, forward strand.
AGGTGGGAAAATGTAAGGCCTACTTCAGCAAGAAAAGGTCCATCTTTCAGAAAAGTTGGAAAAGACCAGAAGGGACAGAGGACAGACTGGCTAGTGGTATTAGTAATGAAGAAGGAAAAAGAAGGAAGATGAATAAAAAAGGAAGAAATTGGGAAAAGCAAAGGGATCTCAACCTCAATCAGTCTCTAACACTGTTAAAGTACAAAAGATCAAGGACATTTCTTTGTAGTTCTTGGTTGGAAATGATGAGAGAAAAGGGAACTTGATGCTGATTTCTTTAAAGTAAAATGTGCTTCAGTTGGACTCAGAGGAAAAGGAAAAAAAAAAAACAAAAAAAAACCAACATTTTGGAAGAAAGAGCCTTCTGACTCCAGCATCAAAAAAAAGTGACCGGGTCACAGAAGCAAAAAATGCACAGAAGAGAAATATATGTTTGATATGTATGATTTTATATATCACATTTATTGAATAAATATATACACATATGTATACATTTAATATTCCCATTGCATATATAATGTTTTCAAGAATTTTTTAAGTCACAAAATTAATTATTTATTCATGCACATCTACTTACATTACTTTCCTAGGGAACTTAATCTGTATAAATGACTTGGCTCACAATAGCTTCTTAACTTCAGTGTAGTTACTGTGTGGAGTGTCTGCAAATATCTCCAGGGAGTTGTTAAATTTCTATAATCAAAAACGTAAATGCAGCATGAAGAATACACATTTCATAGAAATATGGAGCTGGAAAGAACCTGAATACATAGGTGGTCTCTTTTTGGCTGAGAGGATAGAGGCGCAGAAGGGTTAAGTGACCTCGCCAACATCACAGAGTACTGATTCCCAAAGGAGTGCTCAGACCATGTTACTTCTCCATTAATTCTCCTGTGAATCATTTTATGGTTTGAAGACTCCCTATGCAATAAAATTTTATTGGCCATGTGTCAGGAACTTTGCTAGGTGCTGGAGTTACAATAGTTTATGAGACGTAGCCCATGCCCTAAAGGACATCACAGTCTAATGGTAAAGGTAGGCACAAAACATGCTATAGGATGTAATAAGTAAAAGGCATACAGAAAGGGACAAATAATGCAGCCTAGAGAGTTCAGAGCAAAGGCACTGGAAATAAAGACCTCTAATTTGAGTATTAAAAGATAAGCAGGGGTAGAAGATTTCCAATTAGGCTGGAAGAGTGGGGACAGGGGAGGCTTATGCATAGGAACAGGTCCAGCTAGGCAAAGATAAACATAAACAAAAGAAACGTACTATAGTAGGAGTGGGACTGAAGTCATGTATGGATGTGAGAGTTGGACTGTGAAGAAGGCCAAGCGCCGAAGAATTGATGCTTTTGAACTGTGGTGGAGAAGACTCTTGAGAGTCCCTTGGACTGCAAGGAGATCCAATCAGTCCATTCTGAAGGAAATCAGCCCTGGGATTTCTTTGGAAGGAATGATGCTAAAGTTGAAACTCCAGTACTTTGGCCACCTCATGGGAAGAGTTGACTCATTGGAAAAGACTCTGATGCTGGGAGGGATTGGGGGCAGGAGGAGAAGGGGACGACAGAGGATGAGGTGGCTGATGGCATCACCGACTTGATGGACGTGAGTCTGAGTGAACTCCGGGAGTTGGTGATGGACAGGGAGGCCTGACGTGCTGCGATTCATGGGGTCGCAAAGAGTCAGACACGACTGCGCGACTGAACTGACTGAACTGATATGCAATTTATTGCTGTTGGAATATGAAAGGTATAAAGAAACATAGCAGGAAGTAAATCTGCATGAGTAAATCCAAATCCTACAATGCCTGGTAACTATATTCAGGATATGTGAAATAACTCTAGAATTTTTGATAGGAGTACCACAGTTGGGATTGTACTGATGGAATCCTGGAACCAGCACAATCCAAAAAGTGAAAAATGAAGCAGAGAGATCACCTAGTGAATTAGTATAATAATCCAGTTTTGAGATTTAGGGGAGATGACTAATGTAGAAAGACTTAAATGAAAGCAGATGAGTTACAGATAGATTAATAGATTATTTACCAACTGAGCTATCAGGGAAGCCCTAGATTGATAGATATATAAAAATGAATATAAATATGGAAATGATATAAAATATATATTTATTTTATATGTATATATATATTGATGTAAAATATTATGGTAAATGATTGAAAGTGGTGGCTGAAGGTAAGAGAAAAGTGAAGATGACAACTAAGTTTTTAAGAGATGATTTAGAGTTGACCAATTCAAATGGTACAGAATTAACTGGAGATTTAACTGATATGAAGAGATTGAATATATACAGTTTGGGGCATATTCAGATGAAGGGGTTCAGCAGAATTTAAATGTGGAGGTTACTTGAGCAAGTAGGTTACTTGAGCAAGTATGATTAGCATGAGACCAAACAATTGGATGCCTTTATAATGGGAACACTTATGAGTAAGAAGGCCCTAATTGATAGAAAAAAAGAGGGAGTGGATAAGATAGGAAAGGTGTCTTCAAAGCTATAAAGAGAATCAGGAGAGAGTATTATTACAGAATTAAAGAGAAACAGCATTTCAAGATGGAAAGAGTTGTTAATTAAATACAGAATAAAAGTAAGGAAGAAAGTAAAAGAAAATGTTCATTAAAGTTGAAAATTGATGTTACTGGTATCATGTTTTCCAACAATTTAAATAAATTCTTATGATTTATTGTGGAGGGAGTGAAAGGTAAGAAAATGGAGATAGGAACTATAATTGATTATTTTGAAGTCATGGATTGGAAAGGTTTGGAAAGGAAAAGAACTTGGGAGTCGTGTGAGTCTAGGATGAGCTACTTAGGCTGGTGAATATTCATCAGGACTGTCTTGAAGAGAGAAGAGACACAAAGGGTAGAGAATGCAGCAGTGACAGTCCCAGAAACGAAAGGAGTCAGAGATGAATGAGGTCAATGGCGCAGGCAGAGGCAGGGGTTGCCTAAGAATAGGAAGAGGAGTCTCACTTTCCGGAATTACAGAAAACGGAGGAAGTATAGCACGTAATGGAACTGAAGAGCAAGCAGACAGGGGGAGGGAAGTGGAGAGTGACCACACATAATAACTTTATTTTCTATGCAAACTAAGGACTTGTCTAGTTACTCTCTGTGACACTGATTTAAGGCTGAACTTTTTAAGAAAGGAGAGAAAAAGGGCAAAAATATCAGTGGCCTTAGTACTTTAATTAGGGTTTAGTAAATGTGAAAGTGTGAGATTCTTCAAAGGACAAGATTTAGTGGTCAGAGTAATGCTATTTTATTTTAAGGTTTCTTTTGTGGTATGCTGCCTAACCAAAACCAAAAAAGTTTCATGAAACAATGTGGGAAGAAAAATAATGAAGCAGAGTACAGATGAAGCCAGTAAATGGAGGAAGCCCAGGAATTTGGGACCTGGTTAGTTGGATGGATTTTGTTCATAATTTGTGATGTTTCCTAGACATAAGGTGAATACATCTAGGATAAAGAATGAAAATCTAGCAGGCACAGAATCCTTTAGTACGAGTTTGTTTGTGGAAAGAGAGTAACACATGATTGAAATAATAAAAGTCATGTGGAACTATCCATGATGAGTTTGGTAAAATGAACATTCTCATTTGCTGAGTCCTTAGAGGAAGTGACCTTCTCTGGTGGCTCAGAGGTTAAAGCATCTGCCTCCAAGGCGGGAGACCCGGGTTCGATTGTTGGGTTAGGAAGATCCTCTGGAGAAGGAAATGGTAATCCACTCCATTATTCTTGCCTGGAGAATCCCATGGATGGAGAAGTCTGGTAGGCTACAGTCCACAGAGTCACAAAGAGTTGGACACTACTGCGTGACTTCACTTTCACTTTCACTTCATAGAGGAAGTAGTGTCCTTAAGCAGACAGGGTTAAGAGAATGCAAAGTAGCAGAGAAAAATGTCCTTGAAGAGGATGAAGAGATAGATAGATAAAGCCTCTTTTTCCAGAAAAAAAAAAATAAAAGGATTTGGAAATGAAGTCAGAATCAAAAGGAATCAGGTTGCAGGAAATATATAGCAAAAAAAAAAAAAATGAGGAAAGTCCTGAAAGGAATGACAACTATTTTGGGTCACTCCAAAGGAGAATAAACCCAAAATCTGATCTGGATAGCATCCTAGTGATGTCATACATGCACCAAGAAGTTATGAAATAATATTAGTCACCCAGAGACTTCCAGGGAGGATGGGGTGAGCTCTTAAACTGGTACAAGAAGGGCTTGAGAGAACAAAGAAAGAAGACTAACTTGGGGTTTTAGGATTGTGACAGAAAGATGCTGAGAAGTTGTGTGCACCAGCTGGAGTTTGTGGGGTTTGATCTTCCCATTGGAATCAAAAGAGAAAGTAAGTGGGTTTCTCATCAGATTTTCTAGATGTGGGGTATAAGGGGAAGGTAGTAGTGGAGCTTGAAAGATGTCAACAAATATTAAATAGGGAGTCAGACACTTTGCAAGATGATTGCCTTTCCTTCAGTGATCAAGGATTATAAGGATAAGACACATGGTTAGAAATGCCAGAGTTAAGATGTATATGTTCATTAAGCTTAAAATATTCACACATAGATTCCAGTGACCATGAGCATCAAAAACAGGAAATTTAAGTCACAAAGAGTAAGTATAGGACTCAAGAAATGATTCCATCCAAAACAGGCAGTGGAGCATTGAACCCAGAAATGAAAGCCTGAATGTACAAATCCAGCCAAAAGGAGACACATAAGAACCAGATGTCAAAGCTGCCGCTGATCAGAAGTTCACAAGTGTTCAGGAATTTGGTTGGACTAAGTTTCAGGTGAAGGTTATTATTGACTGCAGCTGGGAGGTGCCAGGATCATGTCAAGCTTTTTAAGATTTTATATACTTGTTAGTAGAAAGGAAAATGATTCCTCTGAATCAATAAATGGCACATCTTGCATGATGGAAACAACCAAGAACCAAGGCTGTGGTTGGAAAGAAGCCTAGAATTATCAAACTTCAAAATTTAAGACATCATGACAAGCTTATAAACCCACATGTTTTATCTTCTTGGTTAATTCAAAGAGGAAAAGGAATATATTTTTTAGCTCCTTAGGTCAAGTAGGTTGCCTGACAAGGCTTGAGAAGAGGATGAAAATTCTTACCGGTTTTGTGACAAGATTGTTTGGAAACAATTGAAATTCTGCTATTCAAAGAGATCTGAGATAGTAACATGAGTGGAGTTTAGTTTTATATTAAATTTTTTACTTCTTTTTTTCAGAAGCCAACCTGATCCATTAAATTATTACTTTCATATAGCAATTCTCTCTCTTAATTGAAATCCTGAAACATAGGGATGTTTTCCAAATATATTTATGGTATAATTGAAAAGAATCCCCCACCAGTAACACACAGTCAAAAATATCATCACTGAAACTGTTAAGTGTTTTACAGTCTTGAAAATCCAAGCAGTTTATTCAAGAGCCTAATATAAACATTAGTATTTCAAATATTTCAGGTTTAATCAGGTCCTTCTTGACAGTAAATCTAATAATATTTCTATATTTTGGATCAAAAATGAATGATAGGTAGGATAGCTTTTCAATAATGAAGAACCACTGTTGTAATGGAAGGAAGAAGGGTTTGAAACATGTATGATATCCTAAGTGAAACGAATCGCCAGTCTAGGTTCGATGCGGGATGCAGATGCTTGGGACTGATGCACGGGGATAATCCAGAGAGATGGTGTGGGGAGGGAGGGGGGAGATGGGGGTCGGGATTGGGAGTTCATGTGCACTCGTGGCTGATTCATGTCAATGTATAGCAAAATGAATACAGTATTGTAAAGCAAAACAAACTAAAAAATAAAAATTAATTTAAAAAAAAAGAAAATAAGGCTAAATTTTCTCGAAGCTAAATAATAAATAAAATCACTTATTGTCTCTGAACATTCAAGGACAGAAATGTCAAAGAAGATATTGTTCAAAATGGGATATTTTGAAATTCTTTTCTTTCATCACAGTGATTAAAATCATAAGACATTAGGACCATAAAGGTTGAGTTCAAATCTTGGTTCTGACACTTAAAAGATCTGTCTGTCTCATCCATAAAAATGTTAGGAAGAAAGATCAATAACTGTACTTGCTTTATAGGGTTTTTGAAAGGTTAAAGGGTCAGTATTCATGACATGCTGAGAGCAGGGATCAGATTATTTTGCGGAGTTGATTCTGATAAGTTAGTTCTCAACTTTTTGTCTGAGACTGATCTTTAGAGTTTCAGACTTTTCATTTTTTACTCAAGTGCTGAAACGGAGGCTGCTATACTGTAAGTACAATAAATCCTCTCAATTGTTGCCATGTTACTGTAGTTTTAATTATTCAGATAATTCTCCAAATTGGCTCAAATTCTCCATTAACTTTGCCATTATCACCTAATTCGATAATTAATTCTTGACAGAATTTGGTTCCCAATGCTATTTGCCTTCTCAAACAGTCAGGAATTGGAAGGCAACAATATAATTGCCTTGGCAGCATTTTCCTTAGTTTCACAAATCTTGTTTTGGATATATTCTAGGAACAAGGATCCAAGATTTGTAGAATAAAAATCCCATCTTGGCAGTAATAGCATTTGACTTTGCACAGATTGTTAAAGAGGTAAGGTGTTTTGCTCAGCAGGTGAGAAAATTATTTCTGTTAGCCATTATGGCTGTCATGATTTGGGGAAGCAATCAGAAAACTCCTTTCATAATACTTAAAAGGTTTCCTTGGCATTCACTGAAAGAATCAGCAGTGAGGGGGGAGGGGTGGCACTGGTGAAATTAATTTAGTCAAAGCAAAACAATTAGCAATATAGCCGTTTCAGAGAAACATTACTCATTTATTTGGTCATTAATTCAACAAAAATTTATAGAGTAATTTCTATGTGTCTCACAGCTTTAATCTTGCAATAAAATGATGAATAAAATGTGGGCCTGGTATGCATATGCCATAGAAAATAGCTTTTAAAAATACTGTTTTGAATATTAATTCTAAATCTACAGTCTATTACTACAATTGAGAAAGCATCATTTCCCTTGATGTCAGTTCTAATCAGCCCTAAATATTTTGTGTATATAATAAGATGAATTTATTTATTGGATTTTAACCTTAATAATTTAGAAATAAAAATGATTCCAGGAGAAATGTCCTTGGCCATTGGATATATTTCTATGGTCACTTGTTCATTCTCAATGTCACATATTAACAAGGACATTTACTCTCATTTTACTCAGTGGTTCATAACTGTTCTAGACTGAAAGCTACTACAGGGACTGTTTCTTATTAGCCTTTATATTCCCTGTGCTTAGAATAACATCTAGAAGAGTGGTACTTTACTATGGTGTGTATCATTATCTCATAGTCTATATAGCCTTAATTTTATGATTGCCTGTTACTCTAGGTGTTTCTTGACTTCCTACTTTTGCATTCCAGTCCCCTATAATGAGAAGGACAACTTTTTTGGGTGTTAGTTCTAAAAGGTCTTGTAGGTCTTCTTAGAACCATTCAACTTAAACTTCTTCAGGATTACTGGTCAGGGCATACACTTGGATTACCATGATATTGAATGGCTTGCCTTGGAAATGAACAGAGATCATTCTGTCATTTTTGAGACTGCATCCAAGTACTGAATTTTGGACTCTTTTGCTGGCTACTCCATTTCTTCTATGGGATTCTTGTCCACAGTGATAGATACAGATGGTAATCTGAGTTAATTCACCAAATTTTTCCTTCCCCAGTGGACCACATTAGGTCAGACCTCTCCACCATGACCAGTGGAAGTGAGAAATAGATTTAAGGGACTAGATCTGATAGACAGAGTGCCTGATGAACTAAGGATGGAAGTTTATGACTTGTACAGGAGACAGGGATCAAGACTATTCCCAAGAAAAAGAAATGCAAACAGGAAAAAAGGTTGTCTAAGGAGGCCTTACAAATAGCTGTGAAAAGAAGAAAATTGAAAGGCAAAGCAGAAAAGAAAAGATATATCCATTTGAATGCAGAATTCCAAAGAATAGCAAGGAGAGATAAGAAAGCCTTGCTCAGTGATCACTACAAAAAAAAAAAAAAAAAAAAGAGGAAAGCAGCAGAATGGGAAAGACTAGAGATTTCTTCAAGAAAATGAGAGATACCAAGGGAATATTTCATGCAAAGATGGACTTGATAAAGGACAGAAATGGTATTGACCTACAGAAGCAAATGATACTAAAAAGAGGTGGCAAGTATACACAGAAGAACTGTACAAAAAAGATCTTCATGACCCAGATAATCACAATGGTCTGATCACTCACCTAGAGCCAGACATCCTGGAATGTGAAGTCAAGTGGGCCTTAGAAAGCATCACTACGAACAAAGCTAGTGGAGGTGATGGAATTCCAGCGGAGCTATTTCAAATCCTAAAAGATGATGCTGTGAAAGTGCTGCCCTCAATATGCCAGCAAATTTGGAAAACTCAGCAGTGGCCACAGGACTGGAAAAGGTCAGTTTTCATTCCAATCCCAAAGGCAATGCCAAAGAATGATCAAACTACCACACAATTGCACTCGTCTCACACGGTACTAAAGTAATGGTCAAATTCTCCAAGCCAGGCTTCAGCAATACGTTAACTATGAAATTCACGATGTTCAAACCGGTTTTAGAAAAGGCAGAGGAACCAGAGATCAAATTGGCAACAGCCGCTGGATCATCGAGAAAGCAACAGAGTTCCGGAAAAACATCTACTTCTGCCTAAGCCTTTGACTGTGTGGATCACAATCAACTGTGGAAAATTCTGAGAGAGATGGGAATACCAGACCACCTGACCTGCCTCCTGAGAAACCTGTATGCAGGTCAGAAAGCAACAGATCTCAATAGATGCAGAGAAGGCTTTTGACAAAATTCAACATCCATTTATGATAAAAACTCTCCAGAAAGCAGGAATAGAAGGAACATACCTCAACATAATAAAAGCTATATCTGACAAACCCACAGCAAACATTGTCCTCAATGGTGAAAAATTGAAAGCATTTCCCCTAAAGTCAGGAACAAGACAAGGGTGCCCACTTTCACTGCTACTATTCAACATAGTTCTGGAAGTTTTGGCCACAGCAATCAGAGCAGAAAAAGAAATAAAAGGAATCCAGATTGGAAAAGAAGAAGTAAAGCTCTCACTGTTTGCAGATGACATGATCCTCTACATAGAAAACCCGAAAGACTCCACCAGAAAATTACTAGAGCTAATCAATGAATATAGTAAAGTTGCAGGATATAAAATCNGGCCACAGCAATCAGAGCAGAAAAAGAAATAAAAGGAATCCAGATTGGAAAAGAGGAAGTAAAACTCTCACTGTTTGCAGATGACATGATCCTCTACATAGATATTGGTGTTTTTAAAAATCTGTTTGATAAAAACATACCTGGACAAGTGATAAGAGAAACAAGCCAAAATAGAAAAATTCTAACCTGAAGACCTTGGGCATATGTGGAGTTTGACGAAATTCATGCATGGTATCCCAATGCAGGGATTGTGTTCATTGTGTTCATATGAAGCCACATTCATTTGTACTTTGATCTGATTTTTGAATTCTGGCTCTCTAATTAATTATGGAACCTCAGAAAAGTAACTTAACTTTTTTAACCTATAAAATAAGGATTGGTTAGTTCATGAAAAGTGTAAAAGAGTTGATGTGGCTATCGAATAAAACACTTTGTGAATGAATTTAGCAGAGTAGTTAGAAAATGTCAGGTGATCAATCATCATTGGCTCAATTAACTGCAAGAAGAATATCCTTGGATATATTTCTTAGAAGGTATCTTTATTAGAGATAGGGCATCCTTATTGGAGAATCATTAAATATGGTAAGTGTATAGGGAACATAAGCAGAGATACGTGCATTTAAGAAAATGATACCTACATATGACACACAATATCTTTTTTTAAACTTTTTATTTTATGTTGGAGTAAAACAGTGTTGTGATAGTTTCAGGTGTACAGCAAAGTGATTTAGTTATAGAGATATCTATTCTTTTCCAAATTCTTTACTAATAGTTAATATTGAGCAGAGTTCCTTTTGTTATACAGTACGTCCTTGTTTCTTATTCGTTTCAAATATAGAAGTGTGTACGTGTGATTCCCAAATTACCCTTTCCCTTCATCCTTACACCTGGTAACCATAAATCCATTCTCTAAGTCTGTGAGTCTTTCTATTTTATAAATAAGTTCATTTATGTAATTTCTTCTTAGATTCTGCATATAAGCAATACCATGCAGTAATTCTTTCTCTGTCTGACTTAGTTCACTCAGTATGACAGTCTCGAGATTCCCCTGTGTTTATACAAATGACCTTATTTCATTTCTTAATGGCTGAGAATATTCCATTGTGTATATGTACCACATCTTCTCTATCCATTCCTCTGCTGATGACACTTAGATTGCTTCCAAGTCTTGGCTAGTATAAACAGTGCTACAGAGAACATTAATGTGCATATATCCATTTGGAGCATGTTTTTCTCCAGCCATATGCCCAGGAGTGGGATTGTAGGATCAGATAGTAGCTCTATTTTGCATTCTTGAGGAACCTCCATACTGTTCTCTGGAGTGGCTGAACCAGTTTACGTTTCCACTTACAGTGTAGCTGGGTTCCCTTCTCTCCACACCCTCTCCAGCAGTTATTGTTTGTGGAATTTTTGATGAAGGCCATTCTGGCTCATGTAACGTGATAAGTCATTATAGTTTTGATTTATATTTCTCTAAAATTAGCAATGTTGAACATCTTTTCATGTGCGCATTGGCCATCTGTATGTCTTCTTTGGAGAAATGTCTGTTGAGGTATTCTGCCTTTTTTGTTGTTGTTTTTTGATTGGGTTTTTGTTTTGATGATATTAAGCTGCATGAGCTATTTTTAAATTTTGGAGACTAGTCCCTTATTGGTCACATTTGCAAATATTTTCTCCCCTCCTGTGAATTGTCTTTCCTTTTTGTTTACAGTTTCCTTTGCTGTGCAAAAGCTTTTGAGTTTAATTAGGCTCTGTTTGTTTAGTTTTATTTCCATTATTCTGGTAGACTGATTGAAAAGGTATTGTTGTGGTTTGTGTCTAAGAGTGTTCTGCCTATGTTTTCTTCTAAGAGTTGTATAGTGTCTGGGATCACATTTAGGTCTTTAATCCATTTTGAGTTTATTTTCATGTATGCTGTTAAAGATGTCCTAATTTCATATTTTTTTTACATGTAGCTGTCCAATTTTCCCAGCACTATGTATTAAAGATACCATATTTCCTTTATTGTATATTCTTGCCTTGCTTGTCATAGTTTGACCATAAGTGTGAGGGTTTGTTTCTAGACACTCTATCCTGTTCTGTTGATCTATATTTCTATTTTTGTGTCAGTACCATATTTTTCTGATGACTATAGCTTTTAGGGTAGTCTGAAGTCAGTGAGCCTGATGCCTCTAGCTCCATTTTTCTTTCTAAAGATTGATTTGGCTATTTGGGGTGTTTTGTGTCTCCATACAGATTTTAAGATTTTAGTTATAGTTCTGTTAATAAAAGCCATTGGTATTTTGATAGGGGTTGCATTGAATCTGTCAGAGAAGGAAATGGCAACCCACTCCAGTGTTCTTGCCTGGAGAATCCCAGGGACGGGGGAGCCTGGTGGGCTGCCGTCTATGGGTCACACAGAGTCGGACACGACTGAAGCGACTTAGCAGCAGCAGCAGCAGCAGCACTGAATCTGTAGATTGTCTTGGATAGGATAGTCAGTTTGACAGCATTGATTCTTTCAATTCAAGAACATGATATATCTTTGTGTTTATAAAGATTGATTTGGCTATTTGGGGTGTTTTGTGTCTCCATACAGATTTTAAGATTTTAGTTATAGTTCTGTTAATAAAAGCCATTGGTATTTTGATAGGGGTTGCATTGAATCTGTCAGAGAAGGAAATGGCAACCCACTCCAGTGTTCTTGCCTGGAGAATCCCAGGGACGGGGGAGCCTGGTGGGCTGCCGTCTATGGTCACACAGAGTCGGACACGACTGAAGCGACTTAGCAGCAGCAGCAGCAGCAGCACTGAATCTGTAGATTGTCTTGGATAGGATAGTCAGTTTGACAGCATTGATTCTTTCAATTCAAGAACATGATATATCTTTGTGTTTGTGTTCTCTTTGATTTCTTTCATCGGTGCCTTACAGTTTTCTGCATACAACAAAAGGTCAAATTTCCTGAAGGTGAGAAGCACAGTAAGATGGAGGCCATGGCTTGTGCATGTTCTTCTGGCTTCTTGTATAATACTATCAAAGGGAACACAGATGCTTTATAACATGAATATAGTACTGGGTTGTGAAATATATACTTTGCCTCTCATGCTGATTTGTTGTCAAATGGTGCTAAATGGTGTCCAACTCTTTGCAACCTCGTGGACTGCAGCGTGCCAGATTTCCCAGTCCTGCACTGTCTCCTGGAGTTTGCTCAAACTCATGTCCATTGAGTCAGTGATGTTATCTAAACATGTCATCCTCTGTCACTGCCTTCTCCTCTTGCCCTCAATCTTACCCAGAATCAGAGTCTTTTCCAATGAATCAGTTCTTCCCATCAGGTGGCCAAAGTATTAGAGCTTCAGCATCAGTCCTTCCAATGAATATTCAAGGTTGATTTTCTTTAGGATTGACTGGCTTGATCTCCTTGCAGTCCAAGGAAGTTTCAAGAGTCTTTTCCAGCACCACAGTTCAAAAGCATCTATTCTTTAGCACTCAGCCTTCTTTATGATCCAAATCTCACATCCATAACTGCTACTGAAAAAACCATAGCTTTTATTATATGGATGTTTGTTTGCAAAGTGATGTCTCTGCTTTTCAATATGCTGTCTAGGTTGTCATGACTTTTCTTCCAAAGAGCAGTCTTTTAATTTCATGGCTGCAGTCACCATCTGAAGTGATTTTGAAGGCCAGGAAAATAAAATCTGTCAGTGTTTCCACTTTTTCCCCATCTGTTTGTCATGAAGTGATGGGATGAGATGTCATGAAGTGTTGGGATGAGTGCCATGATCTTAGTTTTTTGACTATTGAGTTTTAACCCAACTTTTTCACTCTCTTTCACCTTCATCAAGAGGCTCTTTAGTTTCTCTTCACTTTCTGCCTTTAGATTGGTATCATCTGTATATCTGAGATTGTTGAAATTTCTTCCAGCAATCTTGATTCCAGCTTGTGAGTCATTCAGCTCAGCTTTCACATGATGTACTCTGCATGTGAGTTAAATAAGCAGGGTGACAATATACAGCCTTGACATACTCCTTTCCCAATTTTGAACCAGTCCATTTTCCCATGTCTGGTTCTAACTATTGCTGCTTGACCTGCATACAGGTTTCTCATGAGACTGGTAAGGTGGTCTGGTGTTCCTATTCCTTGCAAAATTTTCCAGTTTGTTGTGATCCACTCAGCTAAAGGCTTTAGCATAGTCAGTGAAGCAGAAGTGTATTTATATATATATACATACATACACACATATATAGGAATTCTTCCTGTTTTTTCTATGATCCAGTGGATGTTGGCAGTTTGATCTCTGGTTTCTCTGCCTTTTCTAAATCCAGCTTGTATGTCTGGAATTTCTCAGCACATAATGCTGAAGACTTGCTTGAAGGATTTTGAGCATTACCTTGCTAGCATGTGAAATGAGTGCAGCTGCACAGTAGTTTGAACATTCTTTGGCATTGCCTTTCTTTGGGATTGGAATGATAACTGACCTTTTCCAGTCCTGTTACCACTGCTGAGTTTTCCAAATTTGCTGGCATATTGAGTGCAGCACTTTCACAGCATCATCTTTTAGGATATGAAATAGCGCAGCTGGAATGTCATCACCTCTGCTAGCTTTGTTCGTAGTAATGCTTCCTAAAAGGCCCACTTGACTTCCGTGATATCTGGGTCTGGGTAAGTGAGTACGTCATCTTGGTTACCCAGGTCATTAAGACCTTTTTTTGTATAGCTCTTCTGTGTATTCTTGCCACCTCTTCTTATCTCTTCTGCTTCTGTTAGGTCCTTTCAGTTTCTGTCCTTTATTGTTCCATCTTTTCTTGAACTGTTTCCTTGCTGTCTCCAGTTTTCTTGAAGAGATTTCTAGTCATTCCCGTTCTATTGTTTTCCTCTATTTCTTTGCACTATTCACTTAAGACAGCTTTCTTATTAGATAGGAATTAAGGAGATGATTTCTAGTTTTTAAAAATTTCAAGATACATCAGAAATTTTTAGAAGTTTGTATACTAACTTTAACAAGTAAATTGAAGGACGGAAGAAAGGAAAAATGAACAAAAGGTAATTCCTTCCTTTTAAACCTTGGGAATAACTGTTATATCTATAGAGGAAATTGGAAATGCAGAGCCACATGATTTAGCAACAACAAAAATCCTCCCCAGCAGGGGGTAAAAGTGGGGCTGACTGGAGCAGTTGGTGTTCATTTGGTAGAGTCCAGAATATCAGTCATGTGTTTGATGGAGAGAGACTCTAAATTATAAAACAAATAGGTAAAAAGCCTGTCTTCTCAAAGGAAACTCCAGAAAACGAAATTGTACATTCTTAATTATAAGAGCCATTTATTACCTACATAGAGAGAAGTAGAGCTCAGGTAATTGTCCCCACCAACCACCCCCAAATTAAGTTAATTTCCTGTTTAATGTTAATTTTATTAGCTTCATGTAAAGGCACATGATACCCTGTCACTTCTTCATTCAGTTCAGTTCAGTTGCTCAGTCATGTCTGACTCTTTGTGACTCCATGAACCACAGCACGCCAGGCCTCCCTGTCCATCACCAACTCCCGGAGTTCACTCAGACTCATGTCCATTGAGTCGATGATGCCATCCAGCCATCTCTTGCTCTGTCGTCCCCTTCTCCTCCTGCCCCCAATCCCTCCCAGCATCAGGGTCTTTTCCAATGAGTCAACTCTTTGCATGAGGTGGCCAAAGTATTGGAGTTACAGCTTTATCATCAGTCCTTCCAAAGAACACGCAGGAATGATCTCCTTTAGGATGGACTGGTTGGATCTCCTTGCAGTCCAAGGGACTCTCAAGAGTCTTCTCCAACGCCACAGCTAAAAGCATCAATTCTTTGTCGCTCAGCTTTCTTCACAGTCCAACTTTCACATCCATACATAACCACTGGAAAAACCATAGCCTTGACTAGACAGACCTTTGTTGGCAAAGTAATGTCTCTGCTTCACCTGGTTCAACTAATTTAACAGATGAGAAAGTGACTCATGTGTTGTAAGCTTACATGGAAAAGTAAGTTCTTCTATTTTGTGATGGAGTAGATGCATATTTATTAACACAAAATAAATTTCCACAAAGATTTAGGCAGTATGTGATTATAATACTGGAAAGATGCTATAATCTTTTTCTGAGTCGTTTTCTCAACATAGTTTTCCGGCAAATGTTTTATAGTTCATCGTTCAATTTAGCTTGTTCTTTTCTGATTAAATCGGCACATATAACAATAACAAATATGCATTACTTGTGTAATAGAGGAAGACGAAATATATTTGAATATTGGATTCCTTATCACCCATAATATTAGCAAAGTTTAGGGTCAGTTTAGAATGGTCAAGCTAATGAGACTGTGAGATGAATTTTGGAAAAGCAATTTGTATGGCAGATGTTTAATAGGGCTTTTGCTTAGAGCTGGAATGCCCCACAGGGAAGAAAGAGGGCACTAGTGCTTTGTTGCTGACTGTGTGGTCCCTGGAATAGCAGGATGGGCATTACCCGAGAGCTGGCTAGAAATTCAGAATTTCTGAACTCAGCCCTGCCAATCAGATTCTGCATTTTAAAAGGTCTCTGTGTTAATGTGTTCATAAACACATGATAGTTTGATAATCACTGTTCTAAACTAGAACACAGACATGACTTGAGTCAAATCATTGATTGAGTTTGAGGAGGCAGATGGAGGAAAGACATGGGAAAAAAAGAGTGTGTAACAAATAGAACTGGGGAAATACAAATACAGGCATATGAGACTCGTGTTATATTTCTAACCAAGCCTAGGGTATATAACTTCGTTTGAAAGTCTTCTGATATGTAAAGAGATTAACGGTTTCTATACAGGCGTATCTTATTTTAGGCACTTAGCTCTATTGTACTTTGCAGATATTGCATTTTTTTTAGAAATGGAAGTTTTGCAGCAACATTAATTTGATCAAGCCTGTCAGCTCCATTTTTTTTTTTTCCAACGTCATCTGCTCACTTTTTGTCTCTGTTTAACATTTTGGTAATTCTCACAGTATTTCATACTTTTTTCATTATTACATTTGTTACAGGGGTCTGTGATCAGTGATTGTCAAGGTTACTATTTAAAAAAAATTTTCAATTCCCTGAAGGCTAAAATGATGGTTAGCATTTGTGGGCAATAAATAGTGTTTTTAGATTAAGATGCATATTTTGGTTTTCAGATATAAAGCTATTGCACACTTACCAGAGTACAGTTTAGTATGAACACAACTTTTATATGCACTGGGAAATCAAAAAATTTGTGTGAGTCTTTACTGTGATATTCCCTTTATTGCTGTAGTCTGGAATTGAACTCCCAAATAATAATATTTCCAAGGTATGCTTGTATCTTATGAATATTTTGAGCATTAAATGTTGAACATGCAGCAGTGTACGTGATGCGTAGGAAAAAAAGGCTTATTAATACCATTTCTTTTTCCTTATTGTGAAAGTGTAGGGACATATTTGGTGGCTTTATAGTCCTAAAGCAAGGAGAAGATATTAAAATACAACTAAGAAGACATGTTGCTTCAGGCTACAATTCTTATTTTCAAGTTTTATTAAGTATCTCTAGTATTCAGTCTAATACAAACTCTAGTAGAACTAAGCTTTGGCAAGAAGGGCTTGGATACTTTCCCTTCCTAAAAAGGGAGGTAATGATGGGTTTTAATTGCAACACAATTAGAGCTTTTGATATCAAATTAATTTTCAGTGATAGTGTTGATCTTGGCAGAGAGTGCAGAATTTATGAGATTAAAGCCCCGTGAGTATATGCACATACTCTTATAGCTTTTTATGCAAATTGAAATTCCTGCTTCATTTTCCATTCCTAGAATCAAAGCTTAAGGATAATAAAGCTTTTTAACTTAGCTAAATAGTTAAGTGCATTTTATTACATCAACCCAGACTTTATCATTGGCCATACTTGGCAGTCTCCCCACTTTAAATTATTATTCAGAAGATAATAATTTCATGAAATTTGTTTGTGCAGATAATATGGAGATAAGGTTCTAAATTAAAATTACATAGTTTAATAAAATTTAGAGCCAGTATCTTACCTGTAACCATTAATATAAAGCCCATGAGGCTAAGCTAGTATGAATATTGAAAATCTTATATTTATTTAATGAACATATTTTGTATGCTTACCAATAAAACAAGGGTTTGATTCCAAAACACTTGTTACAGAAAAAAATAACAATGTATGTTATTTTGAATTAATACAATCAAC
The DNA here is from genome assembly GCA_006408695.1 of Aepyceros melampus. Classification (NCBI taxonomy): domain Eukaryota; kingdom Metazoa; phylum Chordata; class Mammalia; order Artiodactyla; family Bovidae; genus Aepyceros; species Aepyceros melampus. The sequence goes on from SJXQ01010750.1 coordinate 67,354, forward strand.
ATGTCTTAAAAATTTAGATCATTCAATTAAAACAACAGTATCATAACTATAATGAAAATATAAGAACAATAATTATAAATATTGACAGAAATAATTTGATATAATATTAATATATAAATTCATCTCCAGAAGGATAGATATTTGTACTCATGTTATCAGAGGGACATAACTGGATAAGAAATATGAGACCTTTGAGATTTTATATCCTTATAGAATAATGAAATTTCATTTTTATTTTTAAAAATTTTATTTATTTTTAATTGAAGGATAATTGCTGTACAATGTTGTGTTGGTTCTGCCTTACATCAACATGGAATTTTTAAATTTTACTTTTTATTTGAATGTATTTTTTTCATCTCTTCTATATTTAAATAGCTAATACAGTCACATAGCTCAAAATTTAAAATATTCACATGTGTGCAGAGAAAGGACTTGCTCATACTCTGGAACTGCACTCAGATATCCTCTCCCTAAAAGCTTTGATAGAAAAGCAACAGTTGCTGAGCTATTTTTAAGTGCTAGCACTGTCCTGAATCTTTTATGTCAGCTGCCTCAGTTATCCCTCAACACAACCTCAGTTGCCAACTGTTATTCCCCATTTCACAGATGAGGTGACAGGCTCCGTGCCAGGTCCAGTCTACCTTGGTATTCACCTGGAATTGGTTTAGGATCCTGGGTGGAAACCAAAACCCATAGATGCTTCAGTTCTTTCTATAAAATAGCATAGTATTGTCGGCTTTCCATATCTGTGAATTCCATGTCAAAAGACAGGGAGGGTTGACTGTAATTTATTCAAGGACTGGTAGTGACAGTGTTAGGAGTGGAACTCAGAAAGTCTGGGTACTTATGTTAACTTTGAGTTTCCCTGGTGGCTCAGTCAGTGAAAACTCTGCCTGCAATGCAGGCCTGGGTTTGATCCCTGGGTCAGGAAGATCCCCTGAAGAAGAGAATGGCTACCCACTCCTGTATTCTTGCCTACAGAATTCCATGGCTCTCATATCTCTTAACGTATCATCAAACCAAACAGTGTTTCTTACATTTCATTTTAAAGACGTGTGTATATATATATATATATATATATAGAGGTATAATTATACATAATAAAATTTTATGAGCCTTGTCTTTTCTGTGTAACTATCCCTTGGACTGCAAGGAGATCCAACCAGTCCCTTCTAAAGGAGATTGGCCCTGGGATTTCTTTGGAAGGAATGATGCTAAAGCTGAAGCTCCAGTACTTTGGCCACCTCATGCGAAGAGTTGACTCATTGGAAAAGACTCTGATGCTGGGAGGGATTGGGGGCAGGAGGAGAAGGGGACGACAGAAGATGAGATGGCTGGATGGCATCACTGACTCCATAGGCGTGGGTCTGGGTGAACTCTGGGAGTTGGTGATGGACAGGGAGGCCTGGCGTGCTGCGATTCATGGGGTCGCAAATAGTCGGACACGACTGAGCAACTGAACTGAACTGATATGTATTTTAGATATTATCCAACATTATTGATTGAAGCACTTCTTTATTCTTTTGTTTTTTAAGGTACTCAGTAGAAAAAGTTAATTTTGTTGTTTGAAGCAACCAGTCCTGTATAGATGAAAATGATATGATCTCTAGTTATTTCCTATCATAAGTGATATTGCAATGATTATCCTTTACACTTTACCATTTTGCACATATCTGAGTGTAAATAAGGGACAAAATCCCATATGTAGAAAGACTGAGTGAAAAGATATATGAATTTAAAATTTTTACTTGCTTTGTACAGAATTTTAAATTTTGATGTAGCCCAGAGAGATTGTACAGTTTTTACCCTAAATGTAATATATTAAGGTTTCTGTTTTCTTATACACTGGCCAACACTGTATTATAAAACTATTGGTTCCAGGCCAGTGTTAAAAAATATATTATCTGGCATTTTAATTATTAAAACTTAGATATTCATTTTGAAAAGATTTCAGAAGTACAAAAAAGTTGCAAAGATTTGCTAAATCTGCTATACATATCAACAGTATTCCTCAAATATTAACATCTTAAATAAACAGTACATTTACCAAAACAGAATTTAATCTTAGATCAGTGTAAAGACATTTGCATAATGCATTTAGTGAAATTTAGATAATGTATGTAAGTCAGCTTTGTATCAGTTAATTTCCCCTGGAGAAGAGAATGGCTACCCACTACTATTTCTGCCTGAAGAATTCCATGGACAGAGGAGCCTGACTGGTTACAGTCCATGGGGTCACAAAGTGTTAGACATGACTGAGTGACTAACACTTTCACTTTCAAGATTAATTTCAGAATCATACACTGTACTCAGTTGCCTTGATACCCTAGTCTCTTAATCTGGAATAGTTTCTATATCTTTCCCCCGTCTTTTATCACCTTGACATTTAAGAGGACTAGACAGTTATTTTGTATGATTCAGGCTTGCACATATGGGGTAAAGAGTACCTTAGAAGCAGTGGTGTGTCTTTCATTGCATCACAAGGAATGTGATATGGATTTGGTTCCTCTGCTTATAGTTTCAAATTCGATCACTTGCTTCAGATGGTACCTGGCAGGGTTTCCACTGTATGGTAATTTTCTCTTTGTAATTATTGAGTGTCTTCTGGGAGATACCTTGAGACTATGCAGATGTTTTAAATCACACATTCATCCACTAATTTTAAAATCTATAAATGAAGGTAAATCATGATTATTTCTACTATTCATTAATTGGGTTGGCCAAAAAGTTTGGGCTTTCCCGTAACGTCACATTGAGTAGAGAGACACCTAAGGAAGAGTTTTCCTTTCTCTCCTGTTTATTTATTGCTTATTTATGTATTGATTTACTTGTTCATATCAATTTGGGCACGTGGAAACTTATATTGTTGTATGATTAGCGGTTCATTATTTTCTTTACTTTTTTGATCAAATAGTCCTACATTTGACTTTATTCAGCTTCATCATACTAGTCCCTGTAGCCTATTAACAAAGCCCCATTGTTTGAGAGTTTTCACTTTGCTTTTCTTTTATTATCAGTGAGATTGTCACCTAAATTTTATTTTCACTGAAATGTTAGCTTTTGTCCATTTTTCTGTTTAGCTGTTCATTTTTCTTATTGATTAATAGAAATTCTGCTCATAAGTAGGCAAGTAATTTTTTGTAATATGATTTGTGAAATATTTTATAGTTGATTGTCCATAATTTAATTTTCTTATGTTTTACATTCATAAATTTGTTTTTAATATAATAAAATTTATCAAGTTTTTAAGCTTTCTGTGTTTTGTTGTGATAATTGGACAAGACTTTCCTACTCTTAAACAGTGTTCCCTGTTCAACATACCTACATTTACTGGTGATTATTTTAATGTTTATATCTTTGATCTGTTTGAAATTTATCTTAGTATAAGGTAAGTACCCTATAAATCTTTTTTCTCTGGTTGATTACGTTCAACTTAAAAAAATGCACATTTATTGTTTAATTCATCATTTCATTTAAAATTCTACCTATATCTAATAACATTTTGTATGTATTTGGTTTTATTTTTTCTACTAATTTATATTTGTTGATGACTTTGTATATTGTTTTATTTTTTCTAGTTTTACAGTGCATTTAAATGTGCTAATTAGTTACCTCTCTTTTTACTTTTTCATATTATTCTTCTCATTTTCTTTATTTTTTTCATATGAAATTTAGTGTAGATTTGTTCAATTTAAAAATAAATGATTATATCTGGAGTCATATTTAGTTAGAAGAATTGACATTTGTGCATTTGTATAAATATGTCATCTTATCCCAGATACAATAGTTTCTATCTGTTCAAGTCTTTTTTGAGTCTGTTAAGAATGTTTTTAAAAATCCTTCATATTCAGAGAGTGTATTATTTATTAAGAAGTAGTTTATCACTGTTTAAATTATTTCAAGTAGAATGTATTCCCAATTTATGTTTTTTTGTTGTTTTTTGTAAAAGGAAATCTATTGATTTCTGCATATGGATTTTATATCTAGAAATCTAACTGAATTTGTTCTTCATAACCCCTTTCATCTGTGGATTCACAGATTTTCTAAATATAAATTCATGTCAATAGCAAATAGTGAAAACTGTTATTTTCTTTCTCATCTTCATGTCTAATTTCTTTTATGTGTCTATCTACAATGGCCAATACTTTCAAAATGGTATCATAACAGTGGTAATAGTGGTCATCCTTGTCTTAGAATTTTGATGAGAAAGCTTCTAGTGATTCCTTGGTAAGAAAAATATTAAGTATGGAGCAGAGATAGTTGTATTTCATCATCCTTAAATAGCATCCATGTAGGAAATTCAACCACTCTATTCTGAAGGAGATCAGCCCTGGGATTTCTTTGGAAGGACTGATGCTAAAGCTGAAACTCCAGTACTTTGGCCACCTTATGCAAAGAGTTGACTCATTGGAAAAGACTCTGATGCTGGAAGGGATTGGGGGCAGGAGGAGAAGGGGACGACCGAGGATGAGATGGCTGGATGGCATCACTGACTTGATGGACATGAGCCTGAGCGAACTCTGGGAGATGGTGATGGGCAGGGAGGCCTGGCATGCTGTGATTCATGGGGTTGCAAAGAATCGGACATGACTGAGCAACTGAACTGAACTGATCCTTATTTTATTTTTTAATCAAAAAACAGTACAAATTTTATCAAAGGACTTTCAACACCTATGGAAATAATCTATATCTTTTCCTATAGTCCATCACCAGTGGTAAATAACCTGCCTGCCAGTGTAGGAGATGTAAGAGACCAGGTTCAATCCCTGGGTTAGGAAGATCCCCTGGCAACCCACTCCAGTATTCTTACCTGGAGAATCCCCTGGACAGAGGAGCCTGGCAGGCTATAGTCCAAAGGACTGTCGCAAAGCATTGGGTATGACTAAAGTGACTTAGCATGTACTTAGCATAGTCCATCAACATTAAGAAAAAAATGACTAGGTTGTTTAATGATGAAACATTCTTACTGTGATGGAATACATTTCAGTTCATTATGCTATGTGGTGTTATCATTTTAATATGTGGCTGAACTATGTTTCATAATATAATAGTTTGTTTTGCATTTTTTAACAAATTCTTTGGTTTTTTTTATGTTATTGTAAGATTAGCTTCATAAAAGAGACTTGGTTGGTTTTCTTTACGTTATTGAGCATTTTAAATAGATTTGTAATTTTTTAATTTGTTAAAAGTGTTGCTAACACTTTCTTGAGAAAATGTCTGAGTTAGATTTTTGACATAGGATTAGCATTTTCACAACTCAGTTTTTCCATAGTGAATGATCTATAGATATTCTTTGTCTTGGAATTAATTTAATTTAGTGAAAAATTTAAAAAATATTCCTTGTTTCACTGGGTCTTCAATTGCTTTTGCATAGTTGAACAGCATAGTCTCCTGTCAGTCTTTTAATTTCCTCCAGATATCATGATTTTTCCCTCATCATTTGTTATTTTATGAACTTGTGCTTCTGACTTCTGCACTTTCTGGTTTATTGGTTTGCTCAGAGATTTGGTGTTTGGTTTATTTATTAGTTTGGCATTTTTTCTTATTTATAGTTGATTACATGCTGCTTTTTTCTTTATTAAATCTGTCCTTCTGTCTTGGCTTGCTTTGTTTTACTATCTTCAATTAAACTTCATGCCTTCATCTCATAGCTTCTGTTATGAATGGCTTTTACTGATTGATATTTTTAGGTACTCTACAGTTGGGTTTGGATTTTTCTTAAATTGTTTCAGAAAGATTTCTTTTTGTGATTTCCAGGTTTTAGGGACTCATATTGTCTAGTATTGCATTCTTTTTCCAGCTTTTTTTATTTTCAGTTTTATTTTTATTTTTAATTAATTTTTATTTTTTAGTTTGTTTTGCTTTACAATACTGTATTCGTTTTGCTATACATTGACATGAATCAGCCACGAGTGTACATGAACTCCCAATCCTGACCCCCACCTCCCCCCTCCCGCCCCACACCTTTTTCCAGCTTTTTGATCAGAAAGAAAGAAAGACTATGAAGTTGCTCAGTCATGTCTGACTCTTTGCGATCCTACAGGCTCCAGCCTACCAGGCTCCTCTGTCCATGGGATTTTCCAGGCAAGAGCACTGCAGTGGGTTGCCATTTCCTTCTCCAGGGGATCTTCTGGACCCAGGGATTGAACCCAGGTCTCCCATATTGCAGACAAAAATGCTTTACCATCTGAGACACCAGTGAAGAAATAAGATTATATCTTATTTCTACTTTGATATATACAGAGGCTTTATTCTTTGAGGCTTATTATTTGGTCAAATTTATGAATACTCTATCATTTCATAAAAAAGTATAGTCACAGTTTTCAATAAACAAAGTATTAATGTTTATGTTATTTTGCAGTTTTAAATAAAATTTAGAGCCATTTTGTTAAATTCCAAAAATATATATTATGATATTTTTAGAGAGATTACATGTAATTGGTGGATTATTTCTACAAAGTTTAAAATTTTAAATTCAGGAATATTACCTATTTCTGTTTATTCAAAATTTGTTTTACATTTCTTAGTTAAACCTTTTTTACTTTGGTTTTGGTGTATTCATATATCCCTTGTTTATTGTCTTTTAAATATTAGCTACTACATTTAGTATATATTAGATTATCTCAGTTTCACAAATAATTTAAATAAAAATTTTAAATAAGTATAAATATATTGTAACTTTTACCACTTTTCATAAACATACACATGCATATATATAATCATTTTAATTTGTTACATAGATTTCTTTTATATACTTTTACAATGAATTTGTTAAAGCAGTTCCCCTTTGATTGTCATTAGGTAATTTCCAACATTTTGTGTCATAAACATTATATCCAGACAGAAATGATTTTGTGTGCAAATATTTAAATGTGTATGCATACATACTCACGTGTATACCTAGAAAATGCCAATTTAATTCCAAGGATCCATTTCAGTCTCAGACTTCACGTTTAAAATTGGTAGTATTAAGATCATGGATTCTCATTGCCGTATTGCCCCTGAGAGACCTTATTTTGAAGAAATGTAGAAAGAGATCTGCTTATATTAGTTCTGTTACTTTTCCATCCCTCAATGTGTTAGAATGAAGATGGGTGAGGGAATGGAATTCAGAACAGCAATAAAGATCATGTCTGTATATGGCAATGTGTATGGCACACATGACTTTTACATTTTAAGGTAGTTGTTTCCATGAAACTTTAGCAAAACACTCTCATTGTGTACTCCTTTAGAATGTCTCCAGCAATAAAAAGCCCCCCCCAAAATGACTGCATCAGTTCGGCTACATCAAAACATCCTAGTTTGTCAATATAAATAGTTACTGTTATTGCTGTTAGCATTATTATTATGGATTTTCTTTTCTCTGTGATGTACTGTGTTTTGCATTTTTACTGCTTTCACCATGTATTATTATCATAATTAGAAAAACGCATTGCAATAAAAATGCAAGATTGTGAAGACACAGTTTGGAGATTCAGATGAGTAGTCACTAGTCAACTCTGATCTCTCCAACCCCTCTCACCCACCAAGACTCTGAAGGATGATCTACTTAAGTAACTCATAGGTAAGTCTGGCTCTATATCTAAGTATCTTTTTGAGATATAGCTTCAGTTTGAGGGATTGTAGAGGCTTCAGGCTAAGCTGGTACACAGGCTAGTATTTGTTACCCCCCACTTCCAAACCTCTGTAAACAGCTGAAATATAATCTTTATATTTTGATCTCATCTGTAATGCCTTTCCATAGAATTTCCCAGCCAGTTCTCAAATTGGACAAGTGGCCGTTGCTTAGATGCAAGGAGAGGGTCACAAGTCTGCTTCTCAAAAATTGTCCATTCAGGCTCCTCAGAGAGCTCCTAGGAGAAGTTTAAGAAATGGCTGTAAGTTGCTGTACTCTGCTGTGCTGTGCTTAGTCACTCATTTACGTCCGATTCTTTGTGACCCCATGGACCCCATTACATTCCCTTTTTTGTAGCCCACCAGGCTCCTCTGTCCATGGGAATTCTCCAGGCAAAAATACTGGAGTGGGTTGTCATGTGGAAGAGGGCATGAACCCAGGGATTGAACCCAAGTTTCCCACATTGCAGGCGAATTCTTTACCAGGGAAGCCCAAGAAGACTAGAGTAGGTAGTCTATCCCTTCTCCAGGGGATCTTTCCTACCAAGGGACCAAAACGGGGTCTTCTGCTTTGCAGGTAGATTCCTTACCAGCTGAACTACCAGGGAAACCTGGATATAAGCAACACACATGAAATTTCATTGAGTGGGGGAATGCTGAAGGTGATATGAAATTTTAAGACATTTTCAGTTCAGGAAAAGTCAGAGAATGTCTGAGGTGCTTTGCAGAATTTATTATTTACATTGTGGACAGTGACTCCCCTGGCAAGTATTTATATCCAGCATTCAGGATGTGTCTTATGGACATGCACGCTACTATCAGAGACAGGGGCCAAAATAACCTGGGCAAACAGTGAAGAAGAGTGATGGTTTGGTTCTGAGTTGTCACTGTTACAGGAAAGAGAAAAACTTCTTTTGCCTTGAGATAAAATAATGTCAGGACAGGGAGGCCTGGCATGCTGCGGTTCATGGGGTCGCAAAGAGTTGGACACGACTGAGCGACTGAACTGAACTGAACCCCACTTGGCGGTGCAGTTACTAAGACTCATTCATGAAAGGGGAAAGCACAGGGAATCACAATGAAGAGAGGATTTAGCACTGATCTAGGAGGTTTAGGTTCATCTTGACTCCAGACTGCAAGACAAACCTTCTCAGGAAGATGAGGTGCAGATGCCCCCTTCTAAGTTGTCTGGAATCCATCTTTACAGACTTACCTCTCACCAGGACCCAGTTCCTGCCTTCCCACTTTTGAAAACAAGTCCCAGATGACATCTTCCTGAGCATGACAGCTTTCAGCTTTTCCTTTTTTTTGTCTCTTAATTTATGCAGACACTGTTCCCCTACTCAAAATGCCTTTCCTTGCCTTGTTGTTGAAACACTTGAAAGGGAAAGTGAAGTTGCACAGTTATGTCCAACTCTTTGTGACCTTATGGACTGTTTGTGACCTTATGGACTGTTACTGGCCAGGCTCCTCCATCCATGGGATTTTCCAGGCAAGAATACTGGAGTGGGTTGCCATTTTCTTTTCCAGGGGATCTTCCTGACACAGGGATTGAACTCAGGCCTCCTGCATTACAGGCAAACTCTTTACCCTCTGAGCCACCAGAGAACACCTACTCATTGTTAACTATAGCATGGCAACTCTAGTTGTCTAGAACCAGACCCTGAGGAAAGGGTCAATTGCATATCATTTATTAAAGGAGTGTTGTTTTTTTTTTTTTTTTAAGGAAAATCTGGAAGAGAGTGAGGAAAATGGTGGAGTGAAAGTGAAAGATTAGAGCAGTGATAATGGTCTTGGGTAAACTAGAAAGTCCTAGTGCACAGAGGCCTTTGGATCCATTTCCACCTGAGACAAGGGCTCTGTTTTTTGTTTTCTTTTTTAATTCTCAGAGCAGTCAGACTTCAGCTATGGGATGTCACCTGGGTAAGTCAGGGCCTATAATCTCAGGGCATGCTCCTAAAAAGGGGAAAGTCCTGAGTTCTTAGCAACAAATATTTATAGCAGCTCTCAGATGGGTGCACCAGCTTGGATAGCAGCCTCAGTGTCTTCCATGCTTGCTCTGAGCTATCATGTGCGTGGGGCTGGGAAAAGCAGATACCCCAAAAATGTTAATGCAGAAAAATAAAAGGAATAGAAGTAAATTATGGAAGCCATTTAGTTTTCTTTTTGTTGTTCCATAAAGATTTTCAAATAAATACAGCAACTTGGCCATCTCTTGAATGTACTTATGTATTCAAAGATCAACATTTTTGTGTCTCAGAAAAGTAGATGTTTTCTCAATTAATATCCTCCAACTAAATGAAATTCTGCTTTTTTATAATGCTTTAGACACACTGTATTTTGTTTTCCAACTGAAAATAAATAATGCATTCACGGCATTTTTCAAGAAATGAATAGCTGTATTTTCACCAGATATCTCAAAGCACTTACTGATAAAATTGAACCAAGATTGAATAGGACAAAAGTAATTCCAATTTCACTGGATGGTATGCCTTTTTAAAGACAGACCTAAGGCACTACACTAAGAGGAGATGAATCATCTTCTTCAAATATCTATTGGTTGATGAAAACAAAATTCATATGGATTTCCCTGGAACCTGTCCTGGGGTTTCATAATCACATTAACTGCTGAGACGTTTAGAGAAATGGTTCAATATCTACACATTCTGTATTTCCTACCACATTTTCAAGAAAATCTTTACTATCTTGGTAAATACTCTCTTTGGGTAATAAAAGAACAATATCCTAAAGCAACAAAAGATTTTAACTCTGTCACTGTCCCCATAGGACGAAGCTTATGAGCTCAGTGCAAATACAACTTGTATAGATAAAGAGAGGAATATTAGAAACAGGAACTAGTATTCTTAGCATGTTATTCATTAAAATTATGGATCTGAGAACACAATTTCCAAATAGAATCATTCTCTATTGTGCCCTTTTCACCAAAATCTAATAACTAATTGACACCAGGTACAGTGCTTTCCTCATTAGATGTACATGCAAAGTTTTCTGTTTTCAGAGAACTCCAATAGCCACTTGCAGAGAAAAAGAGCAGTAACATCTACTTTTATTGAGTTTTCTACCTTCTAGGTATGAAACTGCTTCAGGGAATGACTGAGTTTCCCCTACATTTCACTAAACAAATGCAAATCAATGTTGCTGTTGTTGTTTTCGTCACTGGGACCTGAATCCCCCCACCCCCTGAGATCTAATAGAGGATCAGCATTCTGGAGAATTCCCACTATTTGGTGGCTACTAGGTCCTCACCGGAACTCTCAAGGTAGAGATTGTTCCAATCTATTGTGTGTCACTTCAACGCTGCTGCCTGGGCCCCGTATGAAACATATTTGAGTCATAGGCTACTTGGGGGCTGCCAGGACCTTCTAAGTCCCTGCTCTGCTTCTCCTTGACCATTGTCTATTCATTGCCTCTGAAATCTCGCCACCTTACCAAAGAGCTGCCGCCAGGGACCTTGTGTGTCTTGCCCTCCAGTCTGGTGCCCTCAGTGGCTCTCTCTCCTCATTACTGCAGCAAAAGCTCTACCCATCTCTATCTCCTGTCACTCAACTTGTTTCCCGCTCTGTGATTCAGCAACCCTGAGCATCCTGTAGTTCCTTGCAAACACCTAGTTGATCTCCTGCGTTTGTAATTTTTTCAGTTGCCAGTGACAATGATTAGATAGGTTTCATAGGCAGGGATAGATCTTCACTTTATTTTTGGCTGTGCTGGGTCTTCCTTGCTGCATGGGCTTTCTCTAGCTGTGACTAGCAGGGGCTACTCTCCAGTTGTGATGCGGAGGCTTCTTACTGTGGTGGCTTCTCTGGGCGCGGGCTCTAGGGTGCACGGCCTTCAGCAGTCGTGGCACTGGGGCTCAGTAGCTGCAGCTCGTGGGCGCTGGAGCACAGGCTCAGTAGTTGTGGTGTGTGGGCGTAGCTTGGAGGTATTTTTGAGACACTGATTCCACATATGGAATTTTAGGGATCAAACCCGTGTCCCCTGCATTGGCAGGTGGATCCTTAACCACTGGATCACCAGTGAAGTCACTGAACTTACTTTCAATTGAACACAGGATAAAGTGACAAAATGTAGCATCATTCTCTCAAGATACTCCAAACTCCAGTTTCCCCACTGGGTTAGATGTCCTAGCTCGTGGCTCATTTATCTTTACTTATTGTATTATAATTATGCCAGCCTGAACAATTTATAAGCCTAGGCTCTTCCATACACCATGCAGGTTATAGAGTAGAGCTTCAAATAAGAGTGGAGAAATAAATGAAACTCAAATGACTAAAAGTCTTAACTACTGCAGTGATCTGACGAATCTTAGCACAACTCCCTACTATAAAATACCTGATACTTTTTTTTTGTATTTTCTATTTAGTGTCCCAAACCAATAAAACAAAATGAGAGTTATCTTTATGTTGTGATTTTTCTTACCATCAAGTCTCTGTCATCTGTTGATTGCTCACAAATAAGCTGTGATATTTAAAATGGGAAAGCATTTTTCCCACTTGATCATTGTATAGAATGAAAATGGTATGCATCTTGAATAAAAGGATATTCTGGGTTATATTCTAAGTAATAAAGTCTTAAAAAAATAACCATTATAAGTCATAAAAAGATGTTCAAGTGTATTAGTAATTAGAAAAATTGAAGTGTAAACATAATGAGATTATTTTAGTCTTAATAGTGGACAGAAATTACAGTGCTGGATACTGCCAAATGTTGGCAGGGGTGTGGGCATATAAGAACCTTCAAGTGTGTTTGGTGGTCATGAAGTCTAGTGTAGCCAGCGAGCTTATATACATTATACAAAGTATCAGTGCATAGCATATACTCTCTTCAGAAATTCAGTTCTTCTCCTAGATATATAGCTTTCATATTTCCTATGGACAGAAGTCCTTTAGTGAATGTAAATAAATATTCAACATCCCTTTGTCTTTAATGGCAGAAATTGGAGTCCATTTGAAAGAAGTGCATGACCAACTGTAATTCTCGGATAATGCCTATCTTACAGAGACTCTGTGAGCATTAAATGAGTCACGGCATGAAAAGCACTTAGCTAAATGCCTGGGAAATAGTAAATGCTCTCTAACACGAGTTATTACTCATTTTTATTATACAAATTAGTGACACATGCAAATAAAATGCCACTTGACATAAATGGATTCTAATAAAAAAAATATACATCAACCCCCTCAGATTTGTTGCTGTGGAATAAGAGGGAAATAGGGATTAAATAGGGATAAAGGCATAGCTATCACAAGAGAAGGTCCTGTGTCAGGGACTGAGGAATATCAATAAACTGTGCACCAGGTTCCAAGAAGAAAAGATTAAATAAAAGATTAAAGGGTTTGCTTATTGGGAGCATGTATGTTAAATGTGATTTCAGTAAGCGGAATATTGTCCAGTTGAAAGTGAGTTAATCAGAGGATGTGTTGCTGCTGCTGCTGCTGCTAAGTCGCTTCAGTCCTGTCTGGCTCTGTGCGACCCCATAGATGGCAGCCCACCAGGCTCCCCCGTCCCTGGGATTCTCCAAGCAAGAACACTGGAGTGGGTTGCCATTCCTTCTCCAATGCATGAAAGTGAAAAGTGAAAGTGAAGTCGCTCAGTCATGTCCGACTCTTAGCGACCCCATGGACTGCAGCCTCTCCGGCTCCTCCGTCCATGGGATTTTCCAGGCAAGAGTACTGGAGTGGGATGCCATCGCCTTCTCTGTCCACATCATAAGAGATGCCATACCTCAAGGTCCAAATCGTGGGGAAAGGAGAGGAGTCAGGACATCTGTGTTTTAACCAAGAGGAAAACATGTCCAGAATCTCCACCATTAGCAATTATACTGTAAACTCAGATCAAACCCTTTACTCCAGATGGTTTAGAGACTCAAGGCACAGTTGTGAGGAAAGCAAATCTAATGTGGGAGGTTGGCAGCCCCTCTGACAGAAACTTTTTCTTTTACAAGGCAGAAGTGGGTGGGAATAGCTCCTGGGAGGTCACCTAGAGTATCTGCCCTATGAGGGTGAGGAAATAGAGTATATAAAGAATGGTCAGCCTTATAGTACTTGAGTTAAAATCATCAGTTTACCATTTACAGACCTTCAACCTTATAGAAATGACTCAACATTTCTGTACTTTATTTTCCACATCCTTGAGAAATGAGTAATAATGTCCACCTCATAAACATGCACTGAATAAATGTTGGTTGTTATTACTGTTATTTAAGCAGTTGAGGGATTTGTAGTCTTTTGGTTCTCCATTAGAATTCCAAGATTGACATTTATTTGCAGTAGCTATTCCTATGCACACATGCTCTTACTCCACGATGATATTGTCAGATACCCTTAAGAGATGTGGCTTCCCAAGTGGTTCAGTTGTAATGAACCTGCCTGCCAATGCAGGAGACACAGGTTTGATCCCTGGGTCAGGAAGATCCCCTGGAGAAGGAAATGGCACCCTACTCCAAGATTCTTGTCTGGAAAATTCCATGGACAGAGGAGTCTGGCAGGCTATAGTCCATGTGGTTGCAGGGTCAGACATAACTGAGGGATTGAGCATATCTCTTAAGGGGCAATGTCTTCTGTTGCCACAACCATCAAGTGGTATGAAGAGGCCTATAGAAAACGAATTAGTACCTGATATAGGCCAGGGATGCTGCCAAACATCCTGCAATGCGTAAGATATCCTCCACAACAGAGAACCGTTCAGTCCAAGATGTTAATATTGTAAAGATTAAGAAACCTTTTTATGTACATAACTGAGAATACTAGAGTGGATAGCCATTCCCTTCTCCAGGGGATCTTCCAGACCCAGGAATTGAACCCGGGCCTCCTACATTGCAAGCAGATTCTCTACCATCTGAAACACCAGGGAAGCCCATGAGACTCCCATAGGTAAAAACTGTACATATTAACCACCTATGTAAACCACAACTTATGTCTTTAAAATGGAGGTAACAATTCCTCTTCATAGCATTGTTGAGAAGATTAAAAGACTCAACATGTGTACAGCATGCCAAACAGCGTGAACTAACACTTCACTTCACTGTGGCTCAGTTTCTTTGGCTATATAATGTGAAAATAAAGCTTCATTGTAAAATCACTGTGAGGATTAAATAAAACATGCTTGGGGGTCCCAGCACACAGTAGGTAATTTTAAGTATGAGCCACTTTTTCTCTTCTCTTCTCATTAATCTTCAAGACAGAACCTTGATCCCTAAAGGTGATTAGGTAGTGAAGGAACTACTGAGAAAAAGTACCATAGTACAACCTAAGGAAAAGCTTGGATCCCTAGAGTTGAGAAATTTTTTCATTATTCAGTTGTCGCAAGATACTGCTTATGAATTGTATTAAATAGATCATGTGGAGTAAAATTTGTCCAGTTCCAGACTTAGAGGCATGAATTATAGGAAAAGAAAAAAAAATCAGTTCCCATCCTGTTTTCCATTTGGTATTTACATGATCATTAGTGGCATTTGCAACAGTTTGTAACACAGAAGTTTGACATGCTTACTGGTCAATGCTCTATAAACACCATTGTACATATTTACTTGTATAAAACCCCATATTATTCATGTAATGAGACTTGGTAATAAAAAAGCCAGTGGTGATTCATTCCTCTGTGTTACTTCATGCAGTGCACTTCTGAGGTCTGAAATAATGGAAAGCATCTTGTTTCAAAAGGAAATATCACAAAGGAAAGGCACTATCAGAGTGCTGGTAGAAATCAAATGAAAGTCGAGGCTAATAAAAGCTCTGCAGCTTGACCTCACAGACATCCCCCCACCTTGCAGTTTGGAATTCAAACAAGGGGTAATGATCAACATAAACCATGCTCAAATCCTGTTACCACTTAAAGATTTCAAACTTGCTAGCCAATAAAATAGAAGAGAAACTGTGCCTCCACAAGCAGGAAATAAAGATAAAAATTGGTTGAAAAATGCAGTGGTTAGCACTGGGATGTGGGGATGGGGGCAGGGGAGCTCAGGACAAAGCACCAGATACCAGCAGTAAAATATAAGAGAAAAGCTCACTGTAGCCCGTCTAATTGCCATGGGATCAAGCCAGTGGGGTTAATGAAACTAGCCTGAGTGTTAGTGTTTCATCTTTTGCTATTTGCACTCCATTTTGTTTGTTTTATATCTTCTGTAATGATTATGAAGACAGACATCCAGGAAAATGAGAAACATGGAAAATATATGAAGTACCTACTATTATTAGTTGACAAAATGCTTGTTAATGAATTTCTGTTTTCCTTCCTTTTCTGTTTATCTTTAGGGTTAGAGAATTTAGATACCACCTCCATCACCTCCTGTAAGTATTTAGATAGATACATTTTCCCCTTAAGAATTATACTTTATAATGAGCTAAAACATATTTCTTGTTTTTGTTTCTGTTCTGTTCATTGGTCCTACTTTTAACACTTGACTTCACATGACAGAACTTGAGTAACTTGTAGAAAAAAAGCCATATTCGTGGTGCCTTATCCTCTCTCCTGTCTAAACATTCCAGTTCCTTATGATAGGTCAAGTGCTGACTGTATTTTCAAATTTTTCCAGGTATTTCATATTTTCTTTAGACAGTCATACTCTGAAGTAAAAGAAGGGTTTTAAGGGCGGCCTAGAGCAGTACATCTTAACTTTAAATGTGCATTCCAATCACTGGAAGGTCTCTTTTATATTTAATTATAATTGATTTATAATGTGTTAATTTCTGTTCTATAGCAAAGTGATTCCATTATACATATATATGTATGTTTAAAATATTCTTTTACTATATTTGATCATAGGATATTGAATATAGTTCCCTGTGCTATACAGTGGGGTCTGGCTTATCTATGCTATGTATAATTGCTTACACCTGCTAACCAACAACCTTTCACTCACCCTTCCCTCCACCTCCTCGCCCTTGGCCACCAAAAGTCTATTCTCGATGTCTGTAAGTCTGTTTCTATTTCATTAATAAGTTCATTTGTGTCATATTTTAGATTCCTCATATACATGATATAATAAGGTATTTGTCTTTCTCTTTCTCATTTACCTCACTTGGGATGATAATCTCTTGTTGCATCCCTGTTGCCACAAATGGCATTATCCATTCTTTTTTATGGCTGAGTAGTATTCCATTGCATTATACTTGCATCATATCTTTATCCACTCTTCTGCTAATGGACATTTAGATCGCCTTCATGTTTTGGCTGTTTTGAATGTGCTGCTATGAAGATAGTGGGGCATGTATCCTTTTGAATTATAATGTTGTCTGGATATACGCTCAGAAGTGGGAATCTATTTTTAATTTTTTGAGCAGTCTCCTTGCTCTTTTCCATAGTTGCTGCACTAATTTATATTCCCACCAACAGTGTAAGAAGTTTCCCCTTTCTCCACACTGTCTCCAACCTTTGTTACTTGTGACTTTTTAATCTATAATTTTATTTGTCTTTGGCTGTGGTGGGGCTTTATTGCTGGATGGGCTTTTCTCTGTTTGTGGCAAGTGGTGGCTACTCTCTAGCTGGGGTGCGTGGGCTTCTCATTGTGGTAGCTTTCCTTATTGTGGAGCACAGACCCTCGGAAACAGCGGCTCAGTAGTTGCAGTTCCCCGGCTCTAGAGCACAGTCTTAGTTGCTCTGCAGCATGTGGGATCTTCCTGGATCAGGAACCGAACCTGTGTCTCTTGCATTGGTAGGCAGATTCTTTACCACTGAACCACCAGAGAAGCCCTTGTAGACTTTTTAATGATGGCCATTTTGACTAGTGTGAGTTGGTACCTCATTGTAGTTTTGATTTGCATTTCTCTAGTAATTTGTGATGTTGAATATCTTTTCAGATGCCTAAGAGCCATCTGTATTTTTTCTTTGGAGACATGTCTGTCTATGTCTTTCTTCTGCCCATTTTTAGATTGGGTTCTTTTGTTGTTGTTGTTGAATTGTATACGCTATTTGTACACTTTGGAAATTAAGCAAGCCCTTGTTGGTCACATCATTTGCAAATATTTTCTCCCATTCTGTAGATTGTCTTTTCATTTGTTTATGGTTTCCTTTGCTGTGCAAAAGCTTGTAAGTTTGATTAAGTCCCATTTGTATATTTTTGTTTGTTTCTATTGCCTTAGGAGGCTGCCCTAAGAAAGCATTGGTATAATTTATATCAGGACATTTTGTCTGATCTCTCCTAGGAGTTTTATGGTGTCATGTCTTTAAGTCTTTAAGCCATTTTGAGTTTATTTTTGTGTATTGTGAGAGAGTGTTTTCTAACTTCATTGATTGACACGCAGCTGTCTTACTTTCTCAATACTACTTGTTGAAGAGACTTTCCCGTTGTATATTCTTGCCAAGTGGGATTCATCCCAAGTTCACAAGAGTGATTCAGCATATGCACATCAATCAATGTGATGCGTCATAGGAGCAAAAGAGGAAAACCACATGATCCTCTCAATAGTGCAGAAGAAAACATTTGACAACTTTTTAACAGCCATTTACTATAAAAACTGTTACCAAAGTGGACATAGAGGAAACATAACTCAACTTAATCAAAGCTATGTGAGACAAACCCATAGCCAATGTAATGTTCAATGGTGAAAAACTGAAAGCCTTCCTGCTAAAATATGGAACAAGATAGGACGCCCACTCTCACCTATTTGACATAGTATTGGAAGTCCTAGACTTAGCTGTCAGACAAGAAAATGAAATAAACATCCAAATTGGAATGGAAGAAATACAATTGTCATTATATGCAAATAACATGATACTATACATAGAAAACCCTAAAGATCTCACACAAAAAATATTAGAGCTGATATAAATTATATAATTCATATTATACAATTATAATTAATATTATAAAAATAATATAATACAGAAATGAATTTTGCAAGATATCAGGATATAAGATCAACATTCAGAGATTGTATTTCTTTACACTAACATTGAAATATCAGGAAGGGAATGTAAATAAACAATACCTTTAAAAAATATACTCCAGAAGATAAAATCTTAGGAATAGACCAAGCATTTTATTCCTAACCAAGGAGGTGAAAGCTATATACACTGAGAACCATGAAACATTAATAAAAGAAACTAGAGACAATTCAAAGAAATGGAAAGATATCTCATGCTCTTTGTTTGGAAGAATTAATATTGTTAAAGTGGCCATACTATCGAAAGCAAACTACAGATTTAACAAGATCCCTATTAAATTACCCATGACATTTTTTTCAGAGAACTAGAGCAAAATTCCTAAAATTCATAAGGAACCATAAAAGAGTCAGAATTGCCTAAGCAATCCTGAAGAAAAAGAACAAAGCCAGAAGCATAATCATCCCAGATTAAACAAATACTATGAAGCTACAGTAATCAGAATGGCATGGTATTGGCATAAAAACAGACATATGGAACAGAATAGAGAGCCCAGAATTAAACTCACACCCCTATGGTCAATTAATCTTTGATAAAGGAGGCCAGATACACAATGGGAAGTCTTGTTATGGTGCAGATTCTGCTTTGCTAGGTATGTGAGGCTCTAAATTTTTTTCAAACAAACTGCTCTAACATGCTAAAGCTGCTAGTTAGCCAACAACTAATTAAGTAGCTATGGTGTAACAATGCATAGTAGAATATATTATTAATTTCCTCATTCTGAGTACGATTCATCTGTGAATGCAGTGTAAGACACACATTTGTTGACTCACATGAAAGAATTCCATCACCTTTCCTAGACTCCTGGGCAGTAGTGAAAGTGAAGTGAAGTGAAGTCGCTCAGTCATGTCCGACTCTTTGCGACCCCATTGGCTGTAGCCTACCAGGCTTCTCCAACCATGGGATTTTCCAGGCAAGGGATACTGGAGTGTGTTGCCATTTCCTTCTCCAGGAAATCTTCCCTACCCAGGAATTGAACCCAGGTCTCCCGCATTGTAGGCAGACACTTTACCATCTGAGCTACCAGGGTACTAGGGTTGTTTAAAAACTACATGTATTTACTCATTTTGTCTTAGCAGTATTGTATATTCTCAAGAACATAAACCTTACTACTAAGGTAAATATCTCATCATCATTCATTACTCAGGACAACCATTGAACCATTTTGGTTGGTAACTGGTGGTTACTTACAAAACGACTTCCTTTGTAATTGGTGCCAATTAGGCTTTAAATTTTAATGCAAAATTCACTATCTTCTGGCACTAAACTTATCTCCAAGGAATGGCAATACCATATAGCAAGTGTTCACAAAATAGAAACTTTGGGAAATTACTTGATATTTCCTTCATTTCATACTCTTAGTCAATCATTTTATTGCCAACACCAGATGATTCTACTACCTAAATAGCTTGAAGTATTACACATAGGGCTTGCCAGATAGTACAGTAGTTAAGTAAAGAAGCCACCTGCCAGTGGAGGAGATGAAAGAGATGTAAGTTTGACCCCTGGGTCAGGAAGATTCCCTGGAGAAGGAAATGGCAACCTTCTGTAATATTCTTCCCTGGAAATTCTATGGACAGAGGAGCCTGGCAGGCTATATAATCCATGGGGTTGCACAGGGTTGGACACACCTGAGCACACAGCACATTACACATGTACAGATCTTAGAGAGTGCTTTCACTGAGAAGCCTTCCTGCTTTTCCTGCCATCCACATCCACAACCACATCTACACCTAACCAGTTGCCCCCTTATGCTCAATTCTTTGAGCTACCCATGCACCTCCTCTCTTCATCTTAGCATATTTATTACTATAGAGGTTTTATATGTTTTCTTCATCCATCATCACCCCTAGTCCCAGAAGATAGTCTAGAATATAGAGAAGAACCTAATAAGAATCTTTGAAGGATGGGATGGGCAAGATAGGGGTATGGGATTAAGAGATACAAGCTATTATGCATAAAATAGATACACAACTAGGATATATTATAAAGCAGAAGAATTACAGCCATTTTCTTGAAATAACTTTTGGTTGTGTTTAAGCTGTAAAAATACTGAATCACTATTCTGTACACCTGAAACTAATATAATATTGTAAATCAACTATACTTCAAGTTTAAAAACTCTGTTGAATATTTAGTAAATATAGAAAAAACCCTGTGCTTGGTTTAGTACTGTCTGTCCTTATCTAGGTGAATTACATTGATGTTCACTTGGAATGAAGCCCAACTGGAGACTTCAATAAAGTCCCAATAACTTTATTTTGCAATTTGGAATGCTTTTCTGTAAGTGGAGATCATTAAAACTGACTTTTTCTATTAATATTTGAAATCTTTTTAAATGGTGCTTTAACCTGAATAATGTGAGTGGAGAGCATTCATAAATAAAACCTCTCACTTACTCTTAACCAAAAATAAAATATAATAATAATCACACCTCAACATATTCTAGATTTTAAAAGATTGTACTGAAGCAGTTTTTAGTGATGATTTAGTGAACCTACGTGCTTTTCTGAATCTTCTTTGTCTTTGCTCTCACTCACACACACTCACACAAAATGTTGTGCTGAATGCTGACACAAGCTGTTCATGAGATTGGGAGTCAAGAGTAAAGTAATCAACTATACCAGTTTGCCCAGGATGGCAAAGAATTTGCCTGCAATTCAGGAGACCCAGGTTTGATCCCTGGGTTGGGAAGATCCCCTGGAGAAGGGAAATGGCCGCCCACTCCAATGTTCTTGCCTGGAGAATTCCATGGACTGAGGAGCCTGGTGGGCTACAGGTCATGGGGTCGCAAAGAGTTGGACACAACTGAGCAACTAATATATTCACTTTCACTAAGGGCTTCTTATGGGCTTCTCTGGTGGCTCAGGCAGTAAAGAAATCTGCCTCCAATGTAGAAGACCTGGGTTCAATCCCTGGAAAAAGAATGTCCCCTGGAGAAGCAAATAGAAACTTATTCCAGTATTTTTGCCTGGAGAATTCCATGGACAGAGGAGCCTGGTTGGCTACAGTCCATGAGGTCACAAAGAGTCAGACAGGACTGAGTGACTTTCACTTTAATCACTTTAAGAGTTCCTTAGGACATGGAATTTCAGTGCTAGAACCAAGATAGTCTTCCACAAACTAGGATAGTTGGTCATAAGAGCCAATGTTGGATGAATCTGGGACCTAGCATTCTCTTATAATATCAACCTAGCTCCAACTTCCATAATAGCTTGACCTGTTTAAGGAAGTTACAATAACTGGGATAGCTGCCTTCTAGATAAAAATTAGATATTTGAGTTGGAAAGCTTTTCTGTCCAATCTACCCTTCCACAAGATTAATTCCTTGTGACCTTGTATTGGGGTCATTTCTCTCAGGTCAGCCACAGCAGAAAGATATCTCTTAAAAAAAAAGAAAAAGCTGAAGACTTATTTTCTGCTATTTATGAAGAACCAGATTCTATCCTTTTCTGTAATATCAGTCATGGCAGCCATCTGATGGCAATAATTTAACCATCTGCAACTGCAGTCATTTAGTAAACTGTTTGCAAAAAATAAGCCATAAAATGAAATGCAAATTGGATGAATTCAGAGGCACATATTTCTCTAATTAATATTGCTTCCTTAGGGATTACAGGTTCCTTTTGGCAACATTCATTTTACTGAAATCTTCTCTGGAAATACCATTTAAAGAGTGGAACATTAAGTTTTTAGAAGGCGATATGATTTCTTCGAAAATGTCTCTGCCTTAAGTCAGTATTTTCAAAACAGGGCTCTTTTAAGAATGGAAGTTTAGGTATAGAGTCTGTTCTCAAAAGAGAAAAAAATAAAAATGGAACAGCTTCCTAATGTCTAGTGGATGAAATTCAAAGTGCTTAATCTGGCTGTTATTTGAAAAGAAGCCTGAAATTAAACATCCCCAAATCTTTTTCACCATCTCCCTAGAAACTTTCTCTATTTCTTCCTGGTAGGTCAACAGTTCTTCAGATTCTACTGTGTCTTGTACGTGGTATGCACTCAGTAAATAAAGATCAGATGGATGTATAAATGATGGAAAATAAATGGGGTCAAGCTTTTACTCATGAATTGCTCCTTACACAGAGCATGTTCCCTCTTCCTATTTATGAACACTCATCTTTTGGACTAGAACTTCTATTTTAATTCTAACATGTTATAATTTAGCAAACTAATGTTCTGAGTGTTTGCATGTATGGTTTAAGCTATATGCTTTTAAATTTTTTCTTTCATGCTTCTAGCAGCCATCTAGACCTAAAGCTCCTTGAGGGAAACATTCACAGTGAATGCTGCTGAATGTTTAGAACATTTATCCTAGAACTAGTCATGTTTTCATTGTCAAAATGATAGATTATTTTTGATTCTTCCCCTCTCATGTACTGCTGTGTGCCTCCTCTATTTTCTAGCTTAAACATACTCCAAACTTGGCCTCTCCTTCCCAAAGGACTGCACATAGAAAATCTGTCTCTCTGTACTCTCTATTTTTTCCTATTCTACTTCCTAACCCAAATTCCAAGAATTTGATTAAATCATTGAAGTTCACAAAAAAGTGAATGGTAAAAAAGGAATTATTTTATTTTTTTAAAGCCATTGTTAAACTAAATACCAGAGAAGGCAATGGCACCCCACTCCAGTATCTTGCCTGGAAAATCCCATGGATGGAGGAGCCTGGTAGGCTGCAGTCCATGGGGTCGCGAAGAGTCAGACATGACTTCACTTTCACTTTTCACTTTCATGAATTGGAGAAGAAAATGGCAACCCACTCCAATTTTCTTGCCTCGAGAATCCCAGGGACTGGGGAGCCTGGTGGGCTGCCGTCTATGGGATTGGCACAGAGTTGCACACGACTGAAACGACTTAGCAGCTGCAGCAGCAAACAAAATACATCTCTATATAGTAAATGTTCAAGTACTGGTAATTGATAGCTTCCAAACAGTTTGATGAGGTAGAAGAATAAATGTGTGTGTGTGTGGGGGGGCACACTTTCCATAGGGAAACATATTTCTCTTTTGCCAGTAGTAAACTCTGAAACATGAATAAGAATAAGGATTAAGGAGTAGTGAGAGGACATGGATTGATAGTGGCTAGTAGTAAAGAAGAATCTAAACTGAACCATCAATTATCTGAATTTTTAGTGGCAAGGAGTAAGGTTTGCCATATTTTGTCTTTTATTAAAAAGTAAGAAATTTAAGGGAACAAAATAGCCACAGGAAGATCCTTTTTTCAATTCTTGGGAGTGCTGTGCTGAGGTCAGAATAAAATCACTTAATTGCCTACATTTTCTATGTCCCAAGTTCTGACAGTTGGAATAGATGTCCTAAATGATGACCCTGAATCCCAATGTGGGCTGTAATGATGAGACAATGAGATAATGTCGGTGAACCCATTTTGTGCATTATAGCACACTGGAAATACAAAAGAAGATTTTTTAATGCATACCTGTATCTAAAAATTAGCATTTCTTTATAAAATTATTACTTGCTCTTTACAGAATTACTTAATGTGACTAGATAACTATGTTTTAAGAATGCTACAGAAAAATTTCCTTAAAAGATCAGGGGTCTGCCTAAATCACTTCCATTATTCCTTGTACTGCTGACATTTTATAATATATTGTAACATGAGTGAGGGAAATACTATTTCAATAATTAGACTCTTGATAGGAAACATATGTAATTAATTTCTGTTAGCATTCCACCTGACTTTTTCCAAGCAATTTAGTCTGGAAGCTATCCAGATACTGTGATCTAATCGAGGGAATGTTCGTCAATGTGGGAGTAGAAATCTGTTTTAGTTGAGTCCTTCTCCATACCTGATCCTCCCTTCTCATTGGCTACTGTTTTCTCCCACAATGAAATGGCCACTATTGTCAGTCAAACCAGTAAGAACTGGAGCCAGAAGGTTAGCTTCTGTCACTGGGACTCGAAGGAGTTGTTCACTGAGAGCTGGTATACATTGTGATAATCAACAGCTAATGTGTTCAAAGCACAGAAGATCCTTGGTACTGGTGGAAATGAATCGATAGTGTTACCTTCTGCAAACACAGATTCATTTCCTGTACAATGTTATGCACTTTGGGGATCCTCAGAAAGACTGAGATAGAACTTCACTATGGCTTAAGACACACAGCCCATCATAGCATTCCTCTGAAAGACCACCCCTTGTCTGGTACTTAGAGGAATTTTCCAAATGGTTACTCCAGTTGGTGTGGTATAGCTATTGACTATCAATCAGGACAGATGATGGCTAGAACAGTGAGGTGGAGTCTTTGCTAGTTTTAGCTCATTATTTCATGGCTCATAGGCTGTCCTCTCATAATGGTGGTAAGAGAGGAGCTGAGAGGTGGGAGGCACTCAGGGGGTAGCTGCTGATTTTCTGTGATTCATCGGTTTCTGTTTTAACAACCAGTGGAGCCATGTGGAGGTACTTTGCCAGGGAACTTGCTCTTGTGCTTTGAAGTAGGAGGTCACAAGAAAACATCAAATGATTTTGTTGGTAGGTCCGGCTAAAGAATTGGGATGGAGTGTGTGTCCATCTTAAGAAAATAGCATATGAATACTGTGTGTGGCCCTTTTTAGTTTTGTGTGTTTCTTCTGCTGCATGAAAAATATAGTAGATGTACAGTATATTCTCATCTATTAGACATGATATAGCCAGGTTTTTTGTTCTTTCTTTGTCCAGTCTGTGTTGTGCTATGCTTAGTCACTCAATTTAAATCAACCAAAACCTAACCCCCACTCCCCACTCTTCTGTGAGATGCAGCATGGTCCAGTCTGCTGAGAACTGAGTTTTGAATCTCCTGAGTGTTCATGCAGTTGACCCTCGAACAACATCTGAGACACTATCATTTCCACAGTTAAAAATTCACATCCAGCTCTCTCTGCCTCATAAAGGAATTGATAAATGACTCACCCAAGGGCAGGGAGCTGAAACAGTTTTGGTAGAATCAGGACTCTAACCCTAATTCTTTTGAGTTCATATACTGTGATCTAACTGAACTCTAGTCTTTCCCCACACTTAATTTAAATATCTGTAAAATGAAAATATAGGTACTGTCTTTATTGAAAAAAAAAAAACAAACCCTGTATAATGGACCCACCCAGTCCAAGCCCTGTTGTTCAAGAGTCAACTGTATATTGATCCTGTGTTTCTGGATACAATAGTCAGCCTTTTATTAGAAAAGCAAAATTATGGTAGTATTTGAGTAATTAAAAACATTAGATTTTTTCGAAGGGACTGATTTTTAATTCATTTCTCTCTATATATATATACACATACACAGTACACACAGTACTTGTAGTGACTTATTCTAGCTCTAGTTTTCAGAATCCTCATCTATGAAATACTGTACTTGGACAAATTCATTGCTATTTATCTTCTAACTCAAAGTTCTGTAGTTCTCTGTATTATGGTAAAATGTTAACTTTTTCATCAATTAAGAAATAAAGTTCTTCTCCAGCTCAGTACCTCGTGAGGAAGCTATAGCGCCTTGTTCCCTTCCCCTTTCTATCTGGTATATGTGTGTATTTTAGGAAAACTACCAGTTACCGAAGAGGCCATTCATTCTGAAAATTCATTAGTGTTATTTGCTCAGGGTAATGAAACTCAATGTTTCATATTGTTCAAACAAGGACTGAGTTGTAGCTATGTTATTTTGATATGGTCTTCTGGGGATATTATGACATTTTTGTTTTGCAAATCTAAGGAAGATTCAAAGGGCTCATTATTTGGAGCTCAGTAGAGTCTTGGTTGGCAGTTCCCTTTATATAGCAGTGCGTTAACCTAGCATATTAATGTACAGTTCATAGATTTTTACCTCTCTCTTTCCATTTTATTTATATTCTTGAATGTCTATTCCAGATTATAATTATATCCCTAAGTCTCAGGATCGTAATGCATGCCAATTGCTTCACTGTAAATCAAATCTCCAAAAGCCAGTTTTACCTAACGACAGTTTTATAGCTTGGAAAATACCTTCCTGAGAGTATTCAGACTGCACAAAAGGGGGCAACAGTTAATGGTTAGTTTTTTTATTTTTTTCCTGAGCTTTCTGAGTTTCTTTTTTTTCTGCTTTGATTTAATTGGTAGATAGAACACCGTATAACAATCATCTCTATAAACAAGCTGGGAGGGGAAGAAGAGGAGAAAGAGGAAGATAAAAACAATAAGGCTTAGTATTTCCTCAAGATTCCTTTAAAATGAGTCAACTGGAGGGTAACTTACCTGGAACCCGTGGGAGATTCCATAACCCTTTAAAGCAGCTCTGCATACCAGGTCTTAACATTCCAGTGAAAACAAAGGACTCGGTGAAGGGGCTGAAGTTCAACCCAGTTTATGACCTGCCTCTACATTAGCAGATGATTCCTTATTGGGGTTTCATTTACACATTCTGTGACTATCTATTGTAGAACAAGATAGCTGGTCTCCCCATCCTCTTTTAAGTTTGTCAGCTGGGATACATTTGGAAACACGTGGAACCCTGAAACCAGCTAGCAATTCAGAGCTAGGATGATTTCCTTACCACACTGAGTTCATGTTTTACAATACCTTTTTTTTAAAAACCCCAAATGGCTGGAATGGTGATTTAATAAGATGTATTTTGTTTATTTAAGAAATATTTACTGAGCACTTCCTATGTATTTGGGAATGTCAGGAATAAAATATTATCCCTAACTTGAAAATCACAGTATAGATAGATGTAATAGTTAATTTCATCTCAACTTGGATGCTCACAGTTGGTGGACCATTATTTTTGAGTATGTCTGCGAGGATATTTCTGCATAAGATTAATGTTTGTATTGGTAGACTGTGTAAAGTAGAGGCTGTCCTCAATGTGGGTAGGTCTCATCCAGACCGTTGGAAGCTGAATAGAAGAAAAAGCTGAGTAAGAGTTTGTCTCTTTCCATCTGATTGTCTTCACACTGGGACATTGGTGTTTTCCAGCATTCAGACTGACACTTACATCATTGGCTTTCCTGGTTCTCAGGTGCGGGTCTCAGACTGGAACTAAACCTTCAGCCCTTTTGGGTCTCCAAGTGCAGATCACAGATCGTGGGACTTCTTAGCTTCTATAATTAAGTGAGACAGTTCCTTATAATTATCTATCTCTATCTTATTCATTCTCTTTCTCTAGGAAACAGGGACTAACACAAAGGAGAAGTATGATGTATGCAATCTTAACCCTACATCAATTATTATTTGTGAGTCACATGACAATAGAGTAGCTTGGGAATGCATAAATGGACATGAATGCATTATTTGAGGGGTCAGTAAGGGAAGGATTCATGGAGGAGATAACATTGAGCTGGCTCTTTTTATTTTTCCAAGTGGAGAAGGTAGGATATTATGTTCCAGGGCCTGGAAAGAGGAGGCAAAAAAATGTGAGTCGTTCACTATCAATTTCTTCAAAGAATGGTGTGAGTTTCAGAATGCCTTGATTTTTACACCATATCTGTCAGAAAGATGCATGGGACATTTGCAAAGTAAAAAGACTGTATTATATTCCATAAGGAAAGCAAGTCATGCTTGAACCTCATCAAATCAGACCTACTTTTTAGGAAACTGAGCATCATTGCTTGGTTGATAATTTACCTGTAATGAATGATATTCTTCTTACAAGTTCCTGGGATTTCTATCCTCTCCTATAAAATATTTCTCAACTTTCCTTTATGCCACTATCTCTACATTAACTTAGAGTACTAGAATTTTTTTACCTGGCTAACTATAAGTATATTCTGCCTCTGCAAAATCTTAATTTCAACTTTGAGAGACCCTAAGGAGAGGACCTAGTTGAACTCTTCTGGACTTCTGACCAACGGAAAGTGTGAGAGAATAGTGTTGTATAGTTTTAAGCCACTGAAATTTTCTTACAACAATAAAGATCTAATTTGCTATCACCTGATTTTATACAGGAGAATAAATTGGTCAGTCTGTGTTTTTAATGATAATGTAGTTCTCAAGGGGAACATTAAGGAATACAGCAGAAGTCTAAGCCAGTGGTAACAGGATTTTGAAACTTTTTCTTTTTTGGCCACACCATGGCCATATCATGTGGGATCTTAGTTCCCCAATCAGGGATTGACCCATGGCCCCTGCAGTGGAGGTGTAGCTTCTCAACTGCTAGACCACCAAGGAAGTCCTGACACTATTTTTTTTTTTTAACTTTATTTATCTCTCTCTTTTTTAACGTTATTGCCATACCACATACCATGTGGGATCTGGTACCAGTATTCTGGATTGAGATGGTGACATTAAGGGACATATAAAAGTGTTTGGGCTTGATCAATGAGAAGTAAGAGCTTCCAAGTTGGTGATGGATCAGATATTCAAGGAAAGGGAAAGTGAAGTGTCCACAATTAGTCTTAGGTATCAGGCTTTTGGAACTGGTGTGTGCTGTTTTCAACCAAGGAAAAAGGAGTAAGTACTTGAGAGAGAACAACAGGCTGAGGGGAAAAGCTTTTCTTCCATTCAACTAACTAACTATATAAAAATATATATAGGTAAAGTATACATATATACTTTATATATGCATATATATAAATATATTATATATACTTATATAAATATGTGTATATAAAGTATACATATGCAAAGTATACACAGAATAAATTGTAGTGCTGTGAGGAAAAATACTTTTTACAAATGCCTTTCTAAATACTTCTCTTAAATTGTTCAAAAAAGTCTTTATTTTGAGCTACAGAGTATATTATATTTCAGCCTTAGAAAATTACAAATTTGCCTTTAGTTCTTTACAAAAATTAGTAACCTCTTGAACTTACTTACTCACTCAATCTTGAAATACACATCTGCAGACTAATTACTAGAAGAGATTAAATGTACTTTTAAAATATGCAGGATGAGACATATTTATCCAAAGAAATTCTCCTCAAGTGCATTTACCTGTGGGGAATATAATGAGAATCAACCCCCTGATGCCCCTCATCATCTGTGGTCCAATTTTCTGAGTTCAGTGCCCATGAAAACATGAGACTGTTTCACTTGAGAGAATGTGATACAATATTACACATGATATGCGTGTGTGTGTGTGTGTGTGTGTGTGTGTAAGCATGTGCATGCTAAGTCACTCAGTCATTTCCAATTCTTTGCTACCCTATGGACTATATGTAGCCCGCCAGGCTCCTCTGTCTAGGGGATTCTCTAGACAAGAACACTGAAGTGGGTTGCCATGCCCTTTTCAAGAGGAACCTTCTTGACCCAGGGATCGAAACTTGCGTCTCTTATATCTCCTGCATTGGCGAGCAGGTTCTTTACCACTACCACCACCTGGGAAGCCCTCTCTCTCTCTCTCTATATATATATATATATATATATAGTCTTAACCTCTGCATTCCCAATAAAACCTTGTATAATATATGTTTTATTGATCTCAGCAACTGGCTTAGTTTTTGTCACTCTGCACAGAGCAGAGTCTTAGAGACAGGGGAATGCGAGGTTTAGAGAAGGCTTATTTGCTTTAGTTTTCATTTGAATCATGCACTGATTTAGTGGTTGTGTGATTTGAGGAAGTGATCTCTCTGTACTTGTATATATGATAAACACACTACAGTGTGTTCCTGTTTGATACTAAATAAGTTCATGCCTGCAAACACTTTGTATGGGACTTATCATGTAGAAGGCTTTCCGAAACTTTCCTATAGCTATTCTCAAGAAAATGTAGCTGAACTGTTATCAGACAGGAAATAATGAAAAGAAACACTTCATCTTACACACACTCACATGCACTGAATCCAGGTTACCTGAACACTAACCCACAACATCCAGGACAGATGTATATGCTGCTAATCATTGCTTTGCTTGTGCTTGAGAACTGCATAAATCAGAACACCAGAAATTCAGATTACTGGGAAGGACCCTCAGAGTTTCTGATTTAGCATTGTTCTAGCAAATACTCAAATGAAGCTGCTGCTGCTGATTCAGGAATCACATTTTAAAAATTGTGAAGTTGACTTTGAGGCAGAGACGAGTTAAGAATCTATTTCAAAGTGTGTTGATGTCAAGGATTAAATCAGTGATTTAAGGAGTGAAATAAATAGAAACTTAATGTCCCGTGGGAAGTAAGGGAGATGAATGAGTGTTGAGATGTCTATCTCAGACAGCTAGGAAAATTCTATTAATTTAGATTAGGGAAACCATTAGGCATAGATAGTTTGGGCAATGACTGCATGCTCAATTTTAGATAAGCTAGATATGAGGTGGCTGTAGCCTGAAAAACAGGAAGAAGTGCTAACTCTTGGGGGAACAGTTTGAATTTATAACTTTGGCAAAAGCACTGGGCAGAAACCTATAGTAGTATATGTTATTACTTAAAATGTGGATGTGATAAAAGCTGTATACATTGAAAAAGAAAGATAAGAATAAGAACATCACAGTTCAACACAGGCCCAGAGAGAGACTATGAAAGACTTGTGAGGAGAATTAGGAGTGAGCAGGAGGCTGGGTTGGAGAAGGCAATGGCACCCCACTCCAGTACTCTTGCCTGGAAAATCCCGTGGACGGAGGAGCCTGGTGGGCTGCAGTCCATGGGGTCACTGACAGTTGGACACGACTCAGTGACTTCACTTTCACTTTTCACTTTCATGCATTGGAGAAGGAAATGGCAACCCATTCCAGTGTTTTTGCCTGGAGAATCCCAGGGACGGCAGAGCCTGGTGGGCTGCTGTCCATGGGGTCACACAGAGTCGGACACGACTGAAGCAACTTAGCAGCAGTAGCAGCAGCAGGAGGCTGGGTGACCTGTTCCCCCATCAGCAGCAACTGCACCTTAGAATACAGGAATATACATGTAGGATTTAGGGTTTCAATAGAGAAACGGGACAGAAGCCAGACAGTAGATGCTGTGTCCTACTCAATGAGTTCACTGGTGAGCTAAAGCATAAAGCAGATTAATAAAAAAAAAAAAAAAAAACTATGAATAGTTCTGAATCTACTCCAAAACTCTAGCCATGTTCTTATTTGCTTGCTGGATACCTTGCCTTGGATGGCTCACGTTTAAAGATTTCTTGAGACTTCCAGGTTAATTTGACCTAAAAATTAAAATTGCCCCCCAGTCCATTCTGAAGGAGATTGGCCCTGAGATTTCTTTGGAAGGAATGATGCTAAAGCTGAAGCTCCAGTACTTTGGCCACCTTATGCGAAGAGTTGACTCATTGGAAAAGACTGATGCTGGGAGGGATTGAGGGCAGGAAGAGAAGGGGACGACAGAGGATGAGATGGCTGGATGGCGTCACTGACTTGATGGACGTGAGTCTGAGTGAACTCCAGGAGATGGTGTTGGACAGGGAGGCCTGGCGTGCTGCGATTCATGGGGTCACAGAGTCAGACATTACTGAGCAACTGAACTGAACTGAAGCTGATCATCTTGGCTCATTCTTAAGCTGACAATGGCACTTGTAAACCTTTTTCTTGCTATCACTACCCAATTCTAGCTCCTAATAAATGTCCATTGATTCGGTCTTTCTAACAGTTTTCATATCCATTTTTACCACCTACGTGATGCTAGTATCTTAGTAAGATTTTAAGTTTCTCCTCTATTTCTGCAGTTGACACTTAACATGTTGTTGTTCAGTTGCCCAGTCATGTCCGACTCTTTGCGACCCCATGGACTGCAGCATGCCAGGTTTCCCTGTCCCCCACCATCTCGTGGAGTTTGCTCAAACTCATGTCCATTGAGTTGGTGATGCCATCCAACCATCTCATCCTCTTTTGTCCCCTTTGCCTCCTGCCTTCGATCTTTCCCAGCATCAGGCTCTTTTCCAGTGAGTCAGTTCTTTGCATTAGGTGGCCAAACTATTGGAGCTTCAGCTTCAGTATCAGTCTTCCAATGAATATTCAGGGTTGATTTCCTTTAGTATTGACTGGTTTTATCTCCTTGCAGTTCAAGGGACTCTCAAGAGTCTTCTTTAGCACCACAGTTTGAAGGCATCAGTTCTTCAGTGTTCAACCTTTATTATTGTTCAGCTCTCACATCCATACATGACAACTGGAAAAATCATAGCTTTGATTATACAGACCGTTGTAGGCAAAGTAATGTGTCTGCTTTTTAACATGCTATGTAGGTTGGCCATAGCTTTTCTTCCAAGGAGCGAGTATCTTTTAATTTCATGGCTGCAGATAGAGCCATATAGAAAAGATAGCCAGGTCTCAGAAACTAAGACCCAGAAGTTTCATATTTATTTAGAACTTTAATGGAAGGCACAGTTCGGAAGGTTGTTGATCATGTCTATGATCTGATATCCTGGTTCAAATTTGAAGGAAATATCATCTAATAATAATGTATTGTTGGATGAGGACTGGAAGAGGATTTTCATTTCTAATTCTTTGAGTATACATCAGCAGTTTTGGCAGTATGCATTTTTATCCTGGATTAAGAAAGAAGCCTCAGGAAATTTAGGTGACTCTCCAAATATATGGTGTTCCCAGGTGGTCAGTTGTAAATAATCTGCCTGCAATGCAGAAAATGTGAGTTTGATCTCTGGGTTGGTGAGATCCCCTGGAGGAGGAAATGGCCACCCACTCCAGTATTCTTGCCTGTAAGTGTCTATGGACAGAGGAGCCTGTCAGGCTATAGTCCATGGGTTGCAAAGAGTTAGATATGACTGAGCATGTTGGAATCCAAATATATACATTAGAGTGCAGATAGCCATTTATATGATTTTATAATTTACTTTTTATGACTTTCAAGATTTTCTGATTGAGATAGAATCTAGCTGTGAACTATAGATAAGAGTAAATTATAATGAGCTGTGTAATTCACATCTTAATCCTGATTGCTGTAGTGTTATAATAGGTATTGAAGTCAGATAGTATTAAGTCTTTTGTTTTTCTTCTTCAAAGCTGTTTGTCTAATTTGGGTGCTTTAGAGTTCCATATAAATTTTAGAATTAACTTGCCAACCTCCAGAAAAATATCCTACTGGAATTTTGATTGACATTTCATTTAATTTAAAGACCAATTTAAGATAATTGGTACCTTTATATTGTTGGGACATCAATCTATAAATATAGTGTACCTTGTTATTAAGTTGGATTTTCTTTAATTTCTGTCAGAAATATTTTATACTTTCAATATAGAGTTCTTAGAAGTGTTTTATTAAATTTCTAAGTATTTAATGTTTTTGAATGCTATAGTTTTAACTTTCTTGTTATAGTTTGTTTATTCCTAATATGTGGAGATACAATTAGTTTTTATAGACAATTGATTTTTGTATATGAACACTGTACCTTATAACATTGCTAAATGCTGTTATTAGCAGTTTCCCCCTCCCTCCACCCCTCTTTTAGACTCTTTGGGATTTTCTACTTATAGATAGATAGATAGTGAAGTTACTCAGTCGTGGCCAACTCTTTGTGACCCCATGGACAGTAGCCAACCAGTCTCCTCCATCCATGGGATTTTCCAGGCAAGAATACTGGAATGAGTTGCCATTTCCTTCTCCAGGGGATCTTCCTGACCCAGGGATCAAACCCAGGTCTCCCGCATTGTAGGCAGATGCTTTACTGTTTGGGCTACCAGGGACGTCTTTCTACTTATACTATCATACAATCTACAAATTAAAAAATGTTTTACTTCCTTTCCAACCTCAGTTTCTTTATTTTCCCTGCCTTATTGAACTAGATAGAACTTTTTGTACAATGTTGCATAAAAGTGACTCAGTGTACATTGTTTTATTATTGACCTTACAAGAAAAACCTTCATGATGCATAGTATTTGCATAAATAACTGTTTAAGATCGAAGAAATTTCAGTTCACTTCTTAATTTCCATAGATATTTTATTTTGAAAGGATGTTGAATTTTGTTGAACACTTTTTTCTGAATCTAGAGTATCATATGATATTTTAAAAACCTGTAAATGAGGTCAAGCTACTGAATAAGTTTCTAATATCAATTGTATTCCTAGGATAAACCCAACTTGATTACATAAGTATCTTGCATCTTTTTTATATATTGCATAATTGATTTTCTAATATTTTAACTTTTAAAAAAAGTTTTGCAATCGTGAGTGTAAAGAGTGTAATGTCTGTTTCGTTTCCTATCGTGTCTTTGGCTATATCTGGTATCAATTTCATTGACCTCATAAAATGAGTTACCCAGTGGACTTCCTCCTTTATTTTCTGAAAATTTGTGTAACAGCATTATTTCTTCTTGATTGCTGAACACATTGCACCAGTGAAACTGTCTGGCCCTGAAGGTCTTTTGTTGTGTTGGAACTTATTTTAATCACAAATTCAATTTCTTTGGTATATAGCTATTTCTGTTTCCTGTTTCTAGGTATGTTCCTTTCAATAAGTTGTTTTTAAAACTTCTGTCCATTTCATATAATTTTTAATTTATTAACCTACAATTGTTTACAATATCCAATGATTATCTTTTTTATTCCTGAGGTACAGTAGTATCTTTTGTTTCTTCGCATAAGGTGCCCAAAGTACTGGAGCTTCAGTTTTAGCATCATTCCTTCCAAAGAAATCCCAGGGTTGATCTCCTTCAGAATGGACTGGTTGCATCTCCTTGCAGTCCAAGGGACTCTCAAGAGTCTACTCCAACACCACAGTTCAAAAGCATCAATTCTTCAGTGCTCAGCCTTCTTCACAGTCCAACTCTCACATCCATACATGACCACAGGAAAAACCATAGCCTTGACTAAACGGACCTTAGTCGGCAAAATAATGTCTCTGCTTTAGAATATACTGTCTAGGTTGGTCATAACTTTTCTTCCAAGGAGTAAGTGTCTTTTAATTTCATGGCTGCAGTCACCATCTGCAGTAATTTTGGAGCCCCAAAAAATAAACTCTGACACTGTTTCTACTGTTTCCCCATCTATTTCCCATGAAGTGATGACCTGACCTGCCTCTTGAGAAATCTGTATGCAGGTCAGGAAGCAACAGTTAGAACTGGACATGGAACAACAGACTGGTTCCAAATAGGAAGAGGAGTACATCAAGGCTGTATATTGTCACCCTGCTTATTTAACTTATATGCAGAGTACATCATGAGAAACATTGGACTGGAAGAAACACAAGCTGGAATCAAGATTGCTGGGAGAAATATCAATAATCTCAGATATGCAGATGACACCACCCTTATGGCAGAAAGTGAGGAGGAGCTAAAAAGCCTCTTGTT